>SJYV01029949.1:1145746-1172901 GCA_006410875.1 Neotragus pygmaeus
GCAGGCCTCGTCCCCCTCCTGTCCTCTGCGTCCTCCTCCTCTGCTGTCTGTCCAGGACCTCACTGAACAGCAAGCGCCTAGACAGTGGTGCCCAGTGTGGCCTCCCTTCTCCCCTGCTGCATCTCACTTCCCATCCTGGCAATCTCAGCATCACTGCTTCCTGAAAACCTTCTCTGTCCCCTCTGTGTTCAGTTGCTCAGTCGTGTCCGACTCTTTGTGGCCTCATGGATGGTAGCCCACCCAGCTCCTCTGTCCCCATGGACTTCCCAGGCAAGGACCCTGGAGTGGGTTGCCATTTCCTTCTCCAGGAGATCTTCCCGACCCAGGGATTGAAAGGGACTCCTGCATTGTAGGCAGATTCTTTACAGTGGAGCCACTGGGGAAGACCCTGGGCTATTATAAGAGCTTTTAATTTACTTCCCTGTCACTCATCTGGCTTCCCTCAAGTTTGCCCTTCAGAGAAATTTCAACATTTAGCTCATCTGTTTAAAATCTGCTAGCCGTTCTCCGTCAGTCTCAAGAGTGGTCTTTATTTGGGGAGGTCAGGGACCTCTTTGAAAAGCTGTGCACCCTCTCCAGAGAGTCTGGGGGAGTTTATGTGGTTCCGGATTAAATAAGCCTGGCCCCGAGGATGAAGCATGATGTATGTAGCCTCTCAGTGAGTGGCTGTTAAATGAATAAATGTCGGGTGAATTGCCTTAGCTTTATACACCTTGGAGATCTTTCTTTTGCTATTACCTCTTGCTGCTGTATTAGGAACTGTTGCACTTTCTTTGACACTTAAAAAAAAAAAAAACCTTAGCTATAATTAGAGAAACACTTGGATATGATTTGGATATGGTAAAATGCACAAATCTTACAGTTCAGCACATCTTTATATACCCTTATATCTCTATATATTTGTACTTACATAATCCTGATCAACTTGGAAACATTTTCATCATTCTAGAAAGTTCCATTATGCTCCTTTTCCATCAATACTTCACTTTAAAGACTTCTATCATCGTAAATTAGTTTTATCTGCTATTGTACTTCTTGTAAACCAAGAGCTGTAATTTGACACCCTCAAAATATCCCATCAGCTTCATGTGAGACTTTATTTTGGTGATGTTTCTTCACAGTGTTACCTACCTTAAGCCACTTAATTAGCACCTCCATACTGGGGTCTATAGATGTGTAGCAACATCTTTGGTGCTCTGGAAATTATTCTATACTATTAACAGCTTACATATGATTGCCAGCATATATCCATTAAATTGAAAAACGATTCTATTAAAGCTGCTCCAGCTTAGATGCATTATAAGAATCTAAAAAGTCCATTCCTCTCTACCCACTTAATTCCCACATATAAAAATATGCCCCCTCGCCCCTCTATAAAGTCCTACTGTATCTGTAAATCTTTTCTAAACCCTTTTGTACGTTTATGGATGACTGACCCCACATTGCAATGTCTGCCATGATGGATACTCTAGGTGTAAGAGTAAACATCGTTTGATTAGCATCGTATTAGCATTTTGAGAGAAAGCCCACACTGGACATAAATAAACTTGAATAGGATGCAGCGCAGGGGGCATTGCAGCGATAAAGCAGCCAGGCACACCTAAGCTGAGGACAAAGGCGTGGGGCACAGGGAAGGGCCCTGGGTCACCCACGGCGATTCTTGTCCTTCTGTGTCCCCACCTCAGTTTACCCACCTTCTCCTCTTCTCCACCTGGGCCTCTCTAGGTCACTCACTGCAGGAGCCTTGGTGCTAAAAAGGATGCACCATCCTCCTAGCATTTCATTAGCTTCACCCAAGGTTGGCAGAATGGACATGTCTCTATTGCTCAACTCTGAGAAGGTTCTCCAGTCATCCAAAGACATGGAAAGGAGGGAGAGGGAGAAAGGGGATGAGGAGGAGGATGGGGAGAAAGAAGAAGAGAAAAAAGAAGACAGAGCAGAGAGGGATTCCGCAGGAAATGCGAGGTCATGGATTACGGATCAGAGAGCAGACTGTGTTCTCATGGAGCATCCCAGTGCTGGCTTCCTGAGCCCCAGTCCCCAACGAAGAATGCAGTGGAAGCCTCTTATTACAGTGGGTGTGGGAGAGAATTAGAAAATGAAGCTTATGTGGACTTTGGCCACATCTCCCCATCTACACACACACACGCACACACACACGCACACACACACACAGGATGCAGACCTCTAGAGAGGGGAGGAGGATGTCTCCATCTCCACCACCTTCAAATATAACCAGATGAGCGTGGAGAGATGATTCTCCAAATCTCCCCAGAGTTACCCCATCCCTAGCCTCCCAGGAGTGTTTTTAAGCAATTATCCTTAAACCAAAGTGGCTGATGCCCTTTGTCCTGCAGAGCAGACCATGTAGGCATGCAAATAGTTATGGAGATCTGTTCCCTAACAAGAGTTTCTATTGCAATTTCTCAAAAAAATTAAGGTCCTAAGTTTGGGAAATAATATTATTTATGGATTTGGATATGTCACCATACAGTTCTTTTTCCAAATCACTTTAAAATACTGTTAACATTTTGTCCACATGCCCCCCACAGCCCTGCCCAGTTTAGAGACCATACATTATCCTTTGAAAGATAAAGTGAAATCTGTACAACAGGCTCTAGTTCATCCACTTCACAGCTGACTCAAATTTGTTTCCTTTCGATGTCTGATTAATATTCCTTCGTATATACGTACCACATCTTCTTTACCTAGAAAACATGTACTGATGAGCCTATTTACAGGGAATGAGATGGAGACTTAGAGAAAGAACTTGTGGACACAGCAGGGGCAGAAGAGGGTGGGACGAATTGAGGGAGTAGCATTAACATATTTACACGATCACGTGTTAAACACATAACTAGTGGGAAGCTGCCGTGTAGCCCAGGACGCCCAGCTGGTGCTCTGTGACGGCCTAGAGGGGTGAGTGTGTCCTTATGGCCGATTCTCGTTGTTGTATGGCAGAAACCAGCACAACATTGTAAGGCAATTATCCTCCAATTAAAACATAAATAAAAAACAACCAAAAAAGGTAAAATCTGAAACCAGGGAATTTATTTGGAAGAAGAAGTCATCAGAGTTTAAGCTTGCCCTCAAATCATCCTATAAGGCCTTTTAAAGGAGCCTTCGTAGGGAACTGAAAAGGCAAATGAATAAGTTTATTGTATCTTTACGCTCACATGAAGAAGGCTAATCTTCCACTCCTCCTCTCACCTCTTCTCCTTTCTCAAGTATAGTAATGCTTTCCCAGTTGTTTGATAATCTTGCATTTAATAAAATATTCCTCTGAGGTTACGTGTAGTGCTCCAGAAGACGCTTTAGAATATTTCTAACTCTCTGTTTCTTCATTTGATGACCCTTGAGTGTTCATTGATGTTTTAACCTTCATAGGGAATAAGAAAATTAGGAAGTCTATACCTCAAGTAAGTAGTTATTTACTAAAAGAGGCTTTTTCTGTGATACAAGTAAAGAATATTTTAAAGCATTGTATTACCAGAGGCCGGATGGACTGTCCCATGGAAAAGGGAGCAGAGGGTTCAGTTAAGGCCAGGACTTAGCCAACGTCAGCCAAGAAGAGTTTTTAGGTTAAATGGGTTTGAAGTGGACATCAACGGATGCATAGAAAGTGAATAAGTAACTTTTTATGTATGTAGATAAGTGCATGGGTGGTTAAATTGTAGACAAGGAGATATTTTCTATGAGACATTTTTTAAAGGAATGTATATCAACTGGGAAAGTGTAAAGTACAGCCTCCAGATCTAATTGTCTCAAAATTCCTTTCATCCTTTTCAGGAAAATTGACATATATGAGGTCATCAAAATATTGGGTTGGCCGAAAAGTTTGTTTGGGTGTTTCTGTACGATGTTATGAAAAACCTGAACAAACTTTTTGGCCAACCCGATACTTTAGATAGTTGTCCTCTGGTTGACAGTTGGGTACAGATCTGCCCAATTATTTGACCCTCCTGTCCCACATCTAACTCTGAGTCGGCCCATCACTGATCTCCATAGTTACTCGTCAGCAGTGGAATCATTCCTGTGCTTGTTCCCCCAAGCACAGAGCTGCTCACTGTCCCAAGGGGATTGAAGAACACGGTAGAGAAGACTTCATCATTCCTGCACATGCACCCGTATAAACACATGCACACACACTTAGGTGCAGGCGTACAGACATACGCTAACACTGAGCACTGCGTACTTACAGTTAAGATGTGCAGACTCTTGTTTGCAAGGTCACACTTGGGGAGGTGAAACAATGTCTGAAAACGGGCAAGTCAGTCTAGATAGTCATAACATATGCTGGAGAGATTTGAAAGTGGTTGTTAACATCCAAGTGAATGAATTTGTGAAGGTTTTACAAATTTCCTTTGCTAGCTACCTGATGGCTCAGACAGTAAAGAACCTGCCTGCAATGTGGGAGATCTGGGTTCAGTCCCTGGGTTGGGAAGTTCCCCAGGAGGAGGGCATGGCAACCCACTCCGGTATTACTTCCCTGGAGAATCCCCATGGACAGAGGAGCCTGATGGGCTCCAGTACATGGGGTCGCAAAGAGTCAGACACAACTGAGCGACTAAGCACACAGCACATTAGAATTCAAAGTATTTTGTTGTGATTAGTGAGAAAAAAAATCACAAAAAGGCATGTGGTAACCAGATGCCTTTATGAATCAGTTTGAGCATCCATATAGCCTGTGTGTATGGTGGCACCCTTATCTGTCTCTCTCTATATGTATTTATTTTTCTGGTTTAATATACATACGGGGATCCCCAGTGCTTCAGTGGTGAAGAATCTGCCTGCTGTGCAGGAGACGCTGGTTCAATCCCTAGGTCAAGAAGGTCCCTAGGGGGAGGTCATGGCAACCCACTCCAGTATTCTTGCCTGGAGAATCCCATGGACAAAAAAGCCTGGCAGGCTACAGTCCATAGGGTCACAAAGAGTTGGTCACAACTGCAGCAACTGAGCACAGTACATATATATGTATATATTTGGAGAAGGGAATGGCTCCCCACTCCAGTATTCTCGCCTAGAGAATTCTGTGGACAGAGGAGCGTGGTGGGCTGTATAGTCCATGGAGTCCCAAAGAGTCAGACACAACTGAACAGTTAACACTTTCATTTTTATTTCCAGATTGATCCACAGATATGCATATGTTATAATACTCTATTGCATTGCATAAAAAATTAATTTTTAATCTTTTGTGGAGCAGTTTCAAAATTCTATTTTTTTTTTTTACTTTACATTGCTCCCCTATGAAAATATTAGTATAAATGCTGATGGACATTTTGTGGCCCTTATAGTACGTATCCATGTTTAGACCCTCAAGCAGTGCTCAGCTGGGTTGGTATCCTCACTGTTATGCTGCCAGAGAAAGGGTGGTCTACATTATTCTAGTCTCTCCTCTAGCCATTCAGATCCACACTATAAATTATTTCCTCTGTTAGCCCCACCATTGTCCGCATTTAAGTTAAATGTCCGCTCATTCTGGAAAGAGACTTTTGAGGCTGTTTTGAAGGTGAGGAGACCTGAAATCTGATTGCCAATGGTTGAATTGGTTGATTGAAAACCACACTGGCCCCAACAGTCAGCAGGCTATGGAAGGGGGCGTGCATGGAGAGGCTGGGGTCTGATCAGTCAGACAAGGCAGGCTCGATCCTGGTCCTGAGGGGCCAGGGGGATGACTAGTGAGGCGGAAGTCTAGCAAGAACTGAGTATATTTACAGCCTTTCTTCTTGAAAATTTGGGTCTTTCCTTTTTTGCAGGCTTTGGGAAAGGACCATTTAACCTTCAGTTCAGTTCAGTCACTCAGTCGAGTCCAACTCTCTGCGACCCTGTGAATTGCAGCACCCCAGGTCTCCCTGTTCATCACCATCTCTTGGAGTTCACTCAGACTTGCGTCCATCGAGTCCGTGATGCCATCCAGCCATCTCATCCTTGGTCGTCCCCTTCTCCTCCTGCCCCAATCCCTCCCAGCATCAGAGTCATTTCCAGTGAGTCAACTCTTCACATGAGGTGGCCAAAGTNTTGCCTGGAGAATTCCAGGGACGGGGGAGCCTGGTGGGCTGCCGTCTATGGGGTCACACAGAGTTGGACTTAAGTGACTTAGCAGCAGTAGCAGCTCACATAAATATATATCTGCATATATATTTCTATGAGTTTTTAATGCTTCTTGTGAATGAAGTAGGCTTTTTAAATTATGAAATGTGGTCTGTTATTTCAGTAATTGAGTATTAAAATTTTTGACATTTTCATCTTTAGAAATGCAGCCCATTCACAACCAGTCATTTATCAAAATTTGGAAACTATTCATTTTCTTGGTAAGTTTCTCCCTTTCAGAGTGTACATACAATGCAAGTGAGTACACCAGAATATTTTTAAACACATCCTATAGAGAAATGAAGGATGAAGAAACTAAATTTACCCTAGATCCTAGTTTTTGCAATGACAGGGTATCTTATTGATCTCCCACTCTTTGCTAACCTGCGTGGCCATTTTGTGCTAACCAAACATTACTGTGAATTGGCACTAGTTTTCTTTCTTTCTTTCTTTTTTTAAGGTCTACAATAGCACCACAAATCCTGCCACTCAAAATGTCTCCACAAGGGGTTATCTAATTCAAGTTGTAAAGACTGTGTAGAGAAGAAAAAAGGAAACTTCTCTTAAGAGAAGTGTTACTTTCTGCTATAATATTGCCCTGTCAAGCATTTTACCCTGTGGCTACTTGAACTTTAAAAGGAACACCATACTTCAATTCTCTCCCAAACTCTAATCATTCTAATCGTTCAAAGACTAATCCAGCTAAATAGATTTTTGTGGTTGTTGTTAATCTATTACAGCAGCCTTTCTGCTGATATCTTTGTCAGTCCAGCCCCACAGAACCGCACGTACCAGTCTGACAACCTAGACATAACCAGTCACTAAATTCTCTACTGCTCTTCAGTGTCCATCCTTAATTGTTTTGACCTGGTTCCATTTCAGCTAGCTTTTCATCTGATTTCTGGTTTCTGCTTCTATGTACCATTTATCATACAGGCTTTTGTCTGATTTTTAAGTATCAGCATCTGGTTTACCCAGGTTCTCATTCTTGGTTTCTCATCAGAGATTCAGGAGTTTAGCCCCTCTCTTTACCACCAATTGGATTCCATGCTAGAGAATCCTTTGGCTTTATTAGTGGTGTTTTGTTTTTGTCTGTTTTTTTTTTTTTTTTTTTTTTTTTTTTTTTTTTTTTTTTTTTTTTGTCTAGTTTTGTTTCCTTAAAGCCTAGCTCCCATATCTACACATAGTAGAAGAAATTCAGAGATATTCAGGTTTTGTCTTTGTTTTCAATTTGTTTTGAAATGAACACCACACCTTATACGTGTATCATCATTTGGCATTATCCCTATTTAACATATTTTGTATTCTGACTATCCTTTCAGGTACTGTGCCATAGTCCCAGGATATAGTAATACCAAGCATGAATTCATCAAGATCAGATGATGCATTAATCTCCAGTTGTTTTAAATAATAACCCTATAATCGAAAATGCCAACCTTAAAGATACAGTGATGCAGCCACAAGCCACAGAATATCAGCAGCCACCTGAGCCTGGAAGAGGCTAGAAAGGGGTTCTCCTCTAGAGCCTCCAGAGAGAGTATGGTTTTGCCCACACCTTGATTTGTGGCCCAGTGATATTAACTTCAGACATCTAGCCTTTAGAATCATCAGAGAATGAATGTATGTTGCTTGAAGTCATTATACTTATTTGTTACAGCAGTCTTTGGAAAATAAGGTAGTTGTTAGAGGTGGTGGTCAGTTGCTAAGTCATGTCTAACTCTTTGTGACCCCATGGACTGCAGCACACCAGGCCTCCTTGTCCTTCACTATCTCCCTGTCTGCTCAAACTCATGTCCATTGAGTCAGTGATGCCATCCAACCATCTCATCCTCTGTCATTCCCTTCTCCTCCTGCCCTTCATCTTTCCCAGAATCAGGATCTTTTCCAATGAGTCAGCTCTTTGCATCAGGTGGCCAAAGTGTTGGAGCTTCAGCTTAAGCATCAATCATTCCAATGAATATTCAGGGTTGATTTCCTTCAGGAACGACTGGTTTGATCTCCTGGCAGTCCAAGAGGCTCTCAAGAGTCTTTTCCAGTACCACAATTTGAAAGCATCAATTCTGTGGTATTCAACCTTTTCTATGGTCCAGCTCACACATCCATACCTGACTGCTGGAAAAACCATAGCTTTGACCATACAAGACAGAATTACAGCCTAACCTATGGCAGCTAAGTATTTCTTAATAAGAACATTGAACAAATACACTGAGTACATAGGTAAATAGTTATTGATTGTGTGGCTTTGAAAGTTGACAAATTCTCTGAGTAGCATTTTCTGTAACTCTAAAGTCACAGTAAAAGTATTATCTTTTCCCCTTTCCTATGATGATGAAGTAATAACCAGATTTACCCTCCCACTTTAAAAACTAGAAAATGAAAAAAATACATATTTGATAGTGTGTTACTAGAAAATTAAAGGTATAGTAAGTAGATAATTGCCATTGGAAAGGTAGTCTTTTCCTTTCCATTCCCAAGAGGAATAGGGTGGGAAGGGCACAAGGAAGCTACAGAGTCAGGTGGCAAAGGGAAAGGAAAACTGTTGGCAAGAGCTTTTATCTTTTACTATAGTTTCTGCAGGAAGGAACAAGTGAAGTGTTGCCCACTGTTGCCATTAAATTAAGTTAAAAGACAGAGATGATCAGACCTGACTTTTAGAAAACAAGACCAAGCCATACAATATCTACAAAACATCTACTGTAAACCACTTTAAAACACAAATAAACTAAAAAGTATGAAAGAATATACCATACAAATATGAACAAGAGAAAAAGTGGGAGTGTCTATATTAATATGAGACAAAGCATATTTCAAACAAGAGATATTACTACAGATAAAGAATGATATTTCATAATGATAAAAAAAAACTTTATTAAGAGAACAGGACAAAGCTAAATATGCACGCATCTAATAATAGAATTTCAGCACCTCCCAACAGTTCAGTGTTTAAGACACTGTTTTCCAATTTAGAGGGTGCAGGTTCAATCATTGTCACAGAAATAAGATTTCACATGCTCCAGAATTTGGCCAAAAATTAAAATAAATAAATACATACATGCATAAGTAAATTATAACAGAGTTTCAAAATACAGGAAGCAAAATGTGAAAGAATGGAAGAGAGTCAGACAAATCCAAAACTTTAAGTGGAGATCTCAATGTTCCTCTCTCAATAGTTGGTAAAAGAAATAGCTAGAAAATCAGTAAGAATCTCAGAGTTAATCAACTCCATCAGTCAAATTGACTTCACTGATGTTTAAAAACGTACAGTCTCAAAAAAGAAAAATACACACTCTTTCCAGTTGCACATAGAACATTCACCAAGAGGGGCCATACTTTGAACCACAATACAATGAAAGAGGGAAGACACAAATGACCAGTATCAGGGATAAAAGCAAAACATGACCATAGGTCCCATAAGCATTAAAAGGATAACAAAGGAATACTATGAATAAGGACATGCTAATAATTTTAACAATTTAGATGAGATGGAAAATTTCTTAAAATACACAAACTACCAAAACTAACTCGAGGAAATAACCAAATAACCCAGTATCTGTTAACTAAATTAAATTCCTATTCACAACTTTCACACCAATAAAATGTGCAGCCCAGGTGGCTTCATCGGCAAATCCTACTACATATATGAGAAATATTAGTAACAATTCTATACAAACTCTCTCAGAATATAGAAGAAGAAGGTACATTTCTCAACCATTTTATAACCTCAGTGTCACTCTGAAGTTAAAATTAGCCAGTCATTTCAGGAAAATTTCAGACCAACACTGTTATAAATATAAGAGAAAAATTCCTTAGCAAAATACAAGGAAATCAAATTCAGTAATATTAAAAAAAATAAATTATGAACCAGTGAGTTTTACCCTAAGAGAGACAAGTTGATTAATATTCAAAATCAATGAAATTCACTATATTCATATGCTAAAAAATGACTATCACAATAGATTCAAAAATTCTTTTGGCATAATTAAAAAAGAGAATAAAAGAGAAATTCTTCAACTTGATTAACATGATTGATGAAAAATCTACAGCTAATATCATCTTATGGTGGAAGCCTTTACTCTTTCCATCCATGATCAGGAACACAGAGGCACCCCTTCTCATCACTTCTATTCAACCTTGTACTGACTGTCCCAACAAGCACAAAATAAGAAAAAGAAATAGAAAATACAAATTTTTGAAATCAAATATTAAAACTGTCATAATTCACAAATGGTATGTTTGCTATATAGAAAATCCTAAGGAATGTACTAAGGAATCTTAAAAAATCTACTAGACTTTATGAGTGAGTTTCGTAAGGTTGTATGAAGATAACAAAAAGTCGATTATAATATATCAATATATTAATACTACCAGTGAGCAAATGAAAATTAAAACAAAACCGTTTGCAATGACTTAAAATTAATAAAATCTTAAGGTAAACTTTAGGAAAAAATACAGAAGACTTGCACTCTGAAAATAACAAAATATTCATGAGAAAAATTAAAGCTATACCTAAATTACTCAGACAATTCATGACTGGAAGTTTTAATATTTTAAGATGTCTTTTCCCTCAAAATTCAGCTATAGTTTCAGTTCAGTTCAGTTGCTCAGTCATGTCTGACTCTCTGCAACCCCATGAATTGCAGCACGCCAGACCTCCCTGTCCATCACCAACTCCTGGAGTTCACTCAAACTCATGCCCTTAGAGTCAGTGATGCCATCCAGCCATCTCATCCTCTGTTGTCCCCTTCTCCTCCTGCCCCCAGTCCCTCCCAACATCAGGGTCTTCTCCAATGAGTCAACTCTTCGGATGAGGTGGCCAAAGTACTGGAGTTTCTGCTTTAGCATCGTTCCTTCCAAAGAACACCCAGGACTGATCTCCTTTAGGATGGACTGGTTGGATCTCTGTGCAGTCCAAGGGACTCTCAAGAGTCTTCTCCAACACCACAGTTCAAAAGCATCAGNGATGCCATCCAGCCATCTCATCCTCTGTTGTCCCCTTCTCCTCCTGCCCCCAGTCCCTCCCAACATCAGGGTCTTCTCCAATGAGTCAACTCTTCGGATGAGGTGGCCAAAGTACTGGAGTTTCTGCTTTAGCATCGTTCCTTCCAAAGAACACCCAGGACTGATCTCCTTTAGGATGGACTGGTTGGATCTCTGTGCAGTCCAAGGGACTCTCAAGAGTCTTCTCCAACACCACAGTTCAAAAGCATCAGTTCTTCAGTGCTCAGCTTTCTTCATAGTCCAACTCTCACATCCATACATGACTACTTGAAAAATCATAGCCTTGACTAGACAGACCTTTGTTGGCAAAGTAATGTCTCTGCTTTTTAATATGCTATCTAGGTTACTGCATCATAATCAATTCTCCCCCCAAATTTTTATATAGAAATAAACAGGCTGATTTTAATATTTCAGTACTTTACCTGGTTTCATGACATACTACAAAGTTAAGGCAGTTAATGTTATAGTATGTTATTAGCATTAGTAGTTTATAACATGGCATTAGCAACCAGATAGACAGATGATGTAACAGAATAGAGTTAAAAAATAGACCCATACTTTTATTGCTAATTGACTTTCAACAAAGGTAGAAAGACAATTCAGTGGGAAGGATCATTGTTTCAATAATGATGCTAAAACATTTAGATATCAATATGTGAAAAGTGAACTTCAACCCTTTCCTCTTCTATGTGACAAATATCTGAGTGAATCTTAAACCTAATTGTTAGTATGAAAACAATAAAATCTAAAAATAAAACATATAGGAGAAAATGTAAGTGATCTTGGTTAGAAAAAAAACTTAAAAAATAAATTTTGAAGAATAAAAAAGTAATAGGTTAACCTTTAACAAATTTTAAAGTTAAGCTCTTCAAAAGATACTGCAAAGAGCTGACTCATTGGAAAAGACCTGATGCAGGAAAAGATTGAGGATGAGCAGAGAAGGAGGGGGACAGAGGATTAGATGGCTGAATGACATCACTGACTCAATGAAAGTGAGTCTGGGCAAACTCTGGGAAATGGTGAAGGACTTGGAAACCTGGTATGCTATAGTCCATGGAGTCTCAAAGAGTTGAACACAACTTAATGACTGAACAATGAATAACAGGAAAATGAAAATGGAAAACATAAATAGAGAAACTATATCTGATGCAGAACATATATCTGATAAACAATTTGTATCCAGAATCACAAGAACTCTTATAATTCAATAACAGTAAAACATTTAATTTTGTCAAAAAAAAAAGGCCAAAAATTTCTGAAAAGACATTTCATTAAAATACATACCAAAGGGCAAATGAACCCATTAAAAGTGGAAAATATCATTAGTCACTCTTGAAATCCAAATGTATATTACAATGAAATAGTACTATATACCTATTGGAGGACTTAAAATATCAAATTTTGGCAAGACTGTAAGACAACCGAGCCTCTCATACACTGCTGGTAGGAATAAACACCAGTACAGCAAATTGGAATGTAGCTTGAGTGCTTATTACAAATTTAAACATTCATCATAGAACACAGTAATTTCACACCTAGGTAGTTACCCTAGACATTATATAAACTTACAAAGAGTTATATTCAAATATTCACAGTGGCTTTCTTCATAACAGCTAAAACTGGAATACAGCTCACAATTTTGTAACCTGCTTAAGGAATAAAACTATCATAGTACATCCATGCAAAGGAATACTATTTGAGAATAAATGCAAAGAAAGTATTGAGAACTGCAATTACATGGATGAATCTCAAAGGTATTCATACTAAGTGGGTGAAAAAAAGCAGAAACAAATACTGCATGCTACATGGTTCCGTTTATATGAAATTTTAAAGAGGGTAAAGCTACATGATCTAAAGAAGGTCAGTATTTGTCAGACTCCAGTGGATGGTGGGAAAGATGAGGACATTCGCAAAAGGGGCAGTATGAGACATTTTGGGGGACAGAAGTAATCTCTATACTCATGGTTGTTGTAGTGATGATTCCACAAAATGCATTTGTCAAAACTCATCAAATTGTACATAAAAATTGGTGAATACATATACATAGTCATACACACACAAAGCAACACATGAAGTATATTACAAAACAAAAAAGAATGTCTGCTGTAATAAATTCAAAGAAATGTTTTTGGAGAAAAATAGGTTATACATGTGAAATGTAAAATGTCCTTTTAACCTAGGGTTGCATTGTTAGCAAAGGCATAGCTGAAATCCAAAGAGGTCCTGTTCCCTGATGCCTGTTTCAAAGCACTTTCCTCCTACTTATGTGGAAAGGAATATGAGTCAGGTAAGTGTTCTGCACTGTACAAGATTTTTTTCAGGAGAGAGAAATCAATGTTCAGTGCAGGCTACGCAAATGCTTCAGACATTTGTTGATTTGAGGTTACTTGGTCAAATATTAATCTTCATTTTCATTAAAGGTTTGATGCTTGGCATTGGCATTGCCAATAAATCTAATGGATTAAATTATGTGGAAGAAATCACAAAATATTGATCGTCATTCCAAGGCTGAGATGGAAATTACTTATATTGAGATCTGAAAGTCTGTACCAAAGTCATTGACTTTAGAGGGAGTTGCAGGAGCATAAGGGAAATAGTCCTATTAAAATTGCAAACAATTTATCTTAGAGAATTAGAAGACTGCAGTCAAAACTTCTATTTTCAATGGAGTGCATGAGATTTAACCAGGACTTTTCCTCCCAAAATAAAATGAAGCAAACTAAATAAGGTGTGATAAAATATATCAGGATATCACACAAAACCCCTTAAAACTTCACATATTTATATCTTATTTCAGATCCCTCATCTCCTAATAAAATTTTATTAGAAATTCCAGAATATAAACCAGTTAACTTCTTATTGATTAAAAAAAAAGGAAAGAAGTCAACATTTCTCTCTCTTTTTTTTTCATGCGTATAATCTACATTCTGGGCAGTCTCTCTGAGTAAGCACCAGTTTATCTAACGCAATTCTAAGAGGGTATATTGGAAAATGATTTCTCCTCATTTGCACTTGTTTCAAAGGTGACTCCATCATCATTGTCTGAAAGATAGTTGCCCCTCAGTAACAAATGATTATAGCTAAATGAATCCCAGAGAATGTAGAACAAACGGGTAAGAATCCGGACAGCGATGCAAGATCTATTTTTCATCACTGCATAACGTTTTGCTTCACTGATCTATCACTAAACAGCAGCTGCTGGGCTTGAGGCAGAGTGTACCCCAGGAGTGACAAACATCTCTGTTAGTGACTGGGGATCTGGGCTTGCCCGGGGCTCTGAACAAAAGCACTGACTGACAAAGAAATGGTGGGTTAACTTTTCCTTGAATCTTCTCTAAGAGTCTTGACTGATGCTCCACCTATCAGCATAACTGTCTGCAGCAGACCAAAATCCTCCTGAATGTGCATTATCATCACTACAGACTTAGCTCATTTCTCTTGGAGGGAAGAGTCGCTTGGGAAGATAGCATTTTTGAAATCATCCTCTGCTTTGTCCACAATCGTGGTCTGAAGATCGCCTTTTTTGAAAATCATTCAGATTTAGAATCTCTTTCCCCCTTTCATCTCATGCTGTTAACACCCTGTTTTATATTTTTCCTCTCACCCCTCCCCTGAATCCACAATGCTATTAAATACCTGCTTCCAGAATAGGTTTTGCTTCATCTATAAGTTATCCTAATTAACAAGAATCTCTGTTTCCATTTCCAGATGTTGGAGAATGACCTTCGCATCAGTTTTCTGTGCATAATTATTACAAACAGCTAAAACTTTTTTTTTAAAGGTTTTTCAAAGCAAATTAATTAAGAATCATAGGGAAAATAAGCACCTTCTTTTTTTCCCCGAAGAGGCAATAAAACAATTTTTTATTGAGAGAAATAAATGCAGAGAAAAAAAAGTAAGCCTTGATTACAGTGTCTATTACCATTATTTGAAATGAACATTCCTCTCATAATTTTCAGAACTAATTACATTTTAGGACAGATTACCAGTTCCAAGAAAAGAGTCCTATGTGATTTAACTCTTCCTAGGACAGTTCAGTTCAGTTAAGTCACTCAATCATGTCCAACTCTTTGCAACTCATGGACTGCAGCAAGCCAGGCTTCCCTGTGCATCACCAGCTTCCAGAGCTTGCTCAAACTCATGTTCATTGAGTTTGTGATGCCATCCAATCATCTTATCCTCTGTTGTCGCCTTCTCGTCCTGCCTTCAGTCTTTCCCAGCAGTCAGGGTCTTTTAAAATCAGTCAGTTCTTCGCATCAGGTGGCCAAAGTATTGGCGTTTCAGCTTCAGCATCCATCCTTCCAGTGAATATTCAGGACTGATTTCCTCTAGGATGGACTCGTTTGATCTCTGTGTAGTTCATGGGACTCTCAAGAGTCTTCTCCAAGACCACAGTTCAAAAGCATCAAGTCTTCAGTGCTCAGCTTTCTTTATAGTCCAACTCTCACATCCATACATGAATACTGGAAAAAC
Source organism: Neotragus pygmaeus (assembly GCA_006410875.1). Taxonomy (NCBI): domain Eukaryota; kingdom Metazoa; phylum Chordata; class Mammalia; order Artiodactyla; family Bovidae; genus Neotragus; species Neotragus pygmaeus. The sequence continues at coordinate 1,161,308 of SJYV01029949.1, forward strand.
CATAGCTTTGATTAGATGGACCTTTGTTGGCAAAGTAATGTCTCTGCTGTTTAATATGTTGTCTATACTTTTAGTGAGGAGATATGCTATTAATTCAGTTTGAGAAAAAAAAAATCACTAACAGTTTAAAATGATTTAAAATTAAAATGCCCAATAGCTTACATTTCCAGGTTGAAAGAATTATCCAGCATTAAATTTTATTATAAGGGATTTTTATGACACAGAAAATACTTTTCTTTTTGTTTTCTTCTCTCTCTCTTGCTGTTGAAAAATATGATTTTTACAATGTGATCAAGTTTTGAAATCTTATAACTACACCTGGTGGCTCAGACAGTGAAAGAATCTGCCTACAATTCGAGAGACCTGAGTTTGATCCCTGGGTTAGGAAGATGCCCTGGAGAAGGGAATGGTTACCCACTGTATTCTGGCCTGGAGAATTCCATGGACAGAGAGGAGCCTGGCAGGCTGCAGTCCATGGGGCCGCAGAGAGCCAGACATGAATGAGCGACTTTCATTTACTTAAATCACAGATCCTTCTATTCTTGCTAGCAAGTGCAGTAATTTCACATTCTATGAAACTCTTGTTAGAAAGACTTGCTTGCTTTATACATTTAAAGTCATGATACATCTGTCAATCCATCTATCCATCTATTCTTCATTTGTTTAGACAGCAAAGAAAATCATGAAGCATATATAATATGGCAAGGACAGCAGCAGACACTGGGGATGCAAAGATAAGAAGTCAGTGTTCATGATCCAGAATTAAACTTTAGTGGTAAGGCAGACTTGCATATATTAAAGGCACCGTGCACCAGGTAATTGGTTTAAAAAGACATATTGCACCAGAGGGGCAGAGAGGAAGAGCTTCAGTCTTTTGGAAGGCATCAGGTAGCTTCAAAGTGAAAGTAGCATTTGAACTGAGTTTTGAAGGATAAGTGGGGGATAATTGGACCAGAAGGAGAAAATATTTTTAGGCATAGGGAGTACTAAGTACAGAGTTAGGAAGTAGAGCAAATATGTTCAGTTATATAGAAGTGAATTCAGCACTTGTAGATACAAATGTTTGAGATGAGGTCTGGAAGATAGAATAGGATCAGGAGATAAAATTTAGGAAGGAGAGTATGAAGGATTTTGTAGATCTGATTTTGAATTTTAAATACTATCATCTTTCACTTGAGAATCATTGAAGAATTTGAGTAAAAAAAAAAAAGAGCATTATCTCTCTTCAAAATAAAGAAAATCTAACATGGCCATGAAATTAAGACATTTGTTCCTTGGAAGAAAAGCTATGACAAGGCTAGACAGCATATTAAAAAGTAGAGACATCACTTTGCTGACAAAGGTCTGTATAGTCAAAGCTATGGTTTTTCCAATAGTCATGTACAGATGTGAGAGTTGGACCATAAAGGCAGCTGAGCTCCAAGAAGAACAGATGCTTTCAAACTGTGGTGTTGGAGAAGACTCTTGAGAGTTCCTTGAACTGCAAGGGACCAGTCAAAGGAAGTCAACCTGAATATTCATTGGAAGAACTGATGTTGAAGCTGAAGCTCCAATACCTTGGCCACCTGATGCAAAGAGCTGACTCATAGGAAAAGATATTGATGCTGGAAAAGATTGAGGGTGGGAGGAGAAGGGGGACGACAGAGGATGAGATGGTTGGTTGGCATCACTGACTCAATGGACATGAGTTTGAGCAAACAGGGAGATAGTGAAGGACAGCAAAGTCTGTCACACTCCAGTCCATGGAGTTGCAAAGAGTTGGACACAGCTTAGTGACTGAACAACAAGAGCACAACATTGTAAAACAACTATACTCCTATAAAATTAATTTTAAAAACTGCTATTGAAATGTTCCTATGATAAACTTTAAAAATCATTTGAATTACAAAAATTATATGCCTCTATAACTTTCTGTGCTGTGTTTAGTCACTCAGTCGTGTCTGACTCTTTGCAATTTCATGGAGTGTATGTAGCCAGTCAGGTTCCTCTGTCCATGGGAATTCTCCAGGCAAGAATACTGGTGTGGGTTGCCATGATCTCCTCCAGGGGATCTTTCCAACCCAGGGATCAAACCCAGGTCTCCAGCATTGCAGGTGGATTCTTTACTGTCTGAGGCACCAGGAAAGCCCTATCTGTTATCTACTTGTCCATCTACCTAGCAAATCAGGATTTACACAGATATTCATATGGAATATATTATTTCCTTAGATAATTTTGATACTCTTTTCTTGGTGATTTAGATGAGAACTAATGAAGAATAAACTATCTTGAATTTTTCATATGAATCAAGCATTTTATGCTGTTAAGTGCATCAGTCTCATTTGCTAACTACATTTGGAAATGAATTAAGTGAGAAGAAAAATAACTCCTACTGCCAAAAACACTCACCTCTATGCCCCTTTCTATGTGCAAGTTTTCTGACTCTTCTATCTCAGACACTTTCACTTCACATCCTTCTGTCATTTCAACTCCCATTTGGCACTCTCCATCCTTCCAAAGTAGCGTTTCCTGGTCTTAAGAGGGGATTTTGAGTGATACAGACATATGTAAAACAAATGGATAAGGACCTGACAACAAGATTTTTCTACAATTAGGGAACTCTTGAATACAAAAGTGTTTTGTGGTTTCCAGATAAATGAGACAATACAGGCAAAAACACCTAGCATAATGCTTTGTATAGTCTCTTGAAAATGAGTTAATGTATGCTAAAGCAGTTCACACTTTTCTCAGGCAGCTAGCACATGGTGATGGTGATTCACACCTCTGTGTCTAGGAAAGTTAAATGCCAGTGTGAGGACAAAGAATGGAAAGAAAGCACCATATTGGAAAGTGTGTCCCATCTGGTATTGCATATATATGTGCTGTTGTGACTTTATTTTTCATTATCTTGAACAGTAAGATTTTAAAAGGACCCAGTATTGGAAATTGTGATCCCAGGAAAGGAAACAGGATGATTTCAAGATTAGCTGACACATTTATTCTCATGGATATATAATATGCAAATTGTAAGGTGGTAACCTACTAAAGGCAGCTATACAATTGGCAGCTTTGCAAAGTATATATATATATATATATATATATATATATANGAAGGATTTTGTAGATCTGATTTTGAATTTTAAATACTATCATCTTTCACTTGAGAATCATTGAAGAATTTGAGTAAAAAAAAAAAAAGAGCATTATCTCTCTTCAAAATAAAGAAAATCTAACATGGCCATGAAATTAAGACATTTGTTCCTTGGAAGAAAAGCTATGACAAGGCTAGACAGCATATTAAAAAGTAGAGACATCACTTTGCTGACAAAGGTCTGTATAGTCAAAGCTATGGTTTTTCCAATAGTCATGTACAGATGTGAGAGTTGGACCATAAAGGCAGCTGAGCTCCAAGAAGAACAGATGCTTTCAAACTGTGGTGTTGGAGAAGACTCTTGAGAGTTCCTTGAACTGCAAGGGACCAGTCAAAGGAAGTCAACCTGAATATTCATTGGAAGAACTGATGTTGAAGCTGAAGCTCCAATACCTTGGCCACCTGATGCAAAGAGCTGACTCATAGGAAAAGATATTGATGCTGGAAAAGATTGAGGGTGGGAGGAGAAGGGGGACGACAGAGGATGAGATGGTTGGTTGGCATCACTGACTCAATGGACATGAGTTTGAGCAAACAGGGAGATAGTGAAGGACAGCAAAGTCTGTCACACTCCAGTCCATGGAGTTGCAAAGAGTTGGACACAGCTTAGTGACTGAACAACAAGAGCACAACATTGTAAAACAACTATACTCCTATAAAATTAATTTTAAAAACTGCTATTGAAATGTTCCTATGATAAACTTTAAAAATCATTTGAATTACAAAAATTATATGCCTCTATAACTTTCTGTGCTGTGTTTAGTCACTCAGTCGTGTCTGACTCTTTGCAATTTCATGGAGTGTATGTAGCCAGTCAGGTTCCTCTGTCCATGGGAATTCTCCAGGCAAGAATACTGGTGTGGGTTGCCATGATCTCCTCCAGGGGATCTTTCCAACCCAGGGATCAAACCCAGGTCTCCAGCATTGCAGGTGGATTCTTTACTGTCTGAGGCACCAGGAAAGCCCTATCTGTTATCTACTTGTCCATCTACCTAGCAAATCAGGATTTACACAGATATTCATATGGAATATATTATTTCCTTAGATAATTTTGATACTCTTTTCTTGGTGATTTAGATGAGAACTAATGAAGAATAAACTATCTTGAATTTTTCATATGAATCAAGCATTTTATGCTGTTAAGTGCATCAGTCTCATTTGCTAACTACATTTGGAAATGAATTAAGTGAGAAGAAAAATAACTCCTACTGCCAAAAACACTCACCTCTATGCCCCTTTCTATTTGCAAGTTTTCTGACTCTTCTATCTCAGACACTTTCACTTCACATCCTTCTGTCATTTCAACTCCCATTTGGCACTCTCCATCCTTCCAAAGTAGCGTTTCCTGGTCTTAAGAGGGGATTTTGAGTGATACAGACATATGTAAAACAAATGGATAAGGACCTGACAACAAGATTTTTCTACAATTAGGGAACTCTTGAATACAAAAGTGTTTTGTGGTTTCCAGATAAATGAGACAATACAGGCAAAAACACCTAGCATAATGCTTTGTATAGTCTCTTGAAAATGAGTTAATGTATGCTAAAGCAGTTCACACTTTTCTCAGGCAGCTAGCACATGGTGATGGTGATTCACACCTCTGTGTCTAGGAAAGTTAAATGCCAGTGTGAGGACAAAGAATGGAAAGAAAGCACCATATTGGAAAGTGTGTCCCATCTGGTATTGCATATATATGTGCTGTTGTGACTTTATTTTTCATTATCTTGAACAGTAAGATTTTAAAAGGACCCAGTATTGGAAATTGTGATCCCAGGAAAGGAAACAGGATGATTTCAAGATTAGCTGACACATTTATTCTCATGGATATATAATATGCAAATTGTAAGGTGGTAACCTACTAAAGGCAGCTATACAATTGGCAGCTTTGCAAAGTATATATATATATATATATATATATATATATAATTGAGCATGCTACATTATCACCGAGTATCATCTGAAAATGCCAACAAGAACTTCCATGATATAAGTTTTAAATTCTTATACAGTAGGACTCAGGAAAGACTGAACGTGGGGGAATCTGATTCAATCTCTGGTTTCTTCACCCACACAAACACACACAAATGACTACACACTCGTCCCCCAACAAACACATATTGCAGTCTTATTGAACTCTAATAGGAGCTACCAGACTCGCAGCCATCAAAGTTTTAGATATGAGAACTTTGGTTTAGGGTATGGTTCCAGGATCAAAAACATACAGATTATAATAACATGTGAGACAGAGGAAGGAAACAAAGGGATACTGTGACTTGGGGGTTATACAAGCAGTAGGACTCACCCAGACAATGTCCCCCAGTTCTGTCAATGACAGTGGTCTTAATCTCCAGTTCTTCCAGATGGTAAAGGAAAGGCTATTGCTGACTATTCTGTTGTAAACACAAGAATTGGTTTCCATGTGTAAGTCTATATGAGGATATATATTCACTAGCAGATCCAGTTATGAATCTATGATGGCAAAAGAGATGGAAACAAGATAAGAACTGGAAAGAAATACTGTACACAAAAAATGTAAAGGCAATTTCAGGCATAGTTAGCATTTTTCTTTGGAATTACTTACTCAAATTCATATTGCCTAGTTGGTTCCTACATTTAAATGACTTAATCGTCTACTTAAGTAAACAACTTGAAACATTTGATTGAGCCAAGAATTGCATTGAATTAAATCAAGAAGGTAAAATCTCTGTAGATGAAGTCAACACCATAAAAACATATTCTCAGTTATATACCCTCCCTTTTATTTCACAAAACACTGGCCTTGCAGTTCTACTATCATTTTTCAATGTGGACATGTGGTGAGAATTCAAGGCTGTAATCCTAAAAGACGATTCATTTCTGGATTATCTTGAGTTAACTTACTTCCTCAGAATGAATTTTGTACAACTGCTAGTTAATTAATGAGTCTAAAGACAAGGGTGTGAGCAGTAGGCCTTAGAGCAGTCCCCGTTAATAGAAAATACATTTAGAACATTCAATGTGCTTGATTAGTCTCCCCAGTTAGAAAATCCTGTTGCAGACCACATGCAGTGAGGTTTAAATAATTTTTTCCTGCCCTTGGGGGTTTGATATTCTTAATGACTAATTGTTTTCTGAAAAAGAAAAGAAAATGCAATGTTTTCCAGTAGAAAGTATAGTTTAGGTGACAATTGAAAATCTAATTTGAAAATCTAAAGAAAAAGAATTTCTCCTTAAATTCATTTGGATAGTAATGTGATGAAAGCTTACTATATAATGCTGTAGAAAACTATAAAAATGTGCCTCCTATGGTTTTTGCCCTCAAACATTCTGCCATTCTATTAGGGAGATATGGCCAAGGAACATTTATTTACGCACATTGCAAAATAGTGTATAAAAAACTCTTATTAAATACAGGTATATTTTGGTGAGGAGGTAGGTTAGAACCATGACCGGGGAGGTCCTTGAAAAACTCAGTAGACAAAGGCCATGATTCTTTTATGAGGGCAAACAGTCATAAAAAATATAAGTAAACATCCCTCTATTCTATTCATGGAGCCAGGATTCCACTTGTTGAAAAATAAATCTAGATAATTATTCCGAGATTAAGCCATAGTCTTTAAGTTCTCAAAAATGGAGTATAAAAAGGGACAGTTTTATTAAACTATAATAGAACACTGTTTCCAAGAGAGTGAGAAGAAATATTCAGTATGTAGGCACTTAGATGTCTACTGAAACTGTTTTCATACTTAGCAATCCCCGTTTATCACAGCAGTAGTTTGGTTTAGTGTGACATTCAAACAACTCAACTTCTCTGTTTTGAGTTGTTCCTTTAGCAAATTGTTTTTGAAGATGTCCAGGGACTTGGGAACACTTATTTTACTGGCTCAAACCCTTTATAATAAAACCCATGTGTGTAGGCTAAGATCTAAGTAGATTCATAAAATCTCAACCAAAGAAATGTGAAAGAAGATATAGAGCTCTCCAGAAGCCTGTAATGCAAAACATAAGTCCAAAGTTAGACTCCAGTTCAAAGAAGCTGAGGATGGGCTGAAATAAAGCAAGTTCGGTCAGGAGGTGTTATGTTGGATTTAATCAATGTGCTGTTGGGGAATAAATGGGATAGTAATCATTGGAAGCAAGCAGGTATTCAAAGATCTGTCTTTTCACACCAGAAACGGCATCACAGTTGCATGGTTTAAGTGAGAGTCAAATCCTCTGACATGCAGCCTTCCCCGTCTGTGTTGCAATTGAAAAAGATGAATTGTAAAGGACAATAAGAATTTCAGCTTGGAGATGTTGAGAAATAAAGGCCTTTAGCATCATGTCTTAAATACTAGAGAATTGTAAGACCTTACAGTTATATCACAGGGAGAAAGTGGCAATTACGTAAGTGGTCCAGGAATGTGAAAGTCAAGGATATTGTCCTAGGAATTTTACTAATTGGAATACATGATTTGTGAGCTGCATATAAGACAATCATTACATAGAAGGATCTGTCCTCCTCATTTATATTACATAGACTAACTTGTGTTACTTAATACAAACGAACCAAGAAAAACAATAGCCAGAAAAATAAAAAGTAAAAGCTCTGAGGGTAATACAGTTTTAACCACTCAAATACCTTTAATCAACAACAAATAACTTACAGTGATAAGGTATTCCTTATCAATGATACATCTTACAGAGAATTAAAAAATTAAGTCAAAAAAATCTAATGTGAAAAGAAATAAATAGCTCCTTAATTTACAAACACTATTTAAATGATTGTGTGTATTGCAATGATGGCAGGTTCAAAAATGACTCCTAATGAAGACAAGAATCAATATCTCATTGCTTAAACTCCAAATAATTATAAGTACTATAAACTTCACACTCACCCATGACATTAATCATTCTAATGAAGACTGGACAACCATTAGGTTAGATCCATGTCTTACTTATGAGGTATAATATTTCTAGTTGAAAGGAGTGTTTGCAAAATAAGCTGCTACTATCCTGGATCATCTTTCCTTTCTCTGTGTAGTTGTATTTGCCTTGGTTTACTCATCACAACTCAGGCAACTTTATTTGTCCCTCTTCCTTCCAAGCTCTGACCTGAATACAACCCTCTTTACAAGGATCTCACATTGTTGTTTAATTTTTACTAGCTAACAAAAAAAAAAAAAAAATGTCTTTTTTAAAACCCAAAAAAGTCTTGGAATCCTTTTGCTTCCAAAGACCTAAATCTGACCCTACTCAGATTTTCCATGGTTCTCCCCAGACTGAACAAGCATTTAGATAGAGGCATAGGAGAGAGAAATCTAATAATGCCATATTAAAGATTGTGAATTGGATTGCTTGCATATTCCAAAAACTTGAGAAGTCAGAATTGTAGTATGGATAGTTCTCTCAGCCCAGCCTATGTGATCCTTTCTCTCTGACACATGTGTTACTGCTGGGCTTCCGAGCAGAGCTTGCATGAATCACTAAGGAGACAGAATTCAGGAACACTGAGTTACAAATCTCTAGTAACTTAGAGAGAAATAGATTTATTTTTTCTCAAGCAAGACAGAGACCTGTAATGTGAGGTTTCAGTCTTGAAGTAAAAGGAGAGTGATTTCAAGATTCAGTTTCAACAAGGTAGGAATCATCTGGATAAAGTAATTTGTTGGTCATATTTCTGCTACTTAAAGGACATAAAACCAGATAAGCAACAGGATTTTTAAAAGGTTTCTTTGACAAATCAGTTTGGTATCATTTTTGTTTTCAGTTTTTGGACACACTCCAGTGTGTGTACACACAGTGTGTACAGTGATACTTGGAGTTCACCAATAGTCTCTGGAGATGATATTTCTTGTATCAATTCATTCTTTGGTGACTATAAGCATACGAATAACTCTGCCTCAGTTTCCCTAACAAAATCATGTTGATAGCTGTCTGAACAATCATTCATGATTTAATAAGACCTAAATGAAAGCTTTACAGATAAAGTATAACATTTCTTTACCTCATTTGCCTATCTGAAAGAGTAACTGAATATATAAAATATAAAAAACTATTTACAGGTCTTTTCTACTGGAAACTCTCCAAGGTCACAGACAGAAAGAAATATGACAGATTATATTAATTCAATTTAAGAGATGGGGGAAATGAGGCATGGGAAAGTTTAGTTATCTCCTCTCATTTTTCTACTTTACATACTTTTATGAGATGCAAAAACCAAATAATGCACTTTGCAGTCAAGCACTTAAAAGATTATGCTCTGTGGAACCCCAGTTTGAGAGGATATTAAAAGGACCAAAATAAGTTTGGAAAATCCTAGTTTACATATAATTAAACTCTAATGTGGGGGGGGGGTCCTAAGAAAATATATACTAAACTTTTTTTTTTTTAATCTCTCTTAGCTAGAAGAGCTGTCAGGCCTTCACAGATGAGTAAGGACAGAAAATAGCCTTGAAATAGACTTCCTGTATTTGCAAATAAAAAGTTGAATGCTTTTCTTAGATATTTCAATATAAATTTAGTCAGCTTCACCTAAGACTAAAGTGTCAAAAACAAGTTTAAGTGATAAACAAAGAACACAATAAAAGGCTGATTTAGAATCACCTTGTAGAAGCTGGCCATCAGGGAGCAAGAAATGTGTGGCAATGAGGAGGGGGCCTCTGGGGTCTGTGAGGTAGTTGATTCAGGAATGAGGAGTGAAGCGGTTCTCTCTGAGCTGTTTGGAACTCTGAGAGCGACTTTACATATGAACTCCAAGGGCAGGGTATGAAGAGCTAGAATGTCTAGAGTTCAGCCTTTTGTGCATGAAGCCCTTTTGGGTGAGGGTAACATTTCTCTTCTGTTACCCTGGAAAGGTATTCACTATGGCAAGCAAAGATGCACTCCCCTCTGTCACACCTCCAGCCTGTTCTTTAGGAATAGCCTCATAGATATGCTCAGATCTTCAGAGCTTTGTAGACCGTTATTTCCACTAGAGAGTCTTACCCTCACCATAGGCAGCCCTATTTGTTCCACCAGAGACACTCAAGTGCCACTGGTGTTCTGAGCCTCTAGTTCCATGCAGAGCGTTTCAGTCCTCAGCAGCAGCAGTTCAATGTAATAAGAATCCCTAGAAGTGTAATGGTGAGGACAGAGGACATAAAGCCTGATCGATTCTCTTGGTGTCAAGGAAGCTAATAAACTTTTAGAAATAGAGAACTTCCCTGGTGGCTCAGATGGTAAAGAATCTGCTTGCAATTCAGCAGACCTGGGTTTGATCCATAGGTCAGAAAGATCCCCTGGAGAAGGAAATGGCAACCCAACCCAGCATTCTTGACTGGAGAATTTCATGGACAGAGGAGCCTGAAGGGCTACAGACCTTAGGGTAGCAAAAAGTCAGAGTTGACTGAGAGACTAACAAAGCAACAACAACCCATATTTATAACCATAACTAACAATAGAGAGAGACGGTATCCCCGGAGGAGGGCATGGCAATCACTCCAGTATTCTTGCCTGGAGAATCCTATTGACAAAACAGCCTGAGGGGCTACCATCCATGCGGTCACAAAGAGTTTGACACGACTGAGCAACTAAGCATAGCAAGGCACAGCAAAGAAAACTGCCAGCCTTTGTAGCAGTATCTGCATACTTTGCTGTGGGAGCCTGGGATGTACCCATATTTTTTGCCTTCAAGCTCAACTTTCCAAGAAGCTTTCCTTCAGCACCCATGCTCCTGCTTTTTATATCGAGACTAAATGAGTCTGGTTGAATTCTTACTGTTGGGAACTGGTAAATGCTCAGAAATCTTGGGTGCATAAGGAAGAAGGTTATCTACTGTTACTACCATTCTGATTGATGGTAATCCATAACTTTTATCTTAGACTATAAAGTAACCCTAAATCCTTTAATTACAACTTATTTTTTATAGTATTTAAAAAATAATTTTGGCTCCATCCCTTCATTCTTTTTGGAGTTATTTCTCCACTGACCTCTAGTAGCATATTGGGCACCTAATGACCTGGGGAGTTTCTCTTTTGGTATCCTATCATTTTGCCTTTTCATAGTGTTCATGGGGTTCTCAAGGCAAGAATACTGAAGTGGCTTGCCATTCCCTTCTCCAGTGGACCACGTTCTGTCTGCCCTCTCCACCATGACCCGCCTGTCTTGGGTTGCTCCACAGGCATGGCTTGGTTTCACTGAGTTAGACAAGCCTGTGGTCCTAGTCTGATTAGATTGACTAGTTTTCCATGATAATGGTTTCACTGTGTCTGCTCTCTGATGCCCTCTTGCAACATTGACCATCTTACTTGGGTTTCTTTTACCTTGGGTGTGGGTTATCTCTTTACGGCTGCTCCAGCAAAGAAGGGATAGAGCCAAAGCAAAAACAATACCCAGCTGTTCATGTGATTGGTGATAGAAGCAAGATCTGATGCTGTAAAGAGCAATGTTGCATAGGAACCTGAAATGTCAGGCCCATGAATCAAGGCAAATTGGAAGTGGTCAAACAAGAGATGGCAAGGGTGAA
>SJYV01029949.1:1176257-1204637 GCA_006410875.1 Neotragus pygmaeus
GACTAAGGTCCGTCTAGTCAGGCTATTGTTTTTCCTGTGGTCATGTATGGACGTGAGAGTTGGACTGTGAAAAAGGCTGAGCGCCAAAGAATCGATGCTTTTGAACTGTGGTGTTGGAGAAGACTCTTGAGAGTCCCTTGAACTATAAGGAGATCCAACAAGTCCATTCTGAAGGAGATCAACCCTGGGATTTCTTTGGAAAGAATGTTGCTAAAGCTGAAACTCCAGTACTTTGGCCACCTCATGCGAAGAGTTGATTCATTGGAAAAGACTCTGATGCTGGGAGGAATTGGGGGTAGCAGGAGAAGGGGACGACAGAGGATGAGATGGCTGGATGGCATCACGGACTCGATGGATGCGAGTCTGAGTAAACTCCGAGAGATGGTGATGAACAGGGAGGCCTGGCGTGCTGAAATTCATGGGGTCGCAAAGAGTCGGACACGACTGAGTGACTGAACTGAACTGCAAAAATATTTTTATGTACTAATTTATCTTTTTGGCTGTGCTAGGTCTTTATTTCTGCACAGGCTTTTTCTAGTTGCAGTGAGTAGGGGCTCTGTTGCAATGAGTGGGCTTTTCACTGTGGTGGCTTCGCTTCTTGCTCTAGGGTGCATGAGTTTCCATAGCTGCAGCATGTGGGCTTAGTATTTGCATGGATCCAGAGCTCTAGAAAGACCCTGATGCTGGCAAAATTTGTAAACGGGAGGAGAAGGGGATGACAGAAGATGAGACGGTTGGATGGCATCACGGACTCGATGGACATGAGTTTGAGCAAACTCCGAGAGTTGGTGATGGACAGGGAAGCCTGGCGTGCTGCATTCCATGGGGTCACAAAGAGTTGGACATGACTGAGCAACTGGACTTAACTGAACTGAGAGCTCTAGAGCACAGTTTCAATAGTTGTGGTATATGGGCTTAGTTGCTTCAAGGCACATGGGCTCTTCTAGGATCAGGATCAAACTGTGTCTCCTGCATTGTCAGGTGAAATCTTTACCACTGAGCCATGAAGAAAGCCCTACAACTTATTTTTAATACAGAGTTTTTTTTCAAAGCCTCAAATATGCTCACATGCATTTTAATATGCTTGAAAAATCTACAAACAAATATCATTCTATATTCTCGAGCATTTCATCATGGAGTCCTATTTTTAAAAAGCACCTCATGAGACACACTTCAGGAAATGTTGGGAAGTGTTCAGAATTCTTTCTGAGCTCTTGATAAGCCATCGGTGAGGCTGTGAAGTGCTTTTAACCCACAACAATTGTCTGGATCACTGCTGTGGTTTAAATTTGAAGCCAGGCAATGAATGGTTTTCTCATTGGTATCAGACTACTCAGATTCCTTCATTCTAACCTTTCCACTTAGAAGTAGATATAAGAAATTTCATTTGCTGAACAAACACCCTACCAAATACCTCACTAACAATAGCTCATAAGACAGTTGTTTTAATTTTTAACCTAATATGAAATGACTGATGTTGAAGCTGAAACTCCAATAATTTAATCACCTGATGTGAAGAGCTGACTCATTTGAAAAGACCCTGATGCTGGGAAAGATTGAGGGCAGGAAGAGAAGGGGACGGCAGAGGATGAGATAGTTGGATGGCATTGCCGACTCAATGGACATGAGTTTGGGTAAACTTTGGGAGTTGGTGATGGACAGGGAGGCCTGGCATGCTGCAGGTCATGGGGTCTCAAAGAGTTGGACACGACCGAGCAACTGAACTGAACTGAACTGAATGTGTTATCACTCAGCTGTCTGAGTCTTTGCAACCCCATGGACTGTGCCCCTCCAGGCTCTTTTGTCCACAGAATTCTCTAGACAAGAATACTGGAGTTGGTAGACATTCCCTTCCCCAGAGGATCTTCCTAACCCAGGGATCAAACAGAGGTCTCCTATTTTGCAAGCAGAGTTTTTACTGTCTGAGCCACCAGGGAAACCCAATTTTAACATAGGAAACAGCTAAGTTTTAGACTGCAAGCATGTATTTTAGGGATCCATACAACTTCTGGGTCCCTTGTGTTGTTCCATTGGAAGAAAGCATAACCCTTTTCCTTCTTCTTCTAATACTATCATTGTGTAAAATGTTTTTACTAAATAAAATGTACCTTATTGGGTTAGTTGCTCCTATTATTTCTGAATCCAAATGCAAATATAATCAAGGATTATTATGAATTCATTCTAGACCAAGTATCTCTCTTTATTACACACACACACATTTTATTTTTCCTTCTTCCAAGACATATCTTCCACATAAGGGTTCTTCCATTTCTGAAACATTTTTTGCAATTACCTCTATGTTCTTTAATATTACATGTGTTTACTTAAAGAGGTGGCTTTTAAGGAAATAATTGAACCGGTATCTATTAATGAGCCATTTTATCACTTACTCTATGAGAGACTCTATACTTGCTACATTTTAATTTTTGCTACAATCTAAGCAGACAAGTGTTATTACCGTCTGGTTTAATGATAGAGAAAATGAGGTACACAGAGATTGTTTTATTTGCTGAAAATCTTGAGCCATATGGAGGGGATTTCTGAGGATAAACACAGGTTTAGAGATCTCTTTGCACATATTCTTTGTTCAAAACACCCTGCTTGCCTTGAGCTCTCTGACAAATTGTCTTATTATAATTTTTTTGACTTTGATTGGACCTCTGTATTCAAATTGTTTCTGCCTCTTGGACAAATACTAATCAAACTTCTCTTTGGTCAAAGTCAGAAAACATCATCTGGGGGCTACACAATAATAAAAAAAAGACAAGCAGAGAAAATCTAAAGGAGAATTAGAAACAAGGGCAAGGGTGTTACATAAAAAAGAACAAAATAATGCCATCTGCCGCAACATGGATAAATCTAGAGATTGAGTGAAGTAAGTCAGAGAGAGACAGATAAATACCATATGATATTGCTTCTATGTGGAATATAAAAAAGGGTGCAAATGAACTTCAATTCATGGGGTCACAAAGAGTCAGACACAACTGAGCGACTGAACTGAACTGAACTGAACTTGTCTACAAAACAGAAACAGAGTTACAGATGGAAAAAGCAAACTTATGTTTACCAGGGTCTAAGGGGATGGAAAGGATCAACTGAGAGAATGAGACTGATACACACTATTATATATTTAATAGATAACTAACAAGGACCTACTGGATAGCATAGATAACTCTATTCAATATTCTATAATGGTCTATATGGGAAAGTAATTTATGAAAAGAATGAATATATGTGTATATATATATATATATATATGTATATATATATATATATATATATAATGGATTTACTTTGCTGTACACCAGAAACTAACACAACATTGTAAATCTACTATACTACAACAAATTTTTAAAAAAGATCAAGGGCATTTTACATCAAACCTTTAAAAAATATGAATTAATATTCCCTCAGGTTTTATTAAATGAAGGGTCAAGAAATAGCTACCTGAGGAAAATGGTACTCTCAGCTTTGCAAAATGATTTGCTCCTATTTTGTTAAATATATTTTGCCTTCTCATAAGAGATTTATTTGGCAAATGATTTGTTGAAAGAATATTCACAAGAGAATCCTATGGAGAAATTAAGGGAAATAGTATTGGACAAGGGAAAGAAGGTAGGTAAACATGTAGTTTCAGCAAAAGGTTAGCCTTAGCTGTTCTCAAAAGGCACTGTGGAGTGTGAAGTGTTCTACAAGATTGCCTATTAAGAGGCTGTTAGATATTATATCAGTTCATTGTTTTTCACAAATGACCTCAGGAAGAAGTTAGCATAACACCTCCCAGGCCTCTCTGGACTTGATGGTTCCTTTGTCAGTCAGTGGAAACCCTCCAGAGAAAGATGCAGCTGTAAGGAATTCTGTGATGGACATGCCAAACTAATGAAGAGGATCTGGGTGGGATGTCAACATCAACTGCTATAAGCCTCATATGAATGTATGTCATAAAAACTCTTAGAGCTCAGAACATGGAGAGATCTCTCTCTTTCTCTCTCTCTTTCTTTTTTCTATTTGAATACAAGATAGAAATGCAACACTCATCATATTTCTTTTTGCCTTGGCCGATGTAAATTTTGTGCTTGCTAATTTCTTAGCTGTAAACCATCTTTGGGAGAAGGCAATGGCCCCCAACTCCAGTACTCTTGCCTGGAAAATCCCATGCGCAGAGGAGCCTGGTGGGCTGCAGTCCATGGGGTTGCTAGGAGTCGGACATGACTGAGCGACTTCACTTTCTCTTTTCACTTTCATGCATTGGAGAAGGAAATGGCAACCCACTCCAGTGTTCTTGCCTGGAGAATCCCAGGGATGGCAGAGCCTGGTGGGCTGCCTTCTATGGGGTCGCACAGAGTTGGACACAACTGAAGCGACTTAGCAGCAGCAGCAGAAAACCATCTTTAGAAAGGGTTTCTGTAGGGTGTTTGGGATTGATATGTACACACTGCTGTATTTAGAATGATGACCAACAAGGTCCTACTATATAGCGCAGGGAACTCTGCTTAATGTTATGTGGTAGCCTGAATGAGAGGGAATTGGAGGAGAAAGGACACATGTATATGCATGGCTGAGTTGCTCTGCTGTCCACCAGAAACTATCAAAACCTTGTTAACTGGCTGTATTTCAAGAGAAAAATAGAAAATAAGAAAAAAAGAAAACAAAAGGCTCTGGTATAATTATTGTCCTGTTTTCTGAATCACCAACTGAACATTTTTACTCTCCTATCATTATCTCAAAGACCTGATTTTAATTTTTCTTTTAAATTGTGACTCATTTCAAATCCTTTCTATAATAATAGATTGAATGACTAATAAAAAATTAATAAGGAAACACATTAGTCCAAATGACATGAAACACATATAGATAAATATAATATCTTTGCAGCTAGAATGTTTATACAATCATGACCACATTTTTTTTCAACAGAAAACTCCATTAAAAATGACATTTATAAGACAATTTATAAGAACAGAGCATTTATTTTGCATAAGAATACACATTTTAATTTGATCCTTAACAGTTATTAAAGTAATAATTCCTTAAAATATTTTTCACAAAAGAATTATGAAAATATTATTGAGTTGGAACATACTCTGAAAATCTTTTAATTTAAGGAAAGCACCCATTGGCCTTAGCAATGATTATTCTATCTAACCAGGCACTTAAAAATGACAGGGTCAAAGTCTTGGATGTGGCATTTAAACCCTTTGAATGACCTAAAACAAATTATTCATTATTCACAAATCCAAAATAAAATAGCAAGGTCAGCAAAGAGCATCCCCCACATTTGCAACCTGAACAAATTATTAAGCTTCTATAATTATCTTTGCCTTATCAAAAAGGATCCAACCCCCTACCTAGCCCCACTGTGGGTTTCTAGGTCATTATGTCCCTTTGCCATTTCTCAGAAAATTAAATAATCAAGAACTATTGCCCCAATTAAAGACTGGAGAGAAAAGAAAATTCAAATGGTCAAACATTATTGAGAAAAAGAACAGGATGAGCAAACTCTGGGCAAACCTATGAAGTCAATCCTCGATTGCTCCAAACTTCCCTTTTTTCTTTCCCACTATTGAAGTCCACGATCTGCAAAGAATCTGTGCTTTTTTATTCACGTTAGGCAGAGTCTCAGCTGTATTGACTGTAGACTTCTAATAAGTTTGTGCATGGACAGCTTTTTAACCCAAATGCCTATTGAATGGACAGCCTGTTCAACAGCTCTCTGAGTATTTCAGCTCTCTGGAATCTTCATTGGCTTTAACATTCAATTAAAATGGCTCATAACTCTGTGCCATTTACTATTGTAAATCTACCTGATAATTAAGATTTCTAAGACTCTCTTAATATGGACAGCATATTTTCTGTCTGATATTTCTGTCAAGTATCTTCTGATATTACCAAAATCACTGGCTCACTTCCTAGTGGCTACTATCAACTTTTTGCCTGCCTTTCCGACAAAAGAAAACAGACTATCTTCTATGTTGCAAGGCAGTATTAACGCAAATTATTGTAATTAGCAAACCTTTACTAAAGGTTTGATATAATATTGAGACAACAGAAGAAAATAAAACCATTGACCCTGAATATTACCTATGAATATTATCAGCCATCCCCACCTCCTCTTTCACTAATAAATTTTATTAAAATTTTTTTCTCTTACTAATAATATATTTTGATTAAATATTAAAAATTAAGAAGAAAAATAATTAAGAGTAGCTTCAAAAACTGCCTTAGTATTCCTCAAATGAATACAGAGTCAATATTATCATTTGCATGTTATGGATGAGTAATAAACTGAGGTTTATGGAGGTTAAGTAACTTGTTCAAGGTCCAACTAGTAGTAAGTCATTAGAGTCAGAATCTGAACTTAGGTTTCTCTGATGTTGATGTACCCTTTAAAAAACAATGGGACTGTCCATGGAATATTGGGCACAAAAAGAATGAAATATTGCTATTTGCAAAACATGGCACTGGCACCCCACTCCAGTACTCTTGCCTGGAAAATCCCATGGCTGGAGGAGCCTGGAAGGCTGCAGTCCATGGGGTCGCTAAGAGTCAGACACGACTGAGCGACTTCACTTTCACTTTTCACTTTTATGCATTGGAGAAGGAATGGCCTGGAGAATCCCAGGGACGGGGGAACCTGGTGGGCTGCCGTCTGTGGGGTTGCACAGAGTCGGACACTACTGAAGCGACTTAGCAGCAGCAGCAGAACATGGATGGACTTAGAGAATAATATACTTAGTGAAGTAAGTCAGACAGAGACAAATACTACATGATATCAATCACATGTGGAATCTAAAAAACAACACAAGTGAATCTATACACAAAATAGACATAGAAAAAAAACAAAGTTATCAAAGGTCCAGGATGGACAAATTAGGAGTGTGAGATTCACAAGTTAAACTCCTCTATCCATGGAATTCTCCAGGCAAGAATACTGGAGTAAGGGGAAAGAAAAAATGCTGGAGTGGGTAGCCAATTCCTTATTCAGAGGGTCTTCCTGATCCTGGGATCAAATCTGGGTCTCCTGCAATGCAGGCAGATTCTTTACCATCTAAACCACCAAGGAAGCCCCGATACAAACTACTACACATAAAATAGATAAGTAACAAGGGCCTACTGTATAGTACAGAGAGTTACATTCAATAATTTGTAATAACCAATAATGGAATATAATAAAGAAAAAATCTGAATCACTATGCTGTTCATCTGAATCTAACACGATATTATAAATCAGCTACAATTTTTACAAAGGGAAGGAGGATTGTAGTTTAAATAGCTGTGTTCACCTTTATCATTTGACAAATTTGTTGGACTACGGAAGTAGTTATCTCAGAGCCCTAAGGAGTTTGCAGAAGGCCTGAAGGCATGTTGGTGACTTCGATGGCTCTCAATCTCACTCATTCTTTCTTATACAAGGTGATTTATTAGATGAGAAAAACAAGTCGAGTTTTCCCTGATGGTAGAGGCCAACACCAAATCAATTCATTCCAGCAGGAAAACACCAAACTAAATCTAATAATAAGGTCATGATACACAGCATGGTGTTTTGAATAGGTCAGAAATAATCTCACTTGCTGGCATCACCATTTACTGGCAGTGATATGATAGAAAATCTAATCTTTCAAAGCTAAAAAGCTATAAAATTTGGATATCCACTCAAAGTGTTACTGATAATATTTAATGTGCTCATGTAATGAAAGCACATTGCCTAACACATAGTAAATGCTCAATAAATTCAGAAATTATTATTAGTGGTGAGAATATTATTATTTTTACAGTAGAGTACTATTTTTACACTACAGTGCTATTATTTTTACAGTATAGTACTAAAAGCAGCCTATTGGAAGTCTTAAGAAAAAAGATATGATGCCTATATTCAGTTTCAAAAATACAGAGGAATAGAGTTATCTATCTGAATATCAATTTGCCCTATAATATTCAATCTGACTATAACTTTATCTCTGAATCTTCCATTTTTTTCTTCCAAATTCCCTTTACTATAATTTCCCAAGTAGACAATGACTCAGTTTTAACCTGGAAATCACATTTTTCCTTTAAAGATGTGTGATTCATTATGCAATTCAAAAAACCAGATAACTTGGATAAAGTCTTTTAAACTCTTTTTATTTTTTTAACAGCAGACTCACCCTTATACCTAAACAAAATGGTTAAGTCTCTTTTGGCTTGCTAAAACCATAATTAGGCAAATTTTCAAGGAATATTGTTTCTAACAAAACCGTATCCCCCACCCCTTGCAAAATTCATGCATATTAAACGGATTATGTTTCACAAAGTGTCCAAGCTTAATACCACCTCATCTAATTTCTGTGTGTGCAACATTCTAGAAGTCCAGTGTTGGCTGGGTTCATTAACATTTTCGTTTTGTCCTCTCTAAAATTCACCAGTTGGCAAATTAGAAAAAAATTGAAGACAATACACTGAAGACACTACAAAAGGTCCACACTCTCAAATCTTTCATCTAATAGGCTTTTAGGAAGGTTGGCTAATTATATTTTCTCTATTTAAGTGTCCAAGCATGTTGGAGTTTAGTTAAGTGATTCTGATTTTATTACAAGCACAATAGGAGGAGCACTCCAGGGTGGTTGGCTACATGAGTTGGACTGTCTGCTTAATTACTTTGATGGCAGCACATTCTCTAAAGCAACAACAGTCTAGGTCATGCTAGTCTTCTGTTAGAAGACTTCAGCAAATGGCATGTTTTTTTATGCTCTGTGAAATTGTTAACTATTGGTGCAGCTGGGTCTAAGACTGTGTGTGGTGCGGTTATAGGCATACGGTTTGAAATTTGGCTCAGTCACACGCTGCACAAGGAACTAAAATTCTCTGATTTGCTCTGTTTTTTTATTCTGGCAAATATGACCACATTGACTAATTTACAAGTAAATTAGAACCCACTGAATACCAGCTAACTACAAAAGGACAATTATAATTGGCTAAGCAATGGAACTCCTCTGTTTTGATATTATCACATGACAAAATTGATTCTAAAAATGACATGTTTTCAACACCCTTATGGCTCATCCTCTCCTTCAGTACTGCATTTTTTAAAAATGCATCTTTCTGGTCTGGAAGCAATTTAGGGGTAGGAACTATGTTTTGATTCTGTTTGTGTTCCTCCAGGTTGTACAATGAATACTTAATTGTTTACACTAGAATATAAAACAATTTGGTGATTTTCTAACTGTTGTAGCTTTTAAAGCTTATTTCTCTTTTAGTTCAGATTGAGTCATGGTGAGTGAGTGAGTGTGTGTGTGTGTGAGTGTGTGCGTGCATATGTGGTGTCTATGGTGTGGGGGCAAGGAAGAAAATGGGACATTTACAGTAGTGACATCTCTATAATCCCTTATTAATCGTGTTAAAAAGCTCATTCAGTTTATTTCAGGTCCAAAACATTCTGTGTCCAGGAAGTGCCAAGTCCTTGATAAGACACAGTAAATTATTAGTTAAGACTTAAATTGGAATCAGAGTATCTTAGTAACAGAATGAGTAGAAATAATCTTGTTATGCTCTCCTCAGTCTATAGATAGATATGGACACTTGGCTCAGAGATGTTAAGATACGACTAAACCCACAGGACTGTTGATGGCATAAGTAATCAACTCTAGGCTTCATGGCTACAGATCTGGCATCCTATTCCTTTCCTACAATATCATCATGATCCTAGAAACACAGATAATGTCTTTTGTGTGGTATATCTACTTCAAAGAGCACCGTAATTACAAACATAGCTTCTGAATAACAGGCTGTGGATTATGGAATCCCATTATTTCCAAAATGATTCTTTGATCTCGAGAGTTACTTCTTAGACCCCGGTTTCTGTTTAGTGTATCTGCATCTGAATTGATATGTAGGCAACAAGCCCCTCAGACACAAAAGGCAGCTGTAATTCTCAGCTGGATGCCCTGCTTCTTACTCAGGCTGCAGGTGGTGAAGGTTCTCACCTGGAGCACACTCAGATGAACATCTGCCATGGCATGTCAGAACTAAGGGGGACACATCTCCTGCTGTTCTCATCTCAACATGATAGCATGAGATGAAGCAGCCTATTTTACACCTAAATGAGATGGATACTTGCAATCTTGAGCCACCAGAGTATTACATTGTTTTTTCCTTTTTCCATTTTACCTGAATAGATTTTACAACAAATATAGTTAGTCTTCATTAGTGGGTTGGTGGTGGTATCTTATATTAACTAGTGTACTTTTAGTGAGGCTTTCATGCAGAGAAAAATACCATGGGTTCAAGTTTTGGTAGGTTGTTGCTGTTTAGTCATGTCTGACTCTTTTGTGATGCCATGGGCTGCAGCCCATTATGCTCCTCTGTCCATGGGATTTTCCCAGTAAGGACACTGGAGTGGGTTGCCATTCTCTTCTCCAGGGGACCTTGCAGACCCAAAGAGTGAACTAGCATCTACTGCACTGGCAGGCAGATTCTTTGCCACTGAGCCATCAAAGAATTGCATGCTGGAAACAGAGGCAACTTGTTAAAATCCATTTCCTTACTAATAGAAGATTCAAGTTTCTACCAGTCTCAAAGAGTTATTTTGTGCAATTGATGAGATCTCCTCATTCATTGACTTAATAGTTACTTGCTGACAATGTCTGTCAGGAAATTCACTAGGTTGGGGTAAAAATACTGGGTTGGCCAAAAAGGTTGTTCAGGCTTTTTATACCATGTTCTGGAAAAACCTCAATGAACTTTTTGACCAACCTAAATTTATTTTCTTGGGCTCCAAAATCACTGTGGTCATGAAATTAAAAGGCATTTGTTCCTTGGGAGAAAAGCTATAACCAACCTAGAGAGCATATTAAAAAACAGAGACATTATTTACTAAAAAAGATCCATCAAGTCAAAGCTATGATTTCCAGTAGTCATATACGGATGTGAGAGTTGGACTATAAAGAAAGCTGAGTGCCAAAGAACTGTGGTGTTGCAGAAGACTCTTGAGAGTCCCTTGGACTGCAAGGAGGTCCAACCAGTCAGTCCTNCTAAGGGGGACACATCTCCTGCTGTTCTCATCTCAACATGATAGCATGAGATGAAGCAGCCTATTTTACACCTAAATGAGATGGATACTTGCAATCTTGAGCCACCAGAGTATTACATTGTTTTTTCCTTTTTCCATTTTACCTGAATAGATTTTACAACAAATATAGTTAGTCTTCATTAGTGGGTTGGTGGTGGTATCTTATATTAACTAGTGTACTTTTAGTGAGGCTTTCATGCAGAGAAAAATACCATGGGTTCAAGTTTTGGTAGGTTGTTGCTGTTTAGTCATGTCTGACTCTTTTGTGATGCCATGGGCTGCAGCCCATTATGCTCCTCTGTCCATGGGATTTTCCCAGTAAGGACACTGGAGTGGGTTGCCATTCTCTTCTCCAGGGGACCTTGCAGACCCAAAGAGTGAACTAGCATCTACTGCACTGGCAGGCAGATTCTTTGCCACTGAGCCATCAAAGAATTGCATGCTGGAAACAGAGGCAACTTGTTAAAATCCATTTCCTTACTAATAGAAGATTCAAGTTTCTACCAGTCTCAAAGAGTTATTTTGTGCAATTGATGAGATCTCCTCATTCATTGACTTAATAGTTACTTGCTGACAATGTCTGTCAGGAAATTCACTAGGTTGGGGTAAAAATACTGGGTTGGCCAAAAAGGTTGTTCAGGCTTTTTATACCATGTTCTGGAAAAACCTCAATGAACTTTTTGACCAACCTAAATTTATTTTCTTGGGCTCCAAAATCACTGTGGTCATGAAATTAAAAGGCATTTGTTCCTTGGGAGAAAAGCTATAACCAACCTAGAGAGCATATTAAAAAACAGAGACATTATTTACTAAAAAAGATCCATCAAGTCAAAGCTATGATTTCCAGTAGTCATATACGGATGTGAGAGTTGGACTATAAAGAAAGCTGAGTGCCAAAGAACTGTGGTGTTGCAGAAGACTCTTGAGAGTCCCTTGGACTGCAAGGAGGTCCAACCAGTCAGTCCTAAAGGAAATCAGTCCTGAATATTCATTGGAAGAACTGATGCTGAAGCTGAAGCTCTAATACTTTGGCCACCTGACCAAAGTACTGACTGAGTACTGACTCATTGGCAAACTGACTCACTGGCAAAGAACTGACTCATTGGTAAACACCCTGATGCTGGGAAAGGCTGAAGTCAAGAGGAGAAGGGGACGACAGAGGATGAGATGGTTGGATGGCATCACCGACTTGATGGACATGAGTTTGAGCAAGCTCCGGGAGTTGGTGATGGACAGGGGAGCCTGGCATGCTGCAGTCCATGGGGTTGCAGAGTCAAATATGACTGAGTGACTGAACTGAACTGATCTGAATAATAACATATCTTTGTAGTACTGTGTAGTACATTTCCCCCAAAGATGATATATTTTTAAAAAATAATAAGTTGGTCCCGGCCAAATCAAGAATATACAGGCATTTGGATATTTTTTTGCCAGATAAAAAAATGCCCTACACTATAACAGAAACAATTACTAATCAAAATTATGGCCCTAAAGCAATTGAATATCTTGACATGACTTTTGCATGAAAGTTGTTTTAGTGCTGTTAATTCTTTCATCTCCCTTAGTTCCTGCATTTCATCAGCTTCCCAGTTCTGAAGACGAATGATGGCAAGAAAAGTTTCTCATGTGGAAGAAAAGAAAGAAAGAAAGAAAAAAATGAGGGAAGGAGGGAGGGATGAAATTGGGAAGGAAGAAAGAAAAAATCAAGCATCAACTTTTAATATTTACAGACTCACCAACACCAAGGCTGGGAAACTGTTTACATCTTAGAATGTCAAAGAATTTCAGTTAGTTAATTATGCTGCAGGTGGCCAGATGTATCCAGGAGCAGATATTTGCAGATGCAAATTGTGAATTTTGCATGGGTAAAGGTAAATAGCTAAAATGATTATTAAAGCACAGTGGAAAATAAAATGATATATAAAATGCAAATGTGCAGTGACAAACACACGGAGGCATTTTGCTTGTGAACTATGACTTCTAGTAGTTGAATGTTTCTGTGCTTCCTTCATTGCTATGTTATTTGCTGTAATGAGACAGAGTTTCAGAGTGTAGCCTCTATGCCCTGCAGATGACATTAACTTACCCAGGTCTCAAGCTTAGCATTTTATAAATTACCACTTCAAAGCAAGAGTCACCATCTATATGCAACAGGACGGAGGTGAGTGTCATGTGACATCAACCCTATCATTTTCTTATTGTCCCATTTCAGATTTTATTAACAAGGCTGATTTTCTTTGCAGGGTCAAGGGCTTTATTCAATCAGAAAAGCAAATTCATCAAAAAATAATGTTTTACTATTTATTTTATCTGCTCAAGACTCTTCTTTGACTGTCTAGAACCTAGTACGTTAATTCTGAATGCAACTTCATTGCATCCAATGCTCATACCAGCTTGTCACCCACTGCATTTCACCCTTGTGCATGATTTTAATCATGTCTTCAAACATTTCTGTACAAGAGATCAGCCTGTCCCCATGCTTCCCTGCTGCACTCTCTACCTCCTGTCCTTAAGTGTCATTCATTCAATGTTATTCATTCATCCATTTATTCATTCATTAAAACCTTATAATTGCATTCATACTTTTTCCCAAGCTATACATGAATCATGGAAATAAATACAATATTAATCATGGAATAAATAAATAAAGAAGAATAAATAAGTAAAGTAGAATCATGGGAATAAACTATGACTCATTCTCAGGTTTACTGGGAGGCAGACCTCTACTTCAATAAAGAAACATCAAAACTGGATTTTGGAGTTTGAATAGGAATATGCCTAATAAGTAACTGAGAGTCTAAATTTTAGTAGAGAGAGGGACAAAATAGGTTTCATGACTCTTAAAAAACATGGCAATTTCAGAGAACTCTAAATGCTCATTGTGACAACAGCACAGAGTGCAAAGGAGGGCAGAGATAGGGATGAAGAGGTGGTCAGGGGCCAGATCACAGCATCTTTACTAAAGAAAATGTTTCATGTTTTAAGGTCCATTTGAATATATAAAACTGTCCCTAACCCTAACTTATATGCATAAATTATGTAAGTTGAGTTTAGTTCAGTTCAGTCGCTCAGTCGTATCCGACTCTTTGCGACCCCATGAATTGCAGCACGCCAGGCCTCCCTGCCCATCTCCATCTCTCAGAGTTCACTCAGACTCATGTCCATCGAGTCTGTGATGCCATCCAGCCATCTCATCTTTGGTTGTCGTCCCCTTCTCCTCCTGCCCCCAATCCCTCCCAGCATCAGAGTCTTTTCCAGTGAGTCAACTCTTCCCATGAGGTGGCCAAAGTACTGGAGTTTCAGCTTTAGCATCATTCCTTCCAAAGAAATCCCAGGGTTGATCTCCTTCAGAATGGCCTGGTTGGATCTCCTTGCAGTCCAAGGGACTCTCAAGAGTCCTCTCCAACACCACAGTTCAAAAGCATCAATTCTTCGGCGCTCAGCCTTCTTCACAGTCCAACTCTCACATCCATACATGACTACTGGAAAAACCATAGCCTTGACTAGATGGACCTTAGTTGGCAAAGTAATGTCTCTGCTTCTGAATATGCTATCTAGGTTGGTCATAACTTTTCTTCCAAGGAGTAAATTGCATATTAAAATATGATATTGTGATCAAACTGTAGTTCTATTTTGTTTTGTTTGTGGGCAATGTGTTTTATTTCCTCAGCTATTTGCAGTTGATGCCATACTATCTGACTGTAATAAATCAGGATTTGATCAGATCAATGAACTAAACAAGGGAAATGCCTATCACCTTTCAATTCTACAAATAAAGAGAGGTACAGTAATATCTCTTTCTTCATTCTGCTGAGTGGAAATATTTCAATTTTAAAAACCTCCAATACCAAATCCAGTAATTAAAAGGCTGGATTTGAATTTGGAATAGATACAGACACAACCCCACAGGTTGAAGGGGATTCAAGGCCAGACCTGTTCAAGTTGTTGACTGTAAATGATTGATATGTGAGGAGTGAACATCAGAGTGAAATTAGAAACTATAGGCTCCAAAGGAAAAAAATATCTATCAGCAGAAGCTCTCATTGCATTTTAAAAAGCAATTTGGAATGATGCATTCCGTAAGGCATAATGTGGGTGCGCAGAGAGGAGTCTGGGTCTCTTTAAGAGCAGTTAGAACTCAAACATCATACAAGGCTCTTTGTGATTGTCCTTACTCAGTGCTACAAGCACAATAAATGTCCTTCCACACAGCCAATCTGTTACTCTCAGTTGTCTTGAATTCCATTCAAAACCAATTTTCTGAAGAGACATACTGCCAGAATGCAAGCTGTTGAGGTACACAATTCCATGCATTCTTGAAACTGCCCTTTTCCAGACCAAAAGCATTGCTATTCTCCACATGATGAAACGTTAACAGATTTGCCACTCTTCTCAAATATATTCTTCTTAAGGGTGGAAAAAGTGCCTTATCTTTTAAGTCAAATGTTTCCATGGCAAAAGTAAAAAGAGCAGTGATGTTTATCTTTCACAACTTATTGCAAATTAAATAGGGAGAAATTTAAAACTTTTTTCAGATCAGTAATTGGAAGACCTATGCTTGAATTCACAACTGTCGTGACAGAGTTGACACATAACTAAAGTATTACTAGACTGACCATTAGTTTTCAGGCTGGAAGATTTTTTAAAATATTTATTTTTATGCATTCATTTATTTGGCTGTACCAGGTCTTAGCTGCAACCTACAAACTCTTAGGTACAGCATGTGGGATCTAGTTCCCCAACCAGGGATCAAACCATGACTCCCGGCATTGGGAGCAAGGAGTCTTAGCCCCTGGACCACCAGGGAAGTCCCTCAGGCCAGACTCTTAAAGTCTGCAAAGTAGAATAACTTGCTTGAGGTCATGTTACTTATATATTAGTTATTATGTGAACTCCTTCTTAGTTTTGTCTTTTTGTTCAGTTTTTTGCTTGTGTGTATATGTCTATCATATATAAATATATCCTTTCACCAACTCAGACAAATTTCTAGAAAAGTAATCTCTTGAAACAATCTAATTTTTTAAAGACAGAAACATTCTCTGGTAGTTGTGCAGTTTCCATTGAAATACGCCATAGTTTGCGTGCCCAGTCGCTTCAGTCGCGTCTGACTCTTCACGACTATGTGAAAGTGAAAGTAAGGGAAGTCACTCAGTCGTGTCCGACTCTTTGCGACCCCATGGACTGTAGTCTACTAGGCTCCTCTGTCCATGGGATTTTCCAGGCAATAGTCCTGGAGTGGATTGCCATTTCCTTCTCCAGGGGATCTTCCGAACCCAGGGCTTGAACCCGGGTCTGCCACACTGTAGACAGACGCTTTACCGTCTGAGCCACCAGGGAATCACAACTCTGTAGACTGTAGCTCGTCAGGCTCTGCTCGTTCATGGGATTCTCCAGGTAAAAACTGGAGTGGGTTGCTGTGTCCTCTTCCAGGGGATCTTCCTGACCGAGGAACTGAATCCGCATCTCTTGTTTCTCTTGCTTTGCGGGTGGATTCTTTACCCACTGAGCCACCTGAAAGGTAGGCAGGGACCATAATATTAAGAACTAAAGAACTGTGTTTTATTTACAAATTCTTGGAAGGTTGTATTAATAGGATAGCTTTACACAGATACGTGGCACTTGTCTATGTTTTGGAAGATCATTTTGACAACACTGTAGAAAGTGGGAAAAGGGGGTTAGGATAAATGAAGTCATTATAAATAACCACCATCCAGCAGGGCTTGTCTACTCTGCTTGTGGGTGCGAGGAGGGTGCTGAACAACTGATGTCCAGATCGTCCTGTGGAGTTCCTGAACCACACTGCATCCTGATATTCTGATAGCTGTGGCAATCATATTGGCAAGATCTGTGGTGCCAGAGTCTATTTATTTTGCATTTTTATACATTCCCAGGAGACTGGCTTAACACTAAGGAAAAATGACTCAATACAAAACAGTCTGTCAAATTTATTTTTCACATGAATTTACAAGAAATTGAGTTAGTAAGCAAGATGCCATGTATTGCAATTTAAATTTGAAAAGAAAACAGATTTTTAAATGTGACTTATCCCCGCAATAGTACATATCAAATTTCAAATAACAAATAATATTATTTTGTTGGAATTTTTCTCCTTGGCAATGTGTAGTCTCTTTATTTTTCATCACTATAATTAGTCTTTCATTTTAAACAGGGTGATGATTTATAGCATGATATTCAGTCAGAAGTTCTGTTGTTGTTGATAAGTCGAGGCTAATCATAAGGAAAAAAAAAAGGGAAAAGAGTCTAATTTTCCAGAAGAGAACAGAATATAAAAATAACATTATCCATTCAGTTGGACTGAAATCTTGGCAGCTGCTCTTCAAAAATGTTGCTGACATGGTTTATATTATATTAAAATTCAGAATTACTGCATTTTCATCAGTTTCTCTGTCTGCAGCTGGCATATCATGTTGTCAGCATCTTGGGATTTACAAGTCCATGTACATGGTAGGAATGTTCCTTGAAATGGACATTTTCATAAGCATGTTTGCTAATTGATATGCTATGCTTCTTTAAAGTATAAACATGTGTTATGGCCATCATAATGCTTTAAAGTGTAAGTAGGATGCATGATTTGGTTTTCTTATCTTGATTTTCATTGCTTAAAAACAGAAGAGTTTTTCTAGGATGATTTTTCATATATATTTTAATTTTAAAAGGCATTGATTGTTTCAATGAAGAAAGTTGTTGAAAAGATAAACTTAGAATGATGGATGCATCCAAACAAATCTAAATCATTTTAAAATAGGCATAGACAATTTGTGATACTCAGAAAAAATGCTATCAAATAAAACACTTATCAACTTCAGTACTATAATAGTACACAACGTGTCATAGTACACAACTAGAAGTATGAGGGTCACATTAACTACATTAACTGTTACTAATAACTCAGTGAATACAGTTTGGAGAATGTTGGAGTCTGGCAGATTGTATTTTTTTTTCTTTCTATAATCCAGAGTTCTTTGGAAACTAATTAATTCGAAGAACTCAACAATTTCAGAAGGCTTTCGATAATGTTAAAATATGTATGCTTACATGCAGATCCTGCAGATATTTATAAGCACTTATGTGATTATGATGATAAAACTAAATTAACATATTCATATCGACTTTGGAGGATCCTTTAAAAATTGGATTTGAGGCTAAATAAGGCTGAATGTTTCTGTAGACTGAAAATGCTTAAAGGAACTTTGCATCTGAAGATGTAAGACAGCTGATGAATTTTAGATTTGCAAACAGTTGTTGTGACTCTTCAGAATGTCCACTTAGAAGGCCCATGTGGAAGACCTAGAAACCCTGGAGAACTGCACACCATCTCCCATGCAAGTGCTGCCGGAGGAATGAGGCAGAAGGCGCTGAACTAAGATGCTCACAGGAGGCTAAGGGTTGTTTGCACTGTCATGTCAAAACTGGCTGCCTCTTATCTTAAAATCACAGACACACATGCACACTCACACACATATACACATTACTGACTCATTTTTTGGACAATTGCCTAAGGACATGATATAAAATTAGCCTCTTTATTTATTATTTAAACCAGCAACTGCCTAATCTCTCATTATGACTTCAGGAAGAACCCATTAATATTCCCACCACTGATGAGCAAAGCTAGTGAGATGAACTCAGAAAATCAGGTGAACAATTCCAATAATGCAAAGTCAATTTTTGTCATGTGCAAATGGATTTGTGGAATCAAGATGTTTATTGAGAGCTTTGCTAAAGCAGATATTTTTTTTCCTTTCAGTGAAACAGTTGTTATTGCATTTCAATAGCATTGATATCATTAACTTATAATTATTACTTTCTTTAGTTGTAAAATATGAATGTGAAAGTTTTAGGCCAGCGTGCGATCTCAGGAGGGAAATTAGAACTCTCAGCAATCAATAATGGTGGGGCATTCTGAATTTCTCCCTGGTTTTCATTAGCTGGAAGGAGAGCACATTTAAAGGAATGCTAACAAGTATCGATGTTTAAATTTGATTTATCAATGCTATTTAAATGTATATCTGCACTGTGCCAAGTTTATTTTTCTGCATTAATGATTATTCAGTGATATCTCCTGGGTTAAGACAACTTCTAAACAAGATAAAGCACCCTGTGAATTAATTTATTTCAGAGAAACAAGAAAATGTAATTTGTGTCTTCTTTTCATTAAATTATCCTTTAGTATATTGATTTAACTGAGCCAAAAACTTATTTAGCTAAGGAAAACAAAACATAGATACAGCACTCTGTCACTTTGGTACGCCTTTTGTATTGAAGAATGAAGAATATAGGGGTGTGTGGGCATGTGTGTGTGTGTGTGTCTGCATGTTTGTGGTGTTACAAGTGCTATTTTATAAGAGGAAAGCATTGTTCACTTCCCTTCAGAAACAGACAAAAGAAGCACAATCAGTTAATGTTTGCCACCCGGCATTTTATATTTTTACTGTACTCTACATAAACAATGAAATTATTGTGATTATGTCATCAACTCAAATAATACAGACCAAGTAACCATTTGCAAGTCAAAGGTGTGCAGACACCTGAAGAGACCACCTGTGTAACTAAATAATACCAACCTTTCGAAACCTTTACATCAAAGACTAAGTACAACATGAGAGAATTTTAAAATTTAGACTAACCTAACATATATTGTACAGAGAAGGCAATGGCACCCCACTGCAGTACTCTTGCCTGGAAGATCCCATGGGCGGAGGAGCCTGGTGGGCTGCAGTCCATGGGGTCGCTAAGAGTCGGACACAACTGAGCGACTCTTTCACTTTTCACTTTCATGCATTGGAGAAGGAAATAGCAACCCACACCAGTGTTCTTGCCTGGAGAATCCCAGGGACAGGAGAGCCTGGTGGGTTGCCATCACACAGTCGTCACACACGACAGCAACAGCAGCAAACATATATTTTAAGATGAACTGTTTCTCTTGCGTGGGTGTCTGTATTTGGAGATTTTATTAATCTATTACTTTTATCTGTACCCAAAAGATGCATTGGAGAAGGAAATGGCAACCCACTCCAGTATTCTTGCCTGGAGAATCCCAGAGGAGCCTAGTGGGCTGCCATCTATGGGGTTGCACAGAGTCGGACACAACTGAAGTGACTTAGCAGCAGCAGCAAAAGATGTAAATTATTATTTTCCCAGGAAATGTTTAGTCTTATGAACCTGAATAGGTGAATGGTTATTAAATTTGGTCTCTTAAGAACACTTAAATTCTGATGGTATCACAGAGATTGAGCCTGTATAAGCTATCATTACATGTTGAAAAACTAACCTCTGTAATTAACTTGCAATATTATACATAGGGCTCCAGTTACAGTAAAATCCAATTTTCCATGGTATACACACCAGGCAGCTTTGCTGAATATTAGATTTTAATGAGATTTATGACCTTATTCATAATTTATTCTTTAAGTTGAGAAAGTTTTGGTTAAAGTTCAAAGCAGAATCTTGAAGCATGAAAATAAAATCTATCTCAAGCTTTTCTTGGAGACATTTTCAAATGAATTCTGAAACCAAAAAGGGCTTAGGGCTTATCCGTTTCTCAGAGCAACTTGTGGAAACCATTCTAACTTTAACAAGGGAGAATTCACTGTTGGCAATAAGGAAATTTTCCATGCTTGTCCTTGGTTTAAGGATGGTTGTTTTTCTACTTTTCCCTTCTCACTGGTTACTTAGCAGCTTTACTTCTTGACATAATTTAGCCCAGAAGTTCTGACATGTCAATGTGCTTAGAAATCACAACCTCTAGTTTCAGCATGTGGAATCTAGTTCCTTGACCAGGGATCGAACTTGGGCCCCTTGCATTGGGAGCACAGAGTCTTAGCCACTGCACCACCAGGAAGTTTCCTGAGGAGTTTTTAAACTGGGTTCCACTCCAGGCTAATTAAATCAGAAACCCTGGGGCATCTGTTCTTTCACACGTTCTCCTATGCAGGCAGTGAGGGTGAAGGATCACTGCTTGGGTAGTACAGCCAATTAGCACAAGCACTGAGTCTAATGGTAGGCTGGCTGATTGGCAGGCTGATTGATTGATTCAATGATTGATTTCTGCTTACACTCAGCATTTATTCATTGAGCTATGCCCCAGATGCTATTGAGTCCCTTTAACATACACATTCTCTCATTATTTAGCCTCAGAATAAATGTTATCAACTCGCAAAGGTCTTCCTGGATCATGGTGTCTAAACGACTGCTCCTGTCTTATCGGGGCATCACACATTGCTCTTCTTTTTTCCTCCAAATTTATTATCACTAACTATATAAAGCTATATTATTTTGTTTGTTTCTTTCTCATTAGAATGCAACTTTCATGAAAACAAAGACTTTGCTTGTCCTGTTAACCTCCATATTTAACCTTTAGTAAGCCTAGATTAAATGTTTGTTAAATGAATTAAACTTTGAGGGAAACAATACAGCTTAGCAACTGCAAGTGTAAGCTTTGAATACAAGTAGACTGGCTGTGTTTCCTTGGACACATTACTGATATCCCACTAAGCCCAATGTCCTCATTTACAAATGGCAGCAGCATCTACTTCATACAGTTTTTGTAACATTAAATGAGATGATTCATGCACAGAGCTTAACCCAGTGCCTGACATATAGGAAACATTCAGTAAACAGCACTATTAGACTGTTATTTAATGACCAAAATTTTTTTTGGAATTAGATGTGACCCTCATTTAACAAGTGGAGAAATAGGTCCATTAAAAAGAGATCATTTACCTAACATTCAAATATAATTTGGGGGAAGGTTGGACCAGAATCTAAACATCCATATGTATAAATCTTTGTGCAAGACCCGTCCTCACATGTTGCCAGCTGTGTTTTCACTTAAGATAAGACTGTAGGGACTTCCTTTGTGGTCCAGTGGCTAAGACTCCACACTCCTAATGCAGGGGCCCTGGGTTCAATCCCTAGTAAGGCAACTAGGTCCCACATGCCACAAATAAGAGTTCGCGTGGCATAGCTAAAAGATCCTGCATGCTGCAACTAAGACCCAGCATAACCAAATAAGCAAATATTTTTTTAGGGTCAATCAGAAAATATATATAAAGATATGGCTTTTGACTCCTAATCCTA
This sequence comes from Neotragus pygmaeus, assembly GCA_006410875.1. Classification (NCBI taxonomy): domain Eukaryota; kingdom Metazoa; phylum Chordata; class Mammalia; order Artiodactyla; family Bovidae; genus Neotragus; species Neotragus pygmaeus. The sequence continues at coordinate 1,198,402 of SJYV01029949.1, forward strand.
ATCCAATGCTCTTTCGACTATATCACTGTACCATCTAATTGGTAATTGGTGGTAAATGATGTAGCTCTTTTCCAGATACACTGAGTAGATTTATTAACAGAGGTCCAATTCCAGAACTTATTGGTGAAACTAAATGTTCACTATTCCCTCATAGCCAAAACAGTTAGCTATAACACATTCAACTCCTGCCATGTATTGAGCACCCGCTGCTGCTGCTGCTAAGTCACTTCAGTCGTGTTCGACTCTGTGTGACCCCGTAGACGGCAGCCCACCAGGCTCCCCTGTCCCTGGGATTCTCCAGGCAAGAACACTGGAGTGGGTTGCCATTTCCTTCTCCAATGCATCAAAGTGAAAATCCTCACTAAACCTTTGTGACACAAAGTGGAATTATTCCCACTTTATAGATGTCAGAGCAATGACTTAAAGTAGGCAGGCTATCACAGTTTACAAAACCACAGTTAGGGTTGGAACTCATCGCTCTGAACAAATAAAGTATGGAATAATAAAGTATGGAATCAGAGTGAAATTATTACCATTCATGGATGGCAAATGGTCTGCTCTTTCTGTGATGGAAAACATACTGAAAACTTCTCTTTCTTTACTTTGGAGTCTTCCCATTTCCTATCAAGGAGTTTGCTACTGCTGCTGCTAAGTCGATTCAGTCGTGTCCGACTCTGTGCAACCCCATAGACGGCAGCCCACCAGGCTCCCCCATCCCTGGGATTCTCCAGGTAAGAACACTGGAGGGGGGGGGGGTTTGCCATTTCCTTCTCCAATGCATTTAAAGTAAAAGTGAAAGTGAAGTCGCTCAGTCATGTCCGACTCTTAGCGACCCCATGGACTGCAGCCCACCAGGCTCCTCCGTCCATGAGATTTTCCAGGCAAGAGTACTAGAGTGGGGTGCCATTACCACACAATAAAAACCTTTTAAAATGTTATTGTCTCATGAAGAGTAGACAGGAGGGTCTGGGAAAGGAGTTGAAATTCATTTGTCAGCATGTACCTGTGTCTATGTCTATTCGTGTATACATTTGTTGTGTGTGTGTGTGTGCCCAGTCACTCAGCCATGTCTGACTCTTTGTGACCTCGTGGACTATAGCCCTCCAGGCTCCTCTGTCTATGTGATTTCCCAGGCAAGAATACTGGGGTAGGTTATCATTGCCTCCTCTAGGGGATCTTCCTGACCCAGGGATCAAACCCATGTCTGTTGAGTCTCCTGCATCGGCAGGTGGATTCTCTACCCCTAGTACCACCTGAGAAGCCAATACACTTATTGAGTTCATACTAATTGTCAACCCCAGAAGACAGAATGTAAGAGATTCAATCCCTGGGGTCAGGAAATTCAGATTAATCAGTTCAACTTTATTGAAATATATCTTTTATAAAGATGAAAATATATGCACTCTAGCAGACATAGGAACAACATGAAGTGAAGACGTCCAATGCCTTGAAGCCATTTGGGAAGGTCTGACAGAGGAGGTAACACTTTATCTGCCTTTTAAATTTAAAGTAGACAGAACTTGTTATAAGGGTATCTCTGTTAGAAAAAAAAAAGTCTGCAAATTCATGCAATATAAGAGTCTGGCATCTCTGGGGAATAGTAAGAAATAATCTATGTCTCAAGCAGAAGGTACATGTTGGCGGGGGTGGGGGGGAAGTTGTGCATAAAAAATGAAACAAAACAGAATTTTGTCAATAATATACTTTTTAAATTAAAAATAATTCCCTCTGCAAATCTGTAAGACAGGTACCTTCTTCCCTTTCTTCCTGCCATTGGACAACAGGGAAGCACTATAGGAAATACGCTTTCAGTTCTGCGTGCAGAGGTTAATGCTGCTCCACCGTTTTAAGAGCTGTTAATATGGCAACATTTTAGAAAGTCTTAAAAGATCTTTTTTTCAATTTATTTTTCATATGTAAGGGATTGACATTTTCCCCATTTCTTTGCTTTCTGCCTGCTACTCTGTCAGTATTTACCCAGCTCGCTTACAGCTTTGAAGAATCAGTATACATACGCCCAAGGAAGAACACAAAGATTTGAGACATTCCTAAAAGAGAATAGAAATTCCACCTTCTACCAGAAGTAGAGAGATGCGGCAGCTGGTAGAGGGTTGAGATCTCTACTGTACTGGAAAAGACCACATCACTCTGTACCTCTGCTCCAGGCACAGTCTCTGACTCATCCCTTTTCTAAAATAAGCCAACTGTGTAATCAGACAGTCATTCTCACCTGTGACTGGGTTATGCAGCGATTCACACTGCTTTATGGTAGGAATGTGAGTGTCCTGGGAAGAGCCACATTTTCCTCTTCAACCTAAAGTAACTCGCTTTGGCATCAGACATAATAAGCTTTTAATCATAGCCTTATCATGATTTTTTACAGGGTGATATCAAGAAGCCTAATTAAGTACTCTGGACTGTGATTTCAATATGTACCCTATATCAGGACATTACTATCCCTCATGGCTCAGAAGGTAAAGAATTCACCTGCAGTGAATTCACTCACTACTGAGTGACTTTCACTTTCACTAGTATACTATATATCAGAGAAGGTGAAGGTGAAGTCGTTCAGTCGTATCCGACTCTTTGCGACCCCATGGACTGTAACCTACTAGGCTTCTCTGTCCATGGGATTCTCCAGGCAAGAATACTGGAGAGGATTGCCATTTCCTTCTCCAGGGGATCTTCCTGACCCAGGGATTGAACCCGGGTCTCCCACATTGGAGGCAGACGCTTTAACCTCTGAGCCCAAGGCAATGGCAACTCACTCCAGTACTCTTGCCTGGAAAATCCCATGGATGGAGGGGCTTGGTAGGCTACAGTCCATTGAGTTGCGAAGAGTCAGACATAACTGAGCGACTTCACTTTCATGCATTAAAAGGAAATGGCAAACCACTCCAGTGTTCTTGCCTGGAGAATCCCAGGGAGAGCAGAGCCTGGTGGACTGCTGTCTATGAGGTCACACAGAGTCAGACATGACTGACATGTCTTAGCAGCAGCAGCAGTATACTATATATACTTTATGTATATATGTACACATAACCTGATGCTGGAAACTACCCTGATGCTGGGAAAGATAGAAGGCAGGAGGAGAAGATGACAAGGATGACAGAGGATGAGATGGTTTGATGGCATCACCGACTCAAAGGATATGAGTTTGAGCAAACTCCAGGAGATGGTGAAGGACAGGGAACCCTGGTGGGCTGCAGTCCATGGGGTCACGAAGAGCTGGACACAACTTGGTGACTGAACAATATATAGATGTGTTCTAATGCAATACAAGTCACATATGAAGGGACTCGACTAAAAGTAATTATAGTGAAAATATCTTGATGATGAGGAGAGGGAGGAAAAGTGAAGAAGGATATGGAAGAAAAGAGCATCTACTAACATAATACTAGGAGAAGTACTTATACTCAGAAAAATAATTGTATAAACTGGACTTCTGCCTTGGTTTCAGATTATCAGTAGCCCCCAGGGGACTTGCCCTGAAAATGAGAATATGATATTCTTCCTCCTTTCCTCTCCCTGCCAGCAATCTATTTTCTTCTTTTCGAGTCAGACTCTAATCTCTGGATCCAAAAATAGTAGTTGGACCATATATCTCCCCTTCTCAAAGTCATAAAGCATTTAGCAAACCACTTTCTTAGTTACATATTATTTTAGACCTATTATATAAATGAATCATCTAGTTGATACAACAAATTTGTGATCTACCTGACATGGGCAAAACAAAGGGAATTCTTGATGGACAAATCTATTATATCAGGGAAATTACTTTCATTTTATAAGCTTCTGCTGTAGTTTTTTTGGTTGTTAATTCACTTTTTTTACATTGTTTCTCTGGTAGTGAAACCATATGATAAGGTAACTGTTTGCTATAGGAGTTGCAAAAAGGTTTGCAAAAGGTTTCCCATTTTATATGATAAATTTGAAGTGGAGTAGAAGTTTTATAAAAAAATCACAGGGCTGCTAAGTAAGGTAGAAAGATGGATCTACAAAGTGAAGTTCAAGACAATGGATAACGCATAGATGCACAGGAGTCTAAGGACCCTTGGCAGCCAGTGGCCAGATATTAATGCACCCTACGCTTCCATACACTATTTTTTCAAACATTGGGAAGGTGAGTCACATCTCTCATAAATAAATAAACTTAAAATGCCTACACTAGTGTAAGATACTGCCTCTGTTAATGACTGAAAATCAGTTAAGTAGACCAGCATTCTTTTTGGGTGTATTAGTTTTGGGCATGGGGGATGAGAAGCAGTTTCAATTTTACTCAAATATCAATCAAGGTATTTTTATGAAGTTGTATCTTATATAATTTTACTTTTCATTTTATTTTTTCTTGATATTGGATTAATGAGCTTTATTGTAAATTTTTTAATACGAATGATATGCAAACATAAAAATACTTATTATACTACCACCTGGAGGCAATCACAGTAAACCTTGTTTACATTTAGAATGCATTTTGTTTCTTTTTGTTCTTAACAAACAAAGTACAATTCATAAAAGCAAGCTGCAATAAATGCAAAAACAAAAAATTCCTGAGGGCTCCCTATACTTTCATGGCCACAGCTAATGGGGCAGCATGGTGGGAGACCAGGGAATAGATCATCGAATACAGCCCACCATCTAGACTAAACAGCTCGGCTTATTGTTCCCTCTCTGATCACTTCAATAGTTATGAAAATCTCTCCACCCCAAAGCTCCATTTCAGCATATTACATAATTGTCTGCCTGCTAAAGGACCTTCTCCTTGCCAGCAATCCAAAACCATCATACACAAAGCTCAGATCAATAGACAAATTTAGGGAGGCCACAAACTACCTTAACAGGAATGATGAGAATTACATCCTACCACAGTGAGTAACATTTGGAGATGACTAGTTTAGAAGCTGTTCAGTGACAGAGTCCATCTAAGGGCCAACAGTGAAGGGAATGATCTTAAACCAAATGCAGGCCACAAGAAATAGCCACTCAGCATTAGAAAAAAGAAAAGAAAAAAAGGCTGAATTCACTCAGCAAAGAAAAAGAACAGAAATGGTGGAGCCATATAATTTTCATCCATTCTTCTTTGATAACCACGAGTTCTTAGCAACTTGAGATCCTTTTAACATTGCCTTGACAATTTTTTGCAACATCCCTTCACCGACATATTTGTCCAGGAAGAATGGGTGGTTTTCAGTTGTCCTACATAATGCTCTGGGCCACTTTTCAGGCAATATGTAAAAAGGGAAAACACCAGCCTGCTGTTGCTGTTCACAGATTTAGCTCTGAACCACTGATTTCTTCTACTTCATCCTCTCTTGCCTCTCAGCAAATCCTGTAGCTGAATTGGGAGGAAGATATCACCCCACCTTTCAAGCATGGTTTCAGAATGTCTTTTGGCCAACATTTTTTACACCTCTTTATTCATAATCTCGCCTTTTCTTCTGCTGCATCAGGCTTTCTTGGGGAGTGTGGACAACTATACATATACATATGTACATTTATATATGTATGTGTGATAAATATACACACACAGAAATGCGTTCAAATGACCTGGACTGAGTATAGTACTGAACTTTAAGGTCTTTTTATACATTTTTAAGATTTGGAAGACAGGTGCAGAAATCTGCTTGTCTTGTGACTGCCCAAAACAAACTCTATAAGTAAGTTCTCCTTTGCTTATTTAAACTTGTCAACTATCAGTTTAGAACACTCTGGTTCTTTCTTCGTTCTCTCCCTGTCTTCCATATGCTAGGCACCCACGTTTAGATTATACCTTGGAAGTTCAGGAGGAGGTTTTAAAACAAAGAGTATTATATAGTTCTGTTCAGTTATTAAATGTGAGGAGCACAATAAGTCAAAAGGTTTTCAGTAAAAATTAACCACATTTTATTCATCCCTCTGTTGGCATGTCTGTGAGATATTCTTGCAAGTTTACCATAGCAGTATACAACTTATTAAGCATTTTAAGAGGGTTAATATTCCAGCCAAGTCTATCAATAAGTGATTACTGCATATATTCTTAACTTTCTGTTGTTACATGAACATTCACGTCTGGTTTTTGCTGCCAGAAATTGAGTTTGGACAATGGGGGTGCTGTCCGTGGTGCTGAGATTCAGGGGAATCTCAAGACTGAAGACCGGTGGCGGATTCATGTCAATGTATGCCAAAACCAATACAGTATTGTAAAGTAAAAAAAAAAAAAAAAAAAGAGAGAGAGAGAGAGAGAGAGAGAGAGAGAG
>SJYV01029949.1:1204708-1305565 GCA_006410875.1 Neotragus pygmaeus
AAAAAAAAAAAAAAAAAAAAAAAAAAAAAAAGAGAGAGAGAGAGAGAGAGAGAGAGAGAGAGTGTGTGTGTGTGTGTGTGTATCACACATACATATATAAATGTACATATATACATATGTACATATGTATACTTCCCTTCACCCCCCAAGAAAGCCTGATGCAACAGAGGAGATGAGGTTATAAAGAGGTATAAAAAATGCTGGCCAAAAGATTCAATAAGACTATCTGTAGATACTTATGCTGAAAATTCCCAATTTTAACTTTAAAAAAAGGGAGGCTCCTCATGCCAACTGGAGCATATACTACTATCACTATTTTTATTTGACCTGAGGATCATACGCATTATTTCTTCTCAGACAAGACAAGTGAATTTGAGATTCCTCCAGGGTTTATAGTGCAATCAAGAAGCAGGATTAGAAAGCTGTGTTAGGTTTGTTTGCAAGTAGGTGAAATTTGGGGTACCCAGGTCCTACTGAGAAAGTGTGCTAAAAGTAGAAAGTGTCACAAATGAGTAAAAACAATAAGAAGCAAAGATTCAAAACTAATCTGAAAGAGAAAGAAAAAAAAGAGACAGAATCTAGTGTGTGAGAGAGAAATAGAATGTTGCCAAAAGACCAGAGCATTTTCCTTATTTGTATTAAGTCATTTGTTCATAAATAAATCACATGACATAACCAAAATAACAAGCAAAGCAAAAGGTTGTAGATTATAATTTAAATATGCTTATGGATTTTAAACATTTCAAACCAATGTGGGAATAAATTTTTACTTAAACAAAATATTCTTAGCTAAAATGTGGGGCTTTGCCTTTTCTGGCTAACAGAAACATTTAGAGATGTACAGAGTAGGAAGCAACTTGAAGAATATGCTTCTTCAGCAGAAGTCAAAGTCTGTCTTTGATCACTGTGATACCATAGAGTCCTGAGAGATGTGAAAAGAACACTCTTTGGGGAATGAAAAGTCTGGGTGCTAGCTGAACTGTATAATATTGGATCTTTGAGTTATTGCAAATAAAAAATGGAGCAGAGAAAAGTTTTCTTAGCTCTATCCAAGATTCTTGTGAATTTTTCTGAGCTTTCCTTCTCTCCAACTGCTTTGTAACAAGAGATTTTATTTTATTTTTATAGCAAGACATTCTCAAGAGCAAACAGGGTGGTGGAAGGGTATTCAAAGAACCTACACTTCAAATATTAATTATTTTGTGTTCTTTTTTTCATCCAAACCTGATTCTCTGGCTTCTTCCTGGACCTGGAAATATAGAGGGCCATGGCAGCCTTGTGCCTCACGCCAGGCAAGTGTAGAGATAGTTCTGTCCACTGCAGTTGGCTTAGGGGGAAGCACAGAGGACAGAAAACTGATATTTATTTCTATACTATAGCTTCCTCCCAAGGTGGATTGGACTTGGAGTCTCAGGAAAAAACCATCACGCAGAAGTATGAAAATCAGCAAAATTCTGTAAAGCAATTATCCTTCAATAAATAATTTTAAAAACAACAAAAAGTATAAAAATAAACATAGAAATGGGACACAGACCAATAGTATCAAGCACCAGCCTTCAGTAGGTATCAGGAAAGTTGGTTCTAGCATTTTCTGGGTGGGCTTACTTTCCTTCGGGCCTCAGTGTCTCCAGCCATAAAATTAGGGACTTGAATTAGACAATCTGTGCAAGTATCTCCACCTTTACATACTTGGTGATTCTCCCTGTTGGTTCTTCCTTTTGTTTTCTTAGATTTAATGATGCCTGGTGTTTGACCACACTATTCATTTGTTACTTCAATGCCAATATTCCACAATCCCCCAAAGCTCCTCCTTCTCACACCCATTCTAAGAAAGAGAGTTTGAAGGCAAGAACTTTGTTATCTAAGACTTCATTCTCTAGGTCAAGGAAGTCTGTAGTTAACACAGGAAGGTAGAACCCTAGTTACTTAATTATTTTAAAAGGAAAAATGTGTTAAGAATAATATAATTCTATAAGGCAGGAAACAAGAAAGACCTGAAAATGTTCTGCTGAAGCATAAAGCTGAATATTCTTTAATAGATAGTTGATTTCTTTTAGTATACATTAAGTTTGTAATGATGCTCACTTTTTGTTATTTAAGGGTGTTGTATGTATTAGCTATTCTCTATCACTCATCTATATATTTATGTATCTATATATTTATGCATAAATAAGTAAAGACATACAACTTCAATCAGATGGTGATGTGCTGGATCTTCGAACACATAACCTAGCTGTGAAATGACAGCTGACAACTGAATTTATCAGGTTTTTCATATTCAGTAATCAGGCTTTTTTTCAGCTCATGGAATTTTATGCACCTTGCACCTACCAGGCATTATGCTATGCTATAATGGGGAATATAGCAATAAACATAAGAAAAATGGAATAGGATAATCACAGAGGGTTTCTTTGAAGGGGAAGTATTTAAAGAAATGACTTAAGGATAAAGAGGAGAAATGAACAGTAAGAGGAATATAGGCATGTGAAATGTGTTAGAGTAAGAATGAATGGATGTCAAAATGAGACTGTATATGGATGAATGAACAATCGGAGTTATTCAAAGTAATAAAATACCACTGCAAGCAGAGGTGCACAGTCTTGAGGCAGGTGAAAAATTCAAGGCAATAAAAAACATTAAAATGCAAGTCAATGGAAGACCCAGATCAATAGTGAACAATTTTAGCAACATGAAATCACTGAAAGTGCTTCCAATTAAGCTCACGATTAAGTTCTCTCTTATGTAAAGTGATTTAAAATATATGTAATATGATATATGGGGACTTCTCAAGTGGCACAAGTGGTAAAGAACCCACCTGCCAATGTACGAGACATAAGAGACGTGGATTCAATCCCTGGATCAGAAAGATCCCCTGAAGAAGGGTGTGGCAACACACTCCAGTATTCTTGCCTGAAGAATCCCCATGGACAGAGGAGCCTGGTGGCCTATAGTCCACAGAGTTGCAAAAAGTTGGATACTACTGAAGCGACTTAGCATGCATTCATGCACCCACACAATATATCTAGCATTATTTCACAGAAATAGTTTTCAAAGTAAAGTACACAGATCCTCAGGAGTCCCTGACATCACTTTAAGAGTTTTTTAAGTTTATAATTATATTTGTAATAAAGTTAATATGTTGTTCTCTCTTTTTACTGTATTGACACTTGCAAAGCAAAGGTGTGTAACACTACTGGAACTTTAGCACAAAGGTGGTAGCATTAAACTATACTAGTTGCGAATATATTCTGCATTGTCATTCATCTGCAGGTTCAAAAAGCCAGCTTCCCTTAAGAATAGCATTTGTGTGATACAGAAAGTACTTCTGCCACAACCTGAAGTATGATGATTGCCCCCAGGAAAAACTCTTGTGCAACTGTCTGTGAGCTGAACTTGCTGCTTTCGTCATGGAGCACTGTTTTCACTTGAAAGAATGACTAACAAATTGTGAAGTTAAAACTGTTTACAAGATCATCCAGCTTATGAGACAAAGTCGAAGTTTGGAGGTCCCTGAGACTGCTCTTAGGTTCAATACTTTGCTGGAAGGACTCACTGAAAGATGTTATATCCATGGTTACAGTTTGTTTGAGCTAAAGGATACAAATTAAAATCAGCCAAGAGAAGAGGCACATACAGCAAAGCTCAGGAAAATTCCATATAAAAAGCATCCAGCGTCTTTTCCCTGTGTAGTCACGGACAGCATTGCTTTCTGGTATCAATGTTTGGCATATGCATGGACTACACTCCACCAAGGAAACTCCCACTTGCCTTGGTATTTAGTCTTTATTGGTCACAAACACTCTGTTGACTGTGCACATGGATAAACTCAATCTCCAACCCTGTGAAGGTCAAGTTCATATGGTATGACCCAAAGCCTCAACTCTACACCACATTGTTAAGATCTGGCATGGTCCAAGGTCCCAAGGTAAATAATCACACTCATACATGCATGACAATCCAAGAGCATGTATATTACCTTCAAGAACCAGAGGACAGAGGTTACACCTCTTCTGGAGCAAAGTTAAATCCTTTGCTACACACACAAAAATTATGGTTATTCAGAATTGAGTTTTTGGCAAAGGTTTTCTAAAAAATGAATGAAATTATCCTGTCACTTCAATGAAAATAACTGATTGTATGTGTTACCAGAGAAAAAATTACAAACATTATACTTTGGAAAATGTGTATCTACTACCATGAGTTTGAAAGTTTCCCAATATTTAGAGACTTTTCTGGAGAAATCAGTGTTGATATTAATATGTGTTTGTTAATATGGTTTTTAGATTCTCCCTTACAACTAACATTTAAGAAACTACTACTTATGGAGTTTTGGTATAATATAAAAAAAGAATATCCATAATTATCTTATATAACTGATAAAATACTCTTCCCTTTCCCAAAACATATCAGTGTGAGTCTGGATTCTCTTTATAAAGTTTAATCAAAATAATGTGCTGTGCTTCACCAGATTGAATGCCAAAATAGAAATGAGAATTCAGCCCTGTTCTTTAAACTCAGATATTAAAAAAGATTTATTGAAATGTAAAAGCATACTGCTCTTATCAGTAATTTTTTTATTTTCTGAAACAATTGCTTTTTCATTAATATATCATTTACATTAACATGGAATATATTTTAAGTGAATAAATATATTTAAATTTCTCAGTTTTGATTCCTAATATGACAAATATTTATGGATATAACCCACATAAAAATCTGTTTGCTTCAATAATTTTAGGAGTCTAAAGAGGTCCTGGGATCAAATGTTTGGGAACAGCTACTTTTTAAGAGGAGCTTCCCTGATAGATCAGTAAGTAAAGAATCTGCCTGCAATGCAGGAGACCTGGGTTCAATTCCTGGGTCAGGAAGATCTGCTAGAGAAGGGATAGGCTACCCACTCCAGTGTTCTTGCCAGGAGAATCCTGTGGACAGAAGAGCCTGGCAGGCTACAGTCCATGGGTTCGCAAGAGTCAGACATGACTTAGGGACTACACCACCATCACTTTTTAAGAAATATTTTTCAAACTGAGCCTTATGATCCCTTAGTCATGATGATTCTTCAGTGGACAAACTATTGTTTGTGGGTCAAATCTGAGCAAATGCCTGCTTTTATAAATAAAGATTTATTGGCACACAAACATGCTCAGTTGTTCACATATTACTTATGGCTGCTTTCACACTGCAATGGCATAGCTGAAAAGGTGTAGCAAAATTGAGTAGTTGTAACAGAGACTCATATGGCTCACAAAGTCTATACCATCTACCCTCTGGCCCTTTAGAGAAAAATGTTTGTCAATGCTAGATTCTATGAACCATGAAATTAATTTTGTAATTTTGGAGACACATTCTTGTAAAATGGAGAAAATAATTAAAAAGAAAAGAGAGAAGTGAAAAATAAAATAGAAGTAAAACATAAAGAAGACATAAAATTAAAATACTGTAACAGTAATCATACTTTTTGTAAAGCATTTGTTTTTGCTGTATATATATATGTTTGCACATGTGTGCCCGTGTGTGTGTGTGTATTAGCTTTGGGTATGAAATATTTTCTTACTATGTGTCATGATCAAGAAGATTTAAAACTGATGATTTAATGTACAAGCTACGTACACTTAGAATTCTCAGAGATGCATTGTTAACAGTGTAGATTGTTTCAAGTTCTCCAAGGCAGTATGTGACATATATCCAAAATAGATAAATTGACACATTTATATCAGTCTTACTGAAGATATTCATTGATATTTATGGTAAAAACAACTTCAACAGTCTTTATAGAATGCTAATTTCTGCTAACTTTACAAATTTGGTTGTATTTCATAGCCTCCATAGAACTCCACTGTTAATGTCATTTTCTCTACATATGTCATTGCTGATAAGAAGTTTGTTTCTTAACCTGAAATTGATCTTTTTGTGCAGTATGTTATATACTTATTGCTAGCATGCAAACGGCTTCAGAAAGTTAATACTTTAAAATTATCTACTGATGTTTAATAACCATGTTTGATATATAAAGCCCATAAGTACATAGATAGTATCATGAACTTTTACAAACTGAACATAGTCATGTAACATACTCTTTTATATCACACATTGGAACACATTAGAACTGAATTATTTTTGAGACTGTCCATTTATTGAGCATGTTGTTAGGCATTTTGAGATATAAAAACAAGAATAGATCTCTTCTCATCATCCAGAGTTCAAGTATAAGAAGAGGACGAAACCTGCCTAGATATAAATAGTTAAATTAATGTATATGTTTGTGTGTGTGTGTGTGTGTGTGTGTGTGTGTGTGTGTGTGTGTGTGTGAGTGCCTATGCATTCAGTGGAGTTTTTAAATCTCAAGTCAAATAGAAAGAAAGTATGCTTTTGGATTCCAGAGTTCTGGACTGAAATCCTTATTTAAGGATATAACACCTGTGAGACTGTATAAGGTGTCTAGGAGCCTGGAATGCCTTGTGCTATGGACTAAATGTCTTGTCTTTCTCCAAAATTCCTATGCTGAAATCTAATCACCAATGTGATGGCATTAGGAGGTGAAGCCTTCAGGAGGTGCCTATGTTATGCAGGCAGAGGCTTCAAGAATAGGTTTAGTGCCCTAATAAAAAAGACCCCAGAAAACTCGGTCACTCATGCTATGTGAGTTCTCAGTGAGAATGCCAACTATGAGTCAGAATGCTGGCCCTCACCACACTCTCAATCTTCTGGCTTCTTGATCTTGACCATTATAGCCCTCAGAAGTGTGAGAAATAAATCTATGTTGTTTGTAAGCCACCTAGTCTATGGTAGTCTGTTATAGCAGTCCAGCTGCTGATGCTCAAAATTTTACCTTATCATTTGGAAAGATGCTGATCAAACGCTTCTTTGTTCTGCTGAGGGAGCAGCCCCATACCCTTATTCTCTGATGTTGTTTCCACTGGATCTTTTCAGTGAGGCTGTCACTGGGTTTGTCAATATTGCTGCAGCAAGTTCTTCCTCCAAGGAAGTGTCATGCCAAAAAAGTCCCAAAGCCTGGATATTTTATACTGCTGCTATGTTCTTCAGTTTGAGGAAACACATTTATTTGGCCTTCAAGCAGTTTTAGCCTATTTGCAAACTGTAATTTCTCAAGGAAATTACACTAATTCCTTCTTTCTCTCCTCTCCTTAGGGTATCAGGGTATGTTCTCCCAAACCATTTCCAGGGCTACCTGCTGCAAAGTTTTAACTGCTGAGGTTGCCAGCTCCTCCTCTATCAGGTCCACAAAAGGGCAGCTTTCCTTGAATATGTCTGAAGAGAAAATGTTCAGTGTTTCAAAACCAAGGCAATCAATCTAGATCAAGGTAACTGTATCAACCTGTATTATGTTGTATTGTGTTGCATCGTATTTTCTATGGTGGTTCTTGGATGGTCAAATTGCTATTAAGTATTGAGATGGTGCATTGCCAATACGGTCCCAGTTAAATAAGAGGTGAAACCCCTTGATTACACAGACATAATACACATATCTATCCCTCATCACTCCCTCAACAATGGTTTCCATCAATACTGGCTCACAATACCCTTTCACTCTGAGCCTAAAGACAGCCTCAGAACAACCATGAATATATTGATCAAGCAACTTCTATCAACTGAGCTTTGGAACATGAGGGGCATGTGTATGTGCACCTACACACACATTTTAAAATACAATTTTATCACCTTTGTAGATTCATGCAAGCCTAACCTTTAAAATACAGATTTCAATGTATAATTCAGATATCAAAATGAATTTCTTCTCTGAAGTTCTGGCATGTTTTCAGCTGTCACCTCACATTTGACCATTTGTTGTGCAGTAAACTTGTGCCAAATCTGAGCTTATCTTACACAAAATTCTACCATCATGATATAATATACATTGTCAGTTGCCTAATCACTCACCATTATTATCTTCTTTCTTGAAAACAAAAGCTGAATTGGTATAAGAAAATGATATATGAAATCCCAGCAGAAACTTCAGCTTTCCCAGCTTCCCTTATCAATATGAAAGAGCCCATGGGACATGGTCCTGGCCAGTGAGATATAAGGAAAAGTCATTTGGGGTTTCTGGAAAGCAATCTTTCTCAGAAACATCCCCTCAGTGTTTTTAGCTTTAAACATCAACTACAGCAGTTGTATTGCAACTATGTGAAGTATACGCCTAAGGGAAGACAAAGAGAATCAGAATTGCTAGCCCAAACTCAATAAACCACCCAACTTCTGTTAGCAATCATCTATCAATATACTTCTTAAATCATTTTTTTAAAAAAATCACTTTTTGCTTAAGTCACTCGAATCAAAATTTACTGTTACTTTGAAATGCTCCTAATTGAATCATGTGACTTTACCCCAGCTATTGCTGCTTTGGAGAAGGAAACAGCAACCCACTCCAGTATTCTTGCCTGGAGAATCCCAGGGACAGAGGAGCCTAATGGGCTGCCATCTATGGGGTCACACAGGGTCGGACACGACTGAAGAGACTTAGCAGCAGCAGCATTGCTGTCAATTTTATTTTTAATTTATCTACGTGTTCATTCAATGCCTTACGTACAAGTAGAAAAAAAAAAGTATTATTAGAGATTGAAAAAGGTGGAACATACACACATTATTTTTCATGAGACCTTCAGAGTGACTCAGGAGGCTGCAGATAAAGGACCATGAGACTGAAAACTGCAAGTTCATGGCATCTGTGAGGAGGCAGGCAGCTGAGGCTTGGCTAGGAGCTGCATGTGATTTATGGGCAATATCACAATCATACAACCATGCTATTTGGAAGGAGATATGAGAAGTGTCTTCTCAGCTTGTAAAGAGAAACTTGACACATCTTTGTTTTGCTGTTACACACATCTACACTGCTTTGGGCTAGCTAAGTGATTTAACATACCTGATAAATGCAATCAGTATCACTATACTCTCTGCTCCAGATAAAAGCCATGTGGATTCAATCCAATCATCAATCTGCAAGGATGCATACCACTACTTGCTTTGTAAATGTAGTGCCTGCTGGTTAAACATGGGTTTTTCTTTATATTACTAGTATTTTGTTTAATCTTGGGTTTGAAATATGAGAGGTGTTTTTAGCACCTTTCTGATGTACATCAGGGAAGGATATTAATTGCAGAAAGGTAAAGGAGGCAGAATATACTGGAAAAGCATTAAAGCTCAAGTCCAGTTCAGTTGCTCAGTCATGTTTGACTCATTGTGACCTCATTGACTACAACATGCCAGGCTTCTCTGTCCATCAGCAGCTCATGGAGCTTGCTCAAACTCATGCCCATCGAGTTAGTGATGCCATCCAACCATCTCATCCTCAGTCATCCTCTTCTCCTTCTGCCTTCAATCTTTTCCAGCATCAGGGTCCTTTCTAATGAGTTGGCTCTTCACATCAGGTGGCCAAAGGCTTCAGCTTCAGTATCAATCCTTCCAATGAATATTCAGGGTTCATTTACTTTAGAATGGACTGATTTGATCTCCTTGTAGTCCAAGGGCCTCTCGAGAGTCTTCTCCAACACCACAGTTCAAAAGCATTAATTCTTTGGTGCCCAGCTTTCTTTATGGTCCAACTCTCACATTCATACAGGACTACTGGAAAAAACATAGCTTTGAGCAATAGGGACAATATACACTTGCTGTGGCGTCTTAAACAACGTTCTTTAAGGGACCCCAAGGACAAATATTTTCTATGCTTCTTTGTTTGACTTTTTTGTCCTTAAAATAAGTCCTAACTGCTTCCCTCTGTGTGTAACAACATCATGAGCTTTTAGACCAAGTCCTGCTTCTTATGAACAGTTTTACTATGGGAAAATCATTGTAAGTATCTGACCCTTAATTTCTTTTCTGTAACCTAGCAATAATAATAACTACAATGACAAGGTGCCTGAGGGGTGTCGGTTCAGATGCTCAGGAAACAGTTGCATGCAGCCTCTTCACAGTCTAACACAGGACTTATAACAGTGTCTAAGGAAGTTCTTTGATTAAACTCAAGAGAACTCAAAATGCTGAAGTAATTAATAGATGTTCCCTAAGATACCAGAATTCTTTCTAGGAAAGTTTACTCTTCTTTTTTTTCCCTCTCTATTATATTTCAGCTAGATGGCACTGGGATTATTTACATGCTATAGAATGAATCTTTCACTCAAAGAAAAAGTGGAAAGCAGAGATATGTTCAGCATTTCACTGATTTGAGAGTTTTGGGGGGTGCTTCTGTTGTTTTTCACTGCCTCCCTGGTGGCTCAGAGGTTAAAGCATCTGCCTACAATGTGTGGGAGACCTGGGTTCGATCCCTGGGTTGGGAAGATCCTCTGGAGAAGGAAATGGCAACCCACTCTAGTATTCTTGCCTGGAGAATCCCATGGACAGAGGAGCCTGGTAGGCTGCAGTCCACGGGGTCACAAAGAGTCGGACACAACTGAGCGACTTCACTCTTTCTGTTGTTTTTTGGCTCTACTTTTGCTACATGGCATCAATACCCACCTTTTTCTCCGGAAGGGACAGATCTTACAAATCACTCCTCATTGAACAAATACTGGAGTGAACACACTGGTGGGAAGAATCTTGCCTCAAGAGATTATTTATTGTCAACTAGCTTCCGAAAAAGCTGAAATTAGGTGGTTTGCTCAACTAATATCACCGTTAGCATCATATTTTTCAAGGTGTAAATGTAAAAACAGTAGAGCAAGCATCCCTTCTTCTTCTTTTTTCCTTTTTTTTGTAAATTTACAGACCTCCAGGCATGTGTACCCACTCATAGTTTAACACAAGTCTAGAGCATGAGCCCATGGTTCTGAATTCTTTGTAAAGTTTTTTTCATCTCTCCAAGCCACTATAACTTTCTCCCATGTAAAAATAAAATATTTACAAAAATAATACATATATATACACATGTATACATGTTCATAAACATATATGTTTATATACGTATATATGCTTGTGCAGCTGAGTGTGTGCATTTGTGCTATTTTAAATTATTATCACCAAAAGTCACTCTAAAAAAGGATGGTAAGGATTGGATCTTTCATGACAAATAATAATTTTTTTGTTTGCTAGGTTTTTTTTTTGTTTATACAAACTATGGAAGTTTTTATTGTTTCAATTTTTGTTTTGAATCAGGGAATAGCCGATTAATAAGCAATGTGGTGATAGTTTCAGGTGAACAGTGAAGGGACTCAGCTCTGTATCTTCTCCCTCAAATCCTCTCCCATCCGGGCTGCCACATAACATTGAGCAGGGTTCTTGTGCTGTACAGTCTGTCCTTGTTAGTTATCCATTTTAAATAGAGCATGTACACGTCCATCTCAAACTTCCTAACTATCCTTTCTCCCATGCTGGCTTGTTTTTGAGGATCTATAACTAGCCAGGCAACGGTTTTAGACGTTTCTTATTTAATTCCCAACAGCTTTGAGAAGAACATTTTTACCTTGTGTTTTTCAAATGAAAGAAAGGGTTGAGGAAATGTACTCCAAAGGTCACACAGGTGATAAACATCATGCTTAGAATTTGAATTCGGGGGATATATTAGAAGAAACAACATCTATGTGAAATTCAAATTGTGGCTATCAGTGAAAGTCACCCAGTCATGTCCGATTCTTGAGACCTCATGGACTATATATTCCATGGAATTCTCCAGACCAGAATATTGGAGTGGGTGGTTGTTCTCTTCTCCAGGGGATCTTTTCAACGCATGGATCAAACCCATGTCTCTCGAATTACAGGCAGATTCTTCACCATGTGAGCCACCAGGGAAGCCCAAATGTGGCTAGTTTATTGAAATATAGCTTTTGATATATGCTAATGACTGCAGATGGTGATTGCAGCCATGAATTAAAAGACACTTACTCCTTGGAAGGAAAGTTATGACCAACCTAGACAGTATATTAAAAAGTAGAGACAGTACTTTGTCAACAAAGGTCCATCTAGTCAAGGCTATGGTTTTTCCAGTAGTCATGTATGGATGTGAGAGTTGGGCTGTGAAGAAAGCTGAGCACCGAAGAATTGATGCTTTTGAACTGTGGTGTTGGAGAAGACTCTTGAGAGTCCCTTGGACTGCAAGGAGATCCAACCAGTCCATTCTGAAGGAGATCAGCCCTGGGATTTCTTTGGAAGGAATGATGCTAAAGCTGAAACTCCAGTACTTTGGCCACCTCATGCGAAGTGTTGACTCATTGGAAAATACACTGATGCTGGGAGGGATTAGGGGCAGGAGAAGAAGGGGATGACAGAGAATGAGATGGCTGGATGGCATCACCAACTCGATGGACATGAGTTTGGGTGAACTCCGGGAGTTGGTGATGGACCTGGAGGCCTGGCGTGCTGTGATTCACGGGGTCGCAAAGAGTCAGACATGACTGAGTGACTGAACTGAACTGAACTGAACTGAATGATGCCCTGGATGTCAATAGTTTTATAAATAGGGTTCGGTGCTGAATTTTGAATTCCTGGAAATTTTCAGTTTTGCATTTAATATTTCTAATCAAAGTTTATATCATTTAATTTGTGAGGTTCTTCTCTTAAAGTTTGATTATTAAAAGTTTTACAAAATTGTAAAACTTTATACAACAGGGCATCCAGTCATACAGTGAAATTCTTTTTAAATAAAGTATGTGGTAAGACTAAACTTCAATAATTTTTTGTCTTTTAAAATAGACTTTTTACTTCTTGTCTTCTGAGAAAATGATAGTAGCTCATTGTCTTGGATGCCTAAAAGCATTCTTATTTAAAATGCGAAAGTTAAAAATTTGCATTATAATGAAACTGGTAACTGTCCAATGTCTTATTCTAAACCATTGGGTTCAAACATTCTACCTTCAGGGGCAAGAAGTCAAACTTTCTACCTAAGATAAAGAGTTGAAAAAAATCATAAAATGTAAATGTCTTTTATTATAATTTTTAAATAGGTCTATCTCATATTTTCTTATTACTACATTGTCTTCATCAATGTAAGCCTGTGACATAACTTTTAATACATGATTTATGGTTACAAATTCATTTTTTCATTCTCATTTATTATGGGGTGTCACATTCTATCATGCCTGCATTTAATCATCTCCTGTCTGCATATTAATGGTTACAAATATGATACCTGTGTAGACTCAAGAAACCAGGAGCTTAGCTGTCTCAGAGTGTAACGGTTGAATGCTTTGAAAAGTGGGGTTGGAGAAAAAAAAAAACTTTAGATGTCTTTGTACATGCATATGCATTACAGAATAACTCATGTAGTGGAAAAGAGGGTTTTCTACTGTGTAGAGTCAATTTGTGTAAATCGATTTTTCATAAGCCCTCATAATTCATACATCCAAAACTGTGTGGAACATATAATAAACCTTATGTCAAAATCAGGTGAGATCACAAACAAGACATTGCCCAGTTTTAGTGTCAAGTTTAGACCAAGAGGAAATATGCCAATCCCCTTAGGTACATTCACTTATATTGACACATTTCATGTATCATTGGCTCAAATGTATAAATGAAAAGGCATATTTTTAGGAAGTTAGCATTTATCTGAACTTGATGAGATGAGGTTTTGAGAGCTGAAGAGGGAATTTTCAATTACAGACAAGTAGAGAAACTGTTGCTACTAAAGTATTGGTGCTTGACAAAAAGCACATGCTCAATATACATTTTATTAATGAGTAAGTATTTCATTTTCTCTTGGTAACAAATAGAACATGGGAGCCATATCTGGCTTTAATGCAAACTGAATTGCAATACCATCCATGAAAAGAGTACAGTGGGTTAGGTGTGGAGAGGGGAAAGTGCTGAGTTTTACCCACAAACTATATGAAAAGAGGAAACAAATCATGGGCAGAGCAACATTTGCAAAGAACAAAACTAAATCAAGATCAATGAAGAGCCAAAAATGCATATGAAAGAAATTACAAGTTTGGGAGAAGAGGTAATTTGGGAAGTAAAGTGCAAAGTCTTAGAATAATCAGGAAAAAAAACTAAGTGTGTGATCAGTGACAGAGTGTGTGCTGCTGACTATGCAAATTGAGGTTAAGTTTGAGGACTTCAAGAACCCATGAGGGAGGAGGGAGTGTATTAATTAAGAGGAATTGCATGCATGATTGGTATTCCAGTAGAAAAATAGAAACAGGAGAAGTTGTCATCTTGGCCTATGGGATGACTACATGGGAAGAGTCTCCTAATACACACAGAGACACTCACAAACAAATCGGAAGATATAAATCATTGAAGACATGCTAAAGGATAGAAATGTAAAGAAAAGAAAAGGTAGTTTGTCATGAATATTTGTGTGGCCATATTTAAGACCAAGAATAAAGGCATATTAACCCCTGTTTTCAAAATGGATGTTGGTCTGGAAATAAACTGGATAGCCCTCCCACCCCCCACCAAATCTGTTAACTTGGTTTCTGTAACTCTTATTTGTGAAAGAGAAAAGCTTCTCAACAGTAACTTTAAACAAAACTAATGATTAGCCCAGACCCAAAACCTGGTGGTCTGATATTCCAACTCTGTAAATAGCAACTTCTAGAGTGTTCCAGAAAAAATTTCTCTCTCTCTCTCCAGAAATTCATGTAAAAGTCCTCAATATCAATCTTTCAATTACATCCTGATTCTAAGCAGTCACACAACCACCACTTGGATCCTTGGGTGAGAGCTCACCAGTCTCATCTCTCACCTGGATCATTGCAATGACCTCTTAACTAATGTTCTTTTTTTGTTCCCAAATGTATCCCCTGCAATTTATTTTTAACAAAGTATGCAAAGTAATTCTTTTAAATCTTCCTTCAGGATATACTACTCTATTTGTAAAATCTCTCCAATGTTTTCCCATATTCTACAGTCCCAAAACTTAAAATGGTCTCAGGCCACATGTCCTAGCCCCTCCTAACTTCTTAAACCTGATTTCTTACTAATCGCCCTTTAGCTTAATTTCACCCTGTCTGCCTGGTCAACTTTCCAGTTATTTAACAGGAAGTCTGCTTCAATGTCCTGAACTTGAGGACATTGTTCCATGTGCCTGGACAGCAGCTCTCCAGATACCTGTATAGCTTTTTGTCATCTTAGAGACTTCATCCCAAATATCATCCTATTAAAGCTGAATTTTCAAAAGATGGGTTCCCCTGGTGGTTCAAACGGTAGAGAATCTGCCTGCAATACAAGAGACCCAGTTTTGATCCCTAGGTTGGGAAGATCCCCTGGAGAAGGAAATGACTACCCATTCCAGGATTCTTACCTGGAGAATTCCATGGATAGAGTGGACAGAGGAGCCTGGCAGGCTACAGATCATAGGGTTGTAAAGAGTTGGACATGATTGAGTCACTAACACTTTTTTTTTTTTTCTTGATAGTTAGGGGATGGGCCTGAAGTTCTGCATGGCTAACACTCTTAGATGACATCATTGCCAATGGAACAGACCACACTTGATAGCACAGCTTTAGGCCACCCCTGTCATTGAGAATTCAAGAGTCACATTACACTATAGTATTTCTGCCTGTTGTTCCTGTTAACTTTTTCTTTTCAAAATATTTATTTATAGAAAGGGAAAGTGTTAGTTGTTCAGTCGTGTCCAACTCTTTGCAATCCCAAGGACAGCAGTCTGCTAGGCTCATCTATCCATGGGATTCTCCAGGTGAGAATACTTATTTATGTTTGGCTGCATCAAGTCTTAGCTGTGGCATGTGGGATCCTCATTGAGTCCTGTGGGATCTACCCTTTTGGTGCAAGTGCTCAGAAGTTGTGATGCCCAGGCTTAGTTGCTCCACGGCATGTGGGATCTTAGTTCCCTGACCAGGGATGGAACCCAATCCCCTGCATTGCAAGGCAGATTCTTAACCACTGGAACACCAATTTTGCAAGGTCTTCCAGTGACACATGAGCAATCTTTGAGAAAGAGCAGCCTAACAGATGGGTTTCCTAGGTGGCACTAGTGGTAATGCAGTAGTGCTTATGCAGGAGACAAAGAGACCCAGGGTCAATCCCTGGGACTGGAAGAACTCCTGGAGGGAGGACATGGCAGTGCCCTCCAGTATTCTTGCCTGGAGAATCCTATGGATAGAGGAGCCTGGAGGGCTAAAGTCTGTCACAAAGAGTTGGACATTACTGAAACAACTGAGCACACACACGTACACACAGCCTAACAAATATAAAAAGCATTCAATCAATCTACAGGAATTTACACAGGTCTGATTCTCTGTGCATGGGGTGTTCAATGATTGGACACTGGTCCAAGCACACACGTATGCCAGATTCCCTTTGCCCCATCCACGTACCACATCAACTCTGATCCCTTGAAGTAGTGAAAACCAAGATTGGATTACTGCTGTTGACAAGCCCTACACACAGAATAACAAAGCAAAGAGGCCGAGAACACCTATAAGTGTCTACATCTTTGCTAGCACAAAGAAAACGGACCAAACCAAAAAAGGCAGCCAGCACATAACAACTGTCTGAATCATTTCAACTCTTTTGCTGAGGGAAAAAAAAATTAAAAACACCATTTTCTTGAAGCCTTTTAACAACAACAAAAGCTTGCAGGAGACTTCTAAAATACTGCTGTGTTTCATCAAGGCTTTTTGACTGCTGCAGAGGATAGGCTTACTTTTTTTTATTATTGATTATTTTGGGTATGTGTATAAGTGTGTATTTTAAAAACACAAAAAGCATAAGAGGGGAGGTAATTAGGCACTATAATAACAAAACAGCTTTTGAATTGAGTTGGCTCACAATGGGATTAAATATAATTTGTAAGATAAAATGATTACATTGTTTTAAATGAATTGATCATCATGGCCTGAACTCTGTGGCCTTTGGTTTTTCCCTCAGTAAATGGAATAGTCAACAGTTTCTCAAGGTTCCCCTTGACAGCCCAATGCCCTGGCTTTAGGATGTGATTTTCTTTTTCCTCATAAGACTAAATTCATCTCCATTTTCAGAAAAGCATTTTCTCTGAAAAGAGGTAACACTAGATCCTATCACCACAAAATACAAAATTCTAATGCCAGAATACTAAATATTCTTTTCAATATAGAAATATTCAAATAATAAAATATTCCTTTGTATATACGAAATTCTAGCCCAGTGCCAGAAATCTACACACACACAAATATATATATGTGAATATATATATTTGTGTGTGTATATATATACATAAAACAGTAGCTTAAAACACTATCCTTTCTTTCAACTCATTTCTCTGCTAGAATCTTGTTAGGGCCAGCAAATCAGGTAAGGGTCAGTTGATCTGGTGGAAAGAAGTTTGGCTGTAGTGCTGTCTCATCTTTCTGGAACTATGGTCTACGTGGGCATATGTTTTCTTGTGGTGATAGCAGAGATATAAAAGGACAAGAGAGGGGCTTCCCTGGTGGTCCAATGGTTAAGAATCTCCCACACAATGCAGGGATCACCGGTTCAATTCCCGGTTCGGGAAGATCCCACATGTCACAGGGCAACTAAGCTATGCACCATAGCTACCGAGCCCAAGTGCCATAGAGTCTGTGATCTGCAGCAAAGGAAAACCACTGCAGTAAGAAGCCTATGTACTGCAACTAGAGAGTAACCCCTGCTCTGTGCAAATAAAGAAAGCCCATGTGCAGCAATAAAGACCCAGCAGTCAGAAATAAATAAATAAACAAGAGGACAAGAGATACAGCAAAAGCCTCTGCTACAATATCTAATGAGATACATTTCCTGGCCTGAAGAATACTTAGTCCTGAAATTTATTGAAGGGTGACAGATTTGCTTATAGAGGTACGGCGTACCACCAGGATGTCATTTTAGTTTCTTCATTCATAAACTGAAGATGATGATGACATCACCAGAGCATTGTTTTGGGAGTCACCTGCAAAAAGGCCTCAGAAAATGTTTACTAAATGATTAATTACAACATGACTGGTATTTTAGATTCATCTCCCTAACTATTACTTTACTGACAATTTTGCATTAGAATATAATAAATGAGAAACTTCAATTTAATCATCTTGCTACCTCTCAATTGCTACTTACGCATCGTCTACATGAAATAAAATCTTTGAATTCAAATAAACACATATTTGGATTCTGCCTGCATCATTTACTAGGCATGAGATCACAGTCAATTACTAGAAATGAGCCTTGAAGAACCTTTCTTACAAAACTGGCAAAATAATGTCTCTCTCACGATTATTTTAAATAGTAATGGAAACGATGTTTTATTTGTAAAGCACTTAGCAATGCATCTGGCACATTAAGACACATAAAAACTCCAGTTTTGTTCACCTCTTATTTAAAAATTTTATAATCGAAGAAAAGATTTGTTACATGTGAGTTTTGAGGTCATAACTACAGTCATATCATCTCTGCATGTTAAATGGTAAATACTTTGAGTGAATCTATGCTATAATATTCATTTGCTACCAGACCAGGAAAGTGCTAAAATTCAATAGATTTTTGTAATGTATTTTCTCTTCCAGGTATGTATCAGAAATCTAATGAAATCTGTTTGTCTTCCAAAACCTGCTTCATCAGCGGGAATGACTGACAAATTTTTCAAGGTGGGCAGGAAGAGCTGCTCATATGATGATCGGGGCAAATGCAAGCCCATAAAATAAAATAACATCCTAATTGTACTAGATGTAATATTATGACATGAAATGTTCAATCGGTTGCATTTTAACAGAGATTCATGTTGAATTGCACTCTGGATAATCCCAAGATTTTGAGAACCATTTGCTAAACTCCTCAAGGTGTAGTGAGAAGGGCTCATATTCTTGTTAAGGACATGCCAGGCCATCAGCACATACGTATTGGACGGTTTCATAAAACACATGTTCTCGGGGGGGAGATTATCTGCAAAAAGATTATCTCTTCATAATCTGAATGAGAAACTTGCATCCTCTCTTGTACAATTGGAAAGATTATAGTTTTGCATTAAAATTCAGTGAGGCCTCAAACTGCTTATTCTTGAACGTATACAGTTTTTCAGGCTTCTCTAGGATTCTTTAGAAAGATCGTCACTTTTGTTTCTTCCATACTTTGTTCTTTTTTGGGTTTGATGGGGACTGCAGCAGGAGGCAACTGCCTCCATTTATGCAGAGATCATCACCACCATCATCAATTTCAAGTCATTATTTACTTCCTTTAAGTCACCTGGTCTGATAATGATATTATGTGCTTGATGATATTTAATCCTAGAATTCCAGTATGATATATATATTTTTAATATTTGTTTATTTGGCTGCATTGAACTTTAGTAGCATCATGCGGGGCCTTCATTGCATTATGCAGGATCTTTCTTTGCAGCACATGGTCTTTATAGTTGTGGCACATGGGCTTAGTTTTTCTGCTGCATGTGGGATCTTGGTTCCCCGACTAAGGATTAAACTGGCATCCTCTGCATTCCAAGGCAGATTCTTAATCACTGGACCACCAGGGAAGTCCCCCCACTATAAGATTTTTAAAATACATTTTACAGATCAGGAGACTTGCTTAGAGAAATCAAGCAATTTCCTCCAGGTCCTACAGCTTATTGATGACTGAGCCTGGCTTCTGATCCTGCCTCTATACAAATAGATTCTTGCCTATTTTCCATGTGAATAAGTGAAGAGGCTAGACAGTTTGAGGAATTTTATGAATAATATGATGAAATCTGAACAAGTATATATCATCATTCTGTACCAGGACTAGCTTTTACAGACACTTGAAAAATAAAATTATATTTATTTCTTATGTAAATAAAAGCCAGGATTTAAGTGGCAGCTCCATGGTCCTGAGTGTTCATGAAAATCTCAGCCCTCCATCTCTCCTGTACGCCTATTAACCACAAAATCCAAGATAGTTTCCAGCACTACAGTGATAGTTTTCCGAACTCCAGCTACCAATCCATATGCCAGGTGGCAGAGTAGAGAAAAACAGTAAAGAAAAACATATTGTCTTCTTTTTGGATAACATCAGACCTTCAGGAAGATCTCTGTTGGTGGCACATGGCTTCATTTACCCTCAGAAACATTGGAAAATTTGGCTTATTATGTAGGCAGTGAAGTGACCAGTTGAAAAGTATGATTCTGAAACTAATGATGAAAGGGAGAATGGATATTAGAAACCAGTAGCACCAATAACTACCCAGGTGGCACAGTGATAAAGAATCCACCTGCCAATGAAGGAGATGCAAGAGATGCAGGTTTGAGCCTTTGGTCGGGAAGATCCCCTGCAGTACAAAATGGCAATCTACTTCAATATTCTTGCCTGGAGAATCCCACAGACAGAGAAACTTGGTGGGCTACAGTCCATGGGATCTCAGAAGGGTCAGACATGACTGAGTACACCTACAAAGGGATACATGTACAGCAGCACTAAATACCACAAAATGTAAAGCAAATGCTAAAAAAAACTTCCCAATCAGTTAACATTCTTTTTTGTTAGTTTTGTTTTTATGGCCATATGGCATGCAGGATCTCAGTTCCCCTACCATGGATCAAACTCCTGTCCTTTTCAGTGGAAGCATGGAGTCTCAACCACTGGACCACAAGGGAAGTCCCAACAATATTTTCATTAAAAAAATAACTTAGGAGATATTAATGTCTGTCTTATGGTTAAATCTGAATGACCAGTTTATTAAAAAATATTTCCGTAAGATTTCAGCACTAATATTTTTACTCCTGCTTATAAAATTGTCAGTGACAAATAGCACTGTTTTAATTGTTAGTAATAAAGAGTCATGTCAGTTCTACTAGATGAGTTATATACACATGCCAAATGAAGGTCAAATAACATCAGACCACACTATAAAAACAATGGTTTTATAATAATTTGAATAGAGAAAAATGATCACAGTTTTGATTCCCCCAGTGTACATGGCAGAATTGACATTTCAATTGCAAAAGAACCTGTGCCACAGTAGCAATCTCATGGCAAGTAGCTGCTTTATTTTGGCCAAACAATATCACTTTTCAAGAAAAAAATCATGCTTGCTAATGTGAATTTTTTTAATGTGTAGGTTTTTTTGTATTTAATTATAAATTTGTGGTTATATAGCTGTTTATTAGCTATAAGCCTATGAATTTTATTAACTAGTTTTGTGTTTATTGTATAAATAATTTTATGCTAAAATTAATTTAAATCAACATGGTTCTTTTTTCTTCTTCCTTTTAAACAAGTTCATTTGCATATTATTCAAATTTTGGAAACACAGACAAGTAAAAAGTGCCNTAGTTTTGTGTTTATTGTATAAATAATTTTATGCTAAAATTAATTTAAATCAACATGGTTCTTTTTTCTTCTTCCTTTTAAACAAGTTCATTTGCATATTATTCAAATTTTGGAAACACAGACAAGTAAAAAGTGCCTGGTAAACGTAAATAATCACTTGAAATGGTAAAGTCGAATTTACTTCCCAATTGCCTCAAAAAGAAACCCGTTCACTTCCCGCTATGCTATAGGATCTCCAACCTGAGATTAATTGACACTTTTCTCTCTAATTCCCTCTTCTCAGCATCCGTCATTTCCTTCTGTGTCTCCTGTGTGTTTGTGTCATTGATCAGGAAAAGCTTAATACCAGTGTTCTTGACTGCTCATTTTAAACTCTTGTAAAATGCAGAAGCTGTGGGGGCCCATTTGGGTACTTTATGGAAGCGTGATTGATGGGCTGACTGACTGCCCTGATGTATAAAAACACTGAATGCGAGTGGAAATGCCTATGTGAGCTTTCCCTTCCCCTCTTGCTTAATTCCCTCTGTTTCTTTAGCAGTCTTTTACACTAAGTACTGGTATTATGAGTTCCCCAGCTGACACAGGGGTAAAGAATCCGCTTGCCAATGCAGGAGATGTTAGTTCGACCCCTGGGTTGGGAAGATCTTCTGGAGAAGAAAATGGCAACCCACTCCAGTATTTTTGCCTGGAGAATTTCACTGGCAGAGGAACCTGGAGGGCTATAGTCTGTGAGGTCACAGAGTCAGACACTACTGAGCGACTAACACTTACACTTTCACTTTGTATTTGAAGTCATTATTTTTCTTTATGGTGAGGAAAAGCAGCAGTTCAAGAGAATGAGAATGGATGTGAGAGGCCATCTAGGAAGTCCAAGTCAGAGATGTCAAGAGCTTAAAATGGACAGAGCAGATGGAGTAGACAGACAAAGGGGTCAACACTGAGGAAGAGGGATATTTCATGCTAAGAAGAAATATGACATATGAAAATTATTGATATGCCACTGGATGATTTTAGTGACACTTGTGTTCAACAGAGCAAAAATTTCACAGCAGTAGATAAACTACCTTAGAAGGAAGCAGAAAGATAAGCCCCAGACCTACAAAGTATAAAGAGACAGGAGATAGTGGAACAGATAGATAATCTGCCTTGGAGAAGTGATTATACCCACACTGTTTCTCACTGGTCCACAGTAAAAAGATGTTCATACCTTCTCACAGTAGGTAAATTCCTTAAAGTTTCCTTCTGTTTTAGAGCCACAGTGTGTGATATAATGGATCCTCAAATTTATAAATATGAAGTCTTCTCCTGACACTTTTGTCCTTCTTTGGCCATTAACTTAGGGGAAATCTCAATTCATAGTACTGCACAGGTAACTTACTGCACAGCTGCTAAATTATACTAGGGCTCACACACAATCCATCCTTAAGGTGTGAAACAGCATGCTTGTGAAACTCCTCTATGGATGTTAATAAGTTTTGTTTCCTGAACAAAAATTATGCTTATGCATTTATCCATCATGTTCATCAAAGTGCTTGCAGGTTCAAGTATTTTAAAGATTGTTCTTGTAAGTCAGGTTTTATTTCATTAAGACACCTAACAGGCTACCTAAAAGCCAATCATTTTTGAAGCAGCACCCACGTTTAAACTAACATGAGGTGTGTTGAGAGCTACAAGATAAGATTCAAGGAGGTAAAATCAATATTTCACCCAATAAAAATGGCACTTTGCTCTCGAGAGGAGAACTTGATCACTTTTCTCTTCCTTCTTGTCTCTTTGTTCTTGTCTTTCCTCCACACAGACCCAGATTTATCTTTTTCAAATCAATCGAATCATGGTACCTCAGACTTGAAACCCTAGGACGGTTGTCTACTTCCTACAGAATGAAGTGCAAACATCTTAGCCTGGCAGTTAAAGACTCTTCAAAATCTGATTCCAAGCTGACCTTTCAGCTTTATCTCCTAACACTTCCCTCCACACACACAAGGCTTTCCTTCTACAATCTCTCATGTATTGCTCTGCAAAATATGCCAACATGTACCTCCTTGATTTTACATATGCTGTTCCTTCTGAAAGGGAGCAGAATCTGTGACCCCCCAAATATGCCACTTTTGCATGTGGATTATTCTGAACTAAAGGCAGTTAAGGCTCAGTGGATTAGAAAAAACTTTTATCTCTCCCTCAACTATTTCAAATAATTTAGATAGGGGCCCTGGCTCAGAGAGAGAGCTCTCACCAGAGATAACTTCATTTAAAAAAAAAAAAAAGGCTTACTATGAAAAGACATTGGTTTCCCCCCTGCTTTTTTTTTTCTTTTTTCTTTTTTTCTTTTTCATTTATTTGGCTGTGCCAGGTCTTAGTTGTGACATGTGGGATCTTTGACCTTTGTTGCAACATGCAGGATCTTTAGTTGATGCCTGCTTTCGTAGTTGTGGCAGGTGAGATGGTTATTTGCGACATGCAAACTCAGTTACAGCACGTGGGTTCTAGTTCCCTGACCAGGGATCAAACTCAGGCCCCTGCATTGGGAGTGCAGTCTTAGCTGCTGGACCACCAGGGAAGCCCCGTCAGAGACGACTTTTATCTGAACGACCTATGAATTACCAAACGTCCACTCTCCTTATTGTCCTGTGAGTTGTCCTTCTCCCCTCTGAACCCCCAGCTCCCTATCCTATTCCTCAGCTCAAGATAGTATATAAGCCTTAATTGCCCCTTTTGCCCTTGGGGTCATATTATTTATGGAACACTCATAAGTATGTGACTTCCCTGGTGGCTCAGACGGTAAAGCGTCTGTCTACAATGCGGGAGACCCAGGTTCAATCCCTGGATTGGGAAGATCCCCTAGGGAAGGAAATGGCAATCCACCCCGGGACTATTGCCTGGAAAATCCCATGGACAGAGGAGCCTGGTAGGCTACAGCCCATGGGGTCGCAAAGAGTCAGACACGACTGAGTGACTTCACATAAGTATGTAATTTTGTCTTGTTAATCTGTCTTATGTCAGTTTAATTATATGACCAGCCCATAGCATCAAGAAAGTTAGAGGGGAAATTTTTCCTCTGTTATACTTCCATCTGGAATCCCCTCCATTTTCTTCTTTTCTGGAAAATACTTGCTTCAACTTAAGATCTGTTTCAAATGGTACCTCCTCTGAAGAGGCTTCTTGTGTATCTACTCATTTTTTCCCTCCTCTTTCAACAAATCTTTTAAATAATTTTGTTTTCTCCATCACTGCATTTTGTGATGGTCTCTTTGCTTCTATGTCTTCCTAATGTGTTTATGGTGGGTTACAGAATTTGAGAAGACTACATCAGATACACATTAAGGTTCTTATGTTTTGGGTGATTGTTTTTCACATGGATATAGAATCTTAATGGAAGCAAAGCAGCTGCACAAAGCCCGAAATATGTAGCATATTTCATTGCAGTTTTTATTGTCCCTCATATTGTCGTAGCCACGTCTTCCAGGAAACAAACTCACTCAGAAGGACAATGCAGATAGTGGAATGCAGTTTATTACACCTGCAGGCCCAAGGCAGAGTCTCCTCTTAGCCAAGGACCCCAACCAGTTTTTGTGACAACCTTACATGCCCAAGCCCACCTCCCCAAATTCCCTGAAACTAGTCTGAACAAAGGAAAAGAAAGATACAATCAAAGTTAACCCATGATTCATATGCCTTAAGCCTAGGTAGTTAACAGTGGGCAAATATCAATAAGCCTGTGGTCATACCCCAATAAGCATAATAGAATTTATGATTCTATTTGGTTACACAGATGATTAGGGTGTTCTTTTAGGGACAGAGAGTCTAGGTAGAGCCCTTGGGCTCTTCCATCCGGGGGTGTCTGTTTTTCCAGTTGGAATGTTGTTTCCATAGATACAGGGCATATAGCTCAAACTCCATAGTTCAGTCCAAGATGGAGTCCTGCTTTCAAGATGGATTCTGTTCTGTCTGTTTCCTCCTTCAATATCATGCAAAGCACAATAAACACTTGGGATTTAGATAGAGAGGGACTTGTAAAATAACTTTCATGAACCTACATAAACATTCTCAGGATTCTCAACATTCAAACAAACGGACTAAATAAATACATGGGGCTTTTCTGGTATTTGAACTGCATGCACAGTCACTTAGGGAAAAGCAGAAAATTCTGGAAAGGACTGAAGAGTAGAGATTCTTAGCAGTGACTTTAAGATTTTAAGAGGTGAAAGATCTAGTTTGGAATGCCATCTCTCTCACATAGTAGCCTTTTGATTTGGGGTGTAAACTACTTTCTAACCTTGCAAAATAGGGATCAAAATAACTGTTTCATTGGGCAACAGGAGACCTTAAATACATCACAAAAAGACATATTGTGAAAGGAATACTATATCCCAGAAAACAAGGAATGATATAATCATCTGTATAACAGTTTCTCATTTCTTGTGAACAGGTAGTGCAACTAAAAGAATATCCCTAATCTAATTCTATCTAATTCTGTTTTCTTTCTTTTTCTTTTTTTTTTTTTTCCTAAGAAGATTTGCAAAAACAATTCAATACCATTTCCAGACTGGCTAAATGGCAACAGGGAGAAATCAAGGGAAGCCACTGTTAGGCTGAATTTTTACAAAGTTTTGCTGCATTTTGACTACCAGGGTCTAAACTAGGACATAGGGAGTAAAGTGTGAAGTCGCTTAGTTGTGTTTGACTCTTTGCAAGCCCATGGACTGTAGCTTATCAGGGTCCTTAGTCCACGGGATTTTTCAGGCAAGAGTACTGGAGTGGGTTCCATTTCCTTCTCCAGATGATCTTCCCAAATCAGGGATCAAACCCAGGACTCCCACATTCTAGGCAGATGCTTTACCATCTGAGCCACTAGGGAAGTCCAAACTAGGACAGAGTTCAGTTCAGTCACTCAGTCATGCCTGACTCTTTGTGACCCAATGAATTGCCGCATGCCAGGCCTCCCTGTCCATCACCAGCTCCCGGAGTTCACCAAAGCTCATGTGCATCAAGTCGGTGATGCCATCCAGCCATCTCATCCTCTGTCGTCCCCTCCTCCTCCTGCCATCAATCCCTCTGTGCATCAGGGTCTTTTCCAATGAGTCAAATCTTGTCATGAGGTGTCCAAAGTATGGAGTGTCAGCCTCAGCATCAGGCCTTACAATAAACACCCAGGACTGGTCTCCTTTAAGAAGGACTGGTTGATTTCTTTGCAGTCCAAAGGACTCTAAAGAGTCTTCTCCAACATCACAGTTCAAAAGCATCAATTTTTTGGCGCTCAGCTTTCTTCACAGTCCAACTCTCACATCCATACATGACTACTGGAAAAACCAAAGCCTTGACTAGATGGACCTTTTTGGCAAAGTAATATCTCTGCTTTTTAATATGCTATCTAGGTTGGTCATAACTTTCCTTCCAAGGAGTAAGCGTCTTTAATTTCATGGCTGTGATCACCATCTGCAGTGATTTTGGAGTCCTCCAAAATAAAGTCTCACACTGTTTCCACTGTTTTCCCATCTATTTCCCATGAAGTGATGGGACCAGATGTCATGATCTTAGTTTTCTGAATGTTGAGCTTTAAGCCAACTTTTTCACTCTCCACTTTCACTTTCATCAAGAGGCTTTTTTGTTCCTCTTCAATTTCTACCATAAGGGTGGTGTCATCTGCATATCTGAGGTTACTGGTATTTCTCCTAGCCATCTTGATGCCACCTTGTGTTTCTTCCAGCCCAGCGTTTCTCATGATGTACTCTGCATGGAAGTTAAATAAGCAGGGGGTGACAATATACAGCCTTGAAGTACTCCTTTTCCTATTTGGAATCAGTCTGTTGTTCCATGTTCAGGTCTAACTGTGGCTTCCTGACCTGCATACAGATTTCTCAAGAGGCAGGTCAGGTGGTCTGGTATTCCCATCTCTTTCAGAATTTTCCACAGTTTCTTGTGATCCACACAGTCAAAGGCTTTGGCATAGTCAATAAAGCAGAAATAGATGTTTTACTGGAAATTTTTTGCTTTTTCGATGATCCAGCGGATGTTAGCAATTTGATCTCTGGTTCCTCTGCCTTTTCTAAAACCAGCTTGAACATCAGGAATTTCACACTTCACGTATTGCTGAAGCCTTGCTTGGAGAATTTTGAGCATTACTTTACTAGCATGTGGGATGAGTGCAATTGTGTGGTAGTTTGAGTATTGTTTGGCATTGCCTTTCTTTGGGGATTGGAATGAAAACTGACCTTTTCCAGTCCTGTGGCCACTGCTGAATTTTCCAAATTTGCTGGCATATTGAGTGCAGCACTTTCACAGCATCCTCTTTCAGGATCTGAAATAGCTTCACTGGAATGCCATCACCTCCACTAGCTTTGTTCGTAGTGATGCTTCCTAAGGCCCACTTGACTTCACATTCCAGGATGTCTGGCTCTAGGTGACTGATCACACCATCATGATTATCTTGGTCATGAAGATCTTTTTTGTACAGTTCTTCTGTGTATTCTTGCCACCTCTTCTTAATATCTTCTGCTTCTGTTANCACTTGACTTCACATTCCAGGATGTCTGGCTCTAGGTGACTGATCACACCATCATGATTATCTTGGTCATGAAGATCTTTTTTGTACAGTTCTTCTGTGTATTCTTGCCACCTCTTCTTAATATCTTCTGCTTCTGTTAGGTCCATACAATTTCTGTCCTTTGTCGAGCCCATCTTTGCACGAAATATTCCCTTGGTATCTCTAGTTTTCTTGAAGGGATCTCTATTCTTTCCAATTCTGTTGTTTTCCTCTATTTCTTTGCACTGATCACTGAGGAAGGCTTTCTTATCTCTCCTTGCTATTCTTTGGAACTCTGCTTTCAGATGCTTATATCTTCCCTTTTCTCCTTTGCTTTTCGCTTCTCTTTTTTTCACAGCTATTTGTAAGGCCTCCTTAGACAGCCATTTTGTCTTTTTGCATTTCTTTTCCATGGGGATGGTCTTGATTCCTGTCTCCTGGTACAATGTCACAAACCTCCGTCCATAGTTCATCAGGCACTCTGTCTATCTGTTTGAGTCCCTTAAATCTATTTCTCACTTCCATTGTATAATCATAAGGGATTTGATTTAGGTCATACCTGAATGGTCTAGTGGTTTTCCCTACTTTCCTCAATTTAAATCTGAATTTGGCAATAAGGAGTTCATGATCTGAGCCACAGTCAGCTCCTGGTCTTGTTTTTGCTGACTGTATGATCAGTTCAGTTCAGGTCAGTCACTCAGTCATGTCTGACTCTTTGTAATCCCATGAATCACAGCATGCTAAGCTTCCCTGTCCATCACCAATTCCCAGAGTTTACTCAAACTCATGTCCATTGAGTCAGTGATGCCATCCAGCCATCTCATCCTCTGTCATTCCCTTCTCCATCTAAGCCTAATCCCTCCCAGCATCAGAGTCTTTTCCATAGCGTATACCTAAAACAAGACATTTAAGAGCTGAGAGTTGCATTCTTCCTTCAGAGAAGTCATAAAGTAGCCCAGACTGTTATTTGAGAAATTCTTATAACATTTTCAATTTAAAAATCTTGACACTATTCAACAACTCATTGATAAATTGTCAAATGATTAAAATATGAATGGTTTGGATTATTAAGGTAGGATCATTATGTCGAGAAAAGATGGAGGGCTTTGGATGTACAACTTATTCTGAATGTTTCCAAAATCCTACTGCTATTATTATTCTTAACAGCAGAATTCTTTTCACAGGAAATCTTACATAGGAACCTAATTTACATAACAGAGAAAACAGTACTTTCAAATAAGTGAAACAAATGCCTCATTCTCACAGTTCTCTTCAGTTTCCCGACCCAACTCCTCTTGAATCCCACGCAGTGGACCACGGAAGTTCATTCCCTGACCAACAGGGAACATCAGAACGCAGATAGGATACTTCCAGCATGCTGAAAGAAGCATGGATTTCAGAGTCAAAGACATTAGGAATCTTATCTTGCCATGATCACACCTTAAGTGAGTATCATTTTTCTCTTTCTGTTCCAATTTTCTTCCCTGTAGAATGCTGAATAGTGGATAATTTTATGGAATTGTTATAATAACTGAATAATCATAATAAAGTCAACATCCAGTGAGTGTTTACTATGTGCAAGAATCGTTTTAAGTATTTTCTATGCATCATGTGCCTTAATACCTGTAAAATCTCTGAGGTTTATCACTGTTTGTTCCTTTTCTACTTGTTTTACCGGGCCTTCCTTTTCTCACCATTCTTTAGAGAACATCCCAAGGTTAACACAGTGCTTGGTAAATTCAGGGTTCACACTAGAACAGTCCATCTCCAGAGCACCCACTGTTAGTCATCAGCCTTCACACTTAAACTGAGTGGTGCATGTACAAAGCCTTCTCTCTGGGATATTCTCAGTAAGTAAAAATTCTCTCAATATCAGTTCATGCTGAATAAAATATGGCAATTATTTATAATTGTCATATCATTGTTATTATTGACATAATACTAAAAAGGCACATATTTAAACATCCTAGTTCAATGTCATGTGTCAGATAAATCTTTGAATACTGATGAAATTATGTGTTAAACTGTGTTAACTGCACTCGTTATAAATTTTTATTTACTTTTATGAATTTCTTCAATTTGGAAAAGAGTCCATTTCTCTTTTTACTGAGATAAAGTCTAAAACAAAAAATTCATAATGATACCTTATGCTAGAATATACTTCATATCTGTCAGTCCTCCATGTATTTAGCCTCTCTATAGTCTTGGGTCAAACTGACTATAAATTTCTGCTCTTTGTACAACACATTTCTGGTTCTCCTTCTATATCCCTGCCTTCTCTATCTCTGACTCCTTTCCAGATCACCTCCTCACACACACATCCTCTAAACGTTTGCCTTTCACAGAGTTCACTGTGATTCTTCCTTTTAATTTCACACTCAGAACTCTTACTCAAACTGGTATCATCAAAAAGCATCCTTTCACTTACTGAGGATTGTAGCCCAAACCTCACTTCTGAGATCTGAAAGCATTAGTGGTCTCTACAGTATGCTGGAGAGAGCACATTGTGCCTTGTGTATAGTGGTCAAAGTTGTGTCACTCAGATGCGTGGGGCTGGAGATACTGAGAAAGGTTTATTGGGAGAGTGCATATAGGAAGCTACTCTGTTTCAGGTTAAGCTGGAGAAATTTTTTTCCTCTTCTTTTTTCTCTTTTTTTTTTAAACTTTATTTTACTTTATAATACTGTATTGGTTTTGCCATACATCAACATGTGCCAGTGACTCTACTTGTTACTCATTTTCTTACCTTACTCCAGACAAGCCAGAAACCAATAATCTGTAGACTACTTGCTATTTTTCCATGTCATATTCCTCTCCTTCCTTTTGACCATGAAGGTAGGGATTGATTCTTAAAAGCACTTCTGCAAGCTTAGAAACTCAGCACAGTCATATGTTCCTACATCCTTTTCTGATTTATCATGGTTCACCCTACCGCACCCCAATCATCCAGCCAACCTAACTTGTCCCTTGTAGAAAAAGTATCTACTCCTAATTATGACTCAAACTGAGTTACAGGAAAGCCTTTTTCGATGTTTAGCACTCAAGCATTTAAAGACAATATTCAAAGTCATCTACTTTTATATATGTCCCTTCACAGACAAAATCTTTCTTAACATCTTCTTCCCTCCAAACCAATGAATCTTCCTCCTTCCCACCTCCCACCACAGAACCTACTCACCCCATTGCTGTGACTTCCAGCTGAGTTCAGAACAGGATGTGATATTTGTTTTCATTTTTATAGCCCAAGCTAGATCATTCAAAACAAAAGCATTTTATAGAGAGCTTATCACAATCCACCCTAGCTGTTCTACAGGAGGTGGATTTAACCTGAGAGCCATACCTGCTGCTGCTGCTAAGTCGCTTCAGTCGTGTCCAACTCTCTGCGACCCCAGAGACGGCAGCCCATCAGGCAACCCCGTCCCTGGGATTCTCCAGGCAGAGCACTGGAGTGGGTTGCCATTTCCTTCTCCAGTGCATAAAAGTGAAAAGTGAAAGTGAAGTCACTCAGTCATGGCCGACTGTTAGCAACCCCATGGACTGCAGCCTACCAGTCTCCTCCATCTATGGGATTTTCCAGGGAAGAATCCTGGAGTGGGTTGCCATCGCCTTCTCCATGAGAGCCACGGTATATGACACAAATATTTAGGAGCTTGTATCAGTCATTGCTGTCATCAGAAAGAGCACTTCCTTCAAATTTGCCAAATCATAGACTTGCGGGACAATGCTTCAAAGCAGTTGATAGCTCATCTCTGCCATTGGTATTAAGGGTGTAGGTAAGTGGCCGGAATAGGTTCAGCTGGAAAAGACAGGCTTAGAAATCTATCACAAAAGTTTTGGAGGGAGTGAAATGGGGATGGGGGAGACTCATATGCAGGACAGTCTCAAATGCCAAGAGAAAACCAGCGTATGATCCCCAGTGAGAGAAAAAGGTACAAATCACTATGATTCAAATAGTTCTAATTGCTAGATTTTCTGCAAAAGGTATGCTCCTAAACTAATAATATTCAAATGGCTACTTAACAATACCAGATGGATTTCTAGTAATTCTTCCAACCCTTTGAAAGAACATAACCACACACACACAAAAAAAACAATATGCTCCTTTCCATGAAGTTACACAGTGATTTGGGTATCCTAGGTAGCTCGTAATGTTATATAGTTAATGAGAAAATTAGCCCTGGCTGCAATGCCACATGTTCTTTTGTTCCTAATCAACATGGGCAGAAGTGCTCAATTAGCAAAAACATGTATAATCATATGAGCCTTTGCTCTAATTCCAACCTACTATGGCTGGACTATAAGGAGACCTCCCTGCATGATCACATCAAAGCCCCTATGCAGTGAGTGTGTGTGTGTGTGTGTGTGTGTGCATGCGTGTGCGCATATGTGTTTTTGAGCAGGGCACAGAGTCGGACATGACTGAAGTGACTTAGCAGCAGAGAAATTAAACGGGCTTCTCT
Source organism: Neotragus pygmaeus (assembly GCA_006410875.1). Lineage (NCBI taxonomy): Eukaryota > Metazoa > Chordata > Mammalia > Artiodactyla > Bovidae > Neotragus > Neotragus pygmaeus. The sequence goes on from SJYV01029949.1 coordinate 1,236,830, forward strand.
GGTGGCTCAGATGGTAAAGAATCCACCTGCAATGTAAAAGACCCAGGTTTGATCCCTGGGTTGGGAGGATCCCCTGTAAAAGGAAATGGCAACCCACTCCAGTATTCTTGCCTGGAGAATCTCACTGACAAGGAGCCTGCTGGGCTACAGTCCATGGGGCCACGAAGCGATAGACATGACTGAGTGACTAAGCACAAGCACACTCTACTTTTCAGTAGCATGGTTGAAGAACCATCGGGAAGAAGTCATGGAAGGAGCATGGAAAAAGCCAACATCTAAACAGGCTCATGTTACAAAAGTGATCCAAGGTCTCATGCCTGGCAATATCTTTGGCAGCTTTTTTCTTTTTTTGCTTTAGAAATTTTCTCACAGATATTCAAAATTAAATTAGTGCTGTTTTTTAAAAAAACATATAAAAAGCACTCTTTGGTCACGATGCATTGCACATTAAATACAATCACATCAACATATCTTTCTCTGCCTCTTTAGGTAGCTATTTATTTGTTTATTTATTTTTCTTTCCAATCTCCTTTGGGGAACTCTTAGGGAGCAACTTTGCTAATAATTAATAATGGGAGCTTTGTCCTGAGGAAATCGTTTAGAATCATTATGCTGTTCTAATATATCATTGTTTGAGAATTCTAATCAGCAGAATTTGGATTCTAAATGTTCAGTAATTAGTGTTCCATTGCATCAGGATTGACTTTGATGTAACTGATATAAAGCAATGCCTATACATTCATGTGAAACAAGATTCATGAACTTGCCAATAGATTCATGTAAAACAGGGTTCATGTACTTGTGACTTTGAGAAAGAAACTGATATTGAGATAATAAAAGCATATCTTTTGGCATCTGGATAAATTACTTTCAAATTTCAACTGCACTTTATTCTCTCATTCATCTCTCCATGGACACTTTCAAAATCTAGGCTCTTTTGACAATGTCACATAGTTCAGTTCAGTTCAGTCGCTCAGTTGTGTCTGACTCTTAGTGACCCCATGGACTGCAACACACCAGGCTTCCCAGAGCTTGCTCAAACTTATGTCCATTGAATTGGCAATGCCATCCAACTGTCTCACCCTCTGTCATCCCCTTCTCCTCCTGCCTTCAATCTTGCCCAGCATCAGGGTCTTTTCTAATGAGTCAGTTCTTCACATCAGGTGGCCAGGAGTTTAGCTTCAGCATCAGTCCTTCCAATCAATACTCAGGACTGATTTCCTTTAGGATTGACTGGTTGGATCCCCTTGCAGTCCAAGGGACTCTTAAGAGTCTTCTCCAACACCACAGTTCGAAAGCATCAATTTTTCGATGCTCAGCTTTCTTTATAGTCCAACTTTCACATCCATACATGACTACATAGCTTTGACTAGATGGACGTTTGTTGACAAAGTAATGTCTCTGGTTTTTAATATGCTGTCTAGGTTGGTCACAACTTTTCTTCCAATAAACGAGTATCTTAATTTCACGGCTGCAGTCACCATCTGCAATGATTTTGGAGCTTAAGAAAATAAAGTCTGTCACTGTTTCCACTGTTTCCCCATCTATTTCCCATGAAGTGATGGGACCAGATGCCATGATTATAGCATTTTTAAATGTTGAAATTTTGCCAGCTTTTTCACTCTCCTCGTTAGTTCCTCTTCACTTTTACCATAAGGGTGATGTCATCTGCATATCTGAGGTTATTGGTATTTCTCCCAGCAATCTTGATTCCAGTTTGTGCTTCATCCAGTCTGGTATTTCACATGATATACCCCACATATAAGTTAAATAAGCAGGATGATAATATACAGCCTTGAGGTGCTCCTTTCCCAATTTGGAACCAGTCTTTTGTTCCACGTCTGATTCTAACTGTTGTTTCTTGACCTGCATTCGGATTTCTCAGGAGGCAGGGCAGGTGGTCTGGTATTTCCATCTCTTGAAGAATTTTCCACAGTTTGTTGTGATCCACACAAAGGCTTTGGCATAGCCAATAAAGCAGAAGTAGATGTTTTTCTGGAACTCTCTTGCTTTCTCAGTGATCCAATGGATGTTGGCAATTTGAGCTCTGGTTTCTCTGCCGTTTCTAAATCCATCTTGAACATCTGGAAGTTCATGTTTCTCATACTGTTGAAGCCTGGCTTGGAGAATTTTGAGCATAACTTTGCTAGTATTTGATATGACTGCAATTTTGAACGTTCTTTGGCATTGCCTTTCTTTGGGATTGGAATGGAAACTGACCTTTTCCAGGCTGCTGCTGAGTTTTCCAAATTTGCTGGGATATTGAGTGCAGCACTTTCACAGCATCATCTTTTAGGATTTGAAATAGCTCAACTGGAATTCCATCACTTCCACTAGCTTTGTTCATAGTGATGCTTCCTAAGGCCCACTTGACATTGCATTCCATGATGTCTGGCTCTAGGTGAGTGATCACACCATCATGGTGATCTGGGTCACAAAGATCTTTTTTGTACAGTTCTTCTGTGTATTCTTGCCACCTCTTCTTGATATCTTCTGCTTTTGTTAGGTCTATACCATTTCTGTCCTTTATCAAGCCCATCTTTGCATGAAATATTCCCTGGGTATTTCTAATTTTCTTGAAGAGCTCTCTAGTCTTTCCCATTCTGTTGTTTTGCTCCATTTCTTTGCATTGATCATTGAGGAAGCCTTCCTTATCTCCTTGCTATTCTTTTGGAATGTCATATAACTTTCATTCAAATCATATCTGTGTTATATATGTAACACGACTGAGCAACTTCACTTTCACTTTTCACTTTCATGCATTGGAGAAGGAAATGGTAAACCACTCCAGTGTTCTTGCCTGGAGAATCCCAGGGATGCGGCTGCCGTCTCTGGGGTCGCGCAGAGTCAGACACGATTGAAGCGACTTAGCAGCAGCAGCAGCAGCATAATTGATTCACTTTGCTTACACCTGAAAATAGCATAACATTGTGAACCAGCTATATTCCAATAAAAATTTTTAAAAATCCATGTTTATCTCCCTGAAATATTAGAGCACAAAGCCACTGTCATCCAGGGAACTCTAACTATTGTACCGTTGCTTAGTAAAGGAACCCCCAGCAGTCTTTAGAGAGAAGGAAGAGGAATAAGTGGTACCTAGATCATAGGACAAAGGCCATCTGCAAAGGACCCAGAGGTTAAATGAATGGTTCAAGCAAAATCAAGGACAGGATATCCAAAGGACACAATCTGATCCGACTGAGGTTAGATTTCAGATTCTCTTTTCTGAAAATTCCTTTCTTTCTTTAGTTAAAAGTATTATCTTTCCCATACTATTCTTTTCTGTAGAGTCCCATGTAATACAAATTGCAAACTTTAACATATCTCCAAACATCATTTCATGAAATCTATAAAACAGACTACAGGTCTTGTGGGGATGAGTAAGGTGTGCCAGTAGTTGTCAAATCTAGCTGCTCATTAGAAACACCCAGGGAGTTGATTGTCTTTGCTTCTTTTGTTTGTTTTATCAATGCTCAAGTCCCACCCACAGAGATTTTTATTTAATTGGTGGATGGAGCACTGGCATCTGTGTTTTAAAATCTCCACAAATAATTCTATTTTGCAGACGGTTGGAGAGAACCACCTTTAAGGAAACACTGATTTCCTCTTTCTTTACCAGATGTGCCTAAACAATACTAAAAAGGCTGCAGAGGGATGGATTTTAACCTCCGAAATAAAATAGCACAGTTGTTAAAGTGATCCATCTGTCCACCCATGCATCTATCCATCCATGTATTTATTCAGCAAATATTAATTGACTACATACTGCATGTAGTATGTAGTGTGCACCATCCTAGACACCCCTGCTAAGGCAGCAAATGAAGCAGATAGGTTCCCGTCTTCAGAGAGCTCATCATCTGGTGGGAAAAGCAGAAAGCACACTTGTCAGTGAACACAGCAATGAATCAATCAGCCAAATCAACTTCAGAAAATGGAAAGTGCTGTGAATTAAATACAACAGGTTCATGAGCACAGAGAATGCCCTGAATGTGGGGCTGCTTTGGACAAGAGAGCCAGGGGAGGCATCTTAGCAGAACGACACTTGAGCTGCAACTTGTATGATAAGCAGGAGTCTATAAAGTGGATGTCTGAGATAAGTCTTCCAGGCTGGAGGTACAACAAGACCCCTGAGATAAGATTTTGCTTAGCATATTAGAGGAAGAGCTTCAGAGATCACTGAGGCTCAAGTTGGGCAGCAAAGGGAACCGAGACGCAGATCATAGGGACTGGACCAAGAAGAAGCCAGAGGCACACTGGGCAAAGCCTTTCCAGTTATGGGGAGGAGTTTGAATTTTGTTCTAATTTGTAATTGAAGATGATTTGGGGTTAATTAAGGAGGGGAGGTCATCAGGATAATTTTGAATAGAGATGGAAGAAAGACCTAAAGAGGTGACTCCACTCTTCTTTGTTAGTAATAACAAAGAAATGAAAGGTTACAATCTGTGTCTGAGCTTTAGAATTTTTTTTTTTTTATTCCCAGCATCTTCAGAAAGTCATCTTTTTCTATGCTGTGTGTTCCCTGTAGCAGCTCTTTGATAGACAAGCATATGAGGGAATCACAAAACTTGCATCAAGTCAGCATCATCTTTTAATTTCCAAATATAACTGCTTCCAGACAGACTCTCCTGTTCCCTATGCCACACAGTTTTCAATATTTTGCTTTGATATTTTAAGAGGAGGAGACTCAGATATTTTTTCCATCTGAGAAATGGTCCCAAGATGATTAGGGAGAATCAGGATGAGGGAGGAGTGGTCATCACAGAGGGGAATAAGTTAAGTGGTATTATTGAACCAGTCCATACCCAGACAGCCCTGAGAGGAAGACTTACTTATTGATTTATTTTATCTTCACTTTACAGACAAACTGACAGGTACAAAGAGTGACAGTAGTATTGGAGCCTAGAACCTTGATACCTTTTATTCCAAAATCAATGCTATTAACCAGTTGATCACACTTATACCTGTGGGTTGTTTCTATCCGCAGTTTGATGCATGAAAGTGCCTCCAGGAGAAGGTAGACAGAGACATCCATCTCTCACACTTCTGCCTCCCTTCATTCCCATGACCGGAATCACCATAGTTCATAGCATCGTAGAGCAATTTTCAGTGTATCTATAAAGGATCATGGAACCTGCCTCTTTCCATTCTACAAACAAGGAAACCGGGTCATGCAGCTTGCTAAAGGCAGAATCAAATCTAGGAATGAAATCTCCTCACTCTTCATCTAATTCTCTTTTTAACACAATAGGCTGTCCTTGTTTTTGTTGTTTAGTCGTGTCCACCTCTTTTGCGATTCCATGGACTGAAACCAGCCAGGGTCCTCTGTCTGTGAGATTTCCCAGGCAAGAATACTGAAGTGACTTGCCATTTCCTTCCCCAGGGTATCTTCCCAACCCAGGGACCAAACGTGCATCTCCTGCACTGGCAGGCAGATTCACCACTGAGCCACCAGGGAGGCCCCAGCTCTCCTGAAAATGGTCTATGCTCCAACTCAGACTTGTTCCAACTAAAGGATCGTCAGTTTCATGATGAAGACTTTGCAATCTGTTTATTTCCTAATGCCATTAATACTCAGATCCTGATCTGCTGAACAGATTGTTAAATAAGTGTTAGTTGCTCAGTAGTGCCCAACTCTTTATGACCCCATGGACCATAGCCCACCAGGCTCCTCTGTCCATGAGATTTTCCAGGCAAGGATACTGGAGTGGGTTGCCATTTCCTTCTCCAGGGGATCATCCCAACCCAGGGATCGAACCGGGGTCTCTTACACTGCAGGGAGATTCTTTACCAACTGAGCTAAGGATTCTCTAAAAGCTGTACTATAAAAGAATCTGAGATATTTCAGGGCTCCAGACTATCCGTGTTTATCCATATGGAGCCAGGGGAACTACATTAGCTAGTACTTCTTTAACCCATAATACTTAAACCATTTTTTTTTTCCAGAGTCGTGCCTTCTTCCTGTTATCATCCTCACATGGAAAGACCCTCTCATTTCTTTTTGAGAGAGGGTTACAAAGCAAGCAGTTTGCCCAGGCCTCTTGTACTACTGATGTCATTTTTGCATGATCTTAGACAAAGGCAACTAGTTATTTGTAAAATATAATCCACCTTTCCCTGCCTGCTTGAATTACAGTCATTCATTCGTTTATCAAACCTTCTATTTAGGGCCTTTTATGTGTCGAGTACGGGACTTCCCTGGTGGCTCAGCAGGTAAAGAATCTGCCCTGCAATGCAGGAGACTTGGGTTCGATCCATGGGTTGGGAAGATCCCCTGGAAAAGGGAACAGCTACCCACTCCAGTATTCTGGCCTAGAAAGTTCCATGGACTTGGCAAAAGAGTCAATGACATGGCAGAGAGTCAGACATGACTGAGTGACTTTCACTTTCATTTTCATTAAGATACAATCTGTGCTCTCAAGGAGACAAAATCCAGTGGAGGTATTAATAGATTAACAGATAATTTTAAAAAATGTGATAATCCACTAGAAACCTCTTGAGGACAGGTTTGCACTCAGTTGAAGCCTATAAATATTTAAATTCATATATTGGGGGCTTCCCTGGTGGCTCAGTGGTAAGGAATCCACTTGCCAATGCAGGAGACATGGGTTCAATCCCTGATGCAGGAGGACCCCAAATGCCACAGAACAACAGAGCCCGTGTGCCAAAGCTACTGAGCCTGTGCTGTAGAGCCCATGAACTGCAACTGCTGAGCGCACGTGCCCCAGCGACTGAAGCCTGCCTGCCTAGAGCCTGTGCTCCACAGCAAGAGAAGACACTGCAGTAAGAAGCCTGCACACCACATCTAAAGAGCAGTTCCCACTCCCTGCAACTAGAGGAAGCCCACGCGTAGTAGCAAAGACCAGTACAAACAAACATAGATGATAAGTAAATAAAATTTTAAAAATTGCTTATCATGTTGAGACAATTTACAATGATTTCTCCTCTGGGTTCAGATGATGTCCTATGTGACATTATTTTATATGTCATTTATTTTTCCAATCTATCTATAAATGTTTGTGCTATCTTTGTATTACTTAAGTACTTTTATTTAACATATCATATATTTATACTTCCTCTCCTGAACTTATGTTTGAGGAGAAGTATGTGCCATGCATGCCTCCCTGTGTGTGCATACCCTCTAAAAGCAAGTTCTAAAATAAGCATTGTAGGTGCTCAATGTATGTTTAATGTTTTTATTTGAAAAGGCATCATATAAGTCATCAAATTGTAAACATCAAAAAACTTTTCAGTAATGATCTCAACTGCTTACAGCTCACAAATTTGATTCCCATCATGTAGTAACTTCAATTTGGTTGGTATTAATAGCCACAGATCTTATTTTCTATCTTTAAAAAATATATATCTACAGTATGTCATAAATCCATTAGTTAAACTGCATTATCTTAGGATCCTGTCTCTATTGTACCTCATCTCTAGTGTATTAATAGCTTAAAATGTAATCCCCAACCCTCTGCCAAAAGTGTCAATCATAATTTAGCTACCAAACCACAACTTGAATATAGGTCTGACAATAACTTTGTTGGAAAAGTCTTGCCTGAAAAAGTAATGTGGCTAGAGGAAAAAAATCTGCCTGTTTTTGCTTATTCTAAAAAACTTTAAAAACTCTTGACCTGAATCCTCCCCTCCCCATGCCAAGCTTGTCTAATCTTTTTTGCCATACTTGTATGTCATAAATGTTGGAAGTAATTGTCCACAGGGGCCTGCCAATATAGTCCTCCATAGTAACTTTAGAAACAACTTATTGGCCCACTATTTGAGAGACTTCCCTGGTAGCTCAGCTGGTAAAGAATCCACCTGCAATGCAGGAGACCCCAGTTCAATTCCTGGGATGAGAAGATCACCTGGTGGAGGGCGTGGCAACCCATTCCAATATTCTTGCCTGGAGAATCCCTGTGGATAGAGGAGTCTGGCAGGCTACAGTCCATCAGGTCACAAAGAGTCAGACATAACTGACTGACTAAGCACAGCACAGCAACCACTGGTTGAAAATATAGTGTCCCTCATTTAGCCCCTGATCTCTGAAATCTATCTGCTCCCTCTGGATGGTTGAGGCTCTTCATGGAAATAAGCTTCCACTGTTAATAATGACTCTAGTCCTATGTTACTCATCAGACAGTGACTAATCATGGCATCATTCAGTGATACTAATAGAGAGGACATGCAGAATAGCATTTCTCCTGTCACAAAAAGGCCATTCCAAAAGAAAAACAACAAACAAGTACTCTGTGCCTAAGAAATGCTCAAAATAATAGACTATATATATATTCCAAAACCTTGATAGAGTATGTCTTTTGCTAAATTATTCTAATGTTTTTAAGCCTTCTTTGTACCATTCACTGCGTCATTGATCCACTGACTATTCATGGACCTTTTTCACTACCTTCACCACACACACATCCCTTCAGCCTCATCAACATTCTCAATTATTATTTTATGAATGAAAGATCAGTGGGAGCTCCTTCAACAAAGCAGACTGAAGTGGGGTCAGGGCAAAGACAAGAACTCTTGCTTATCTGAAGATGATGTACACTTGTGATACCCTTGTGATACCCTTGTGATAAGAATGATTTTTTAACTGTATTCTACCATCCTCTTCAGTTTATAAATCTGGTTTATGTACCCAGTTTGCTTTCAGACCACTACCGAAACAACATTTTCTTGCCTTGTGTCTCTACACACATTAAATAGCTTGTTACATAAGAAGAACTGTGCTTCTGTTTTGCTCCCTCCACCTAAGAGGCCTTTCCTCTTTCTCCTTTAGATTAATCCCTTCTCTTCCATCAGATATGAGCTTAGATATTGTCTCAAGCCAATTGCTCTCTGCAACAACTCTAGGCACTAAATGTCCCTGTTCTGAGCAATCAGATTCTTGGGCACTTACTCTGCTGTGGTTTTTACTAACTAAACACAATTATCTTTCTCCTTTATTGGACTGTGAACTTTTAGAAATAAGAACTATGTCTTAATCATGTTCTTAATCTCTAGCACTTAATTCTACTGGCCAATTTTAGATGCTGAAGGAGGGGGAAAAAATGTCCAAAATCAAGATCTATGATTTACCTAAACATCTAAAGAAAAATAGAAAAGTTCATCAATTTTTAATAAGAACACCTCCAGGATTTTACCTAGGAACTAATTACAGTACATCCCCTACAAAGAAGCTTCAAGTCGCCAACTTTCAAAAATGTGAACGTGTGTTTGCATGTCCAATCACATAAGTTAGTTCACGTGTCCGGTGAACATTGTCACATGTGTACATCCTTTACAAGAGGTTGTGCTTTTGCGTACTTTATTGTACAGTACCATGTAGAGTACAGTATCTTTGTTTCAAAGCCCAGGATGTCTGGAAGCAAGTGGCCAAGAAGTGGTGATGTAGCTGGTACTGTGCTGTGCTTTAAAAGGTATTGTACCAAAAGACTGAAGATGTTTTCTTTGTTTGTGTATGTGTTTATTTTTATGTATTATTTGTGTGAAAAGCATTATATTGTAAATCTATTAGAGCACAGAATACTGTGTTCAATAACACAATATAACCAGTTGTGTTAGTTGGGTATCTAGTCTAACTTTGTTGGACTTAGATGAACAAATTGGACTTACGAAGGGACTCTCAGAATGAAAGTCATTCGTATGTAGGAGACTTTGCTGTTCTTGTGTCACTGAGTCATGTCCGACCCTCTGTGACCCCATGGGTGGTGTAGCCCCTTAGGTTGCTCTGTCCATGGGATTTCCTAGGCAACAATACCAGAGTGGGTTGCCATTTCCTCCTCCAGGGGAATCTTCCTGGCCCCAGGGATCAGACACAAGTCTCTTGTATCTCCTGCCTTGGCAAGCAAATTTTTTTTTTTTTTTTTTTTTTTTTACTGTTGAGCCACCAGAGAAGCCCATGAAGGTGACTTATTGTAGTCCTATTTGATAAATATCTAAAAAATTTCTTGATTTTCAATAAGCAAGACATTAAAAGAAGAGGGGAAAAGGTCTTTAAAAATAGAAGCCCTGGGCTCCGCAGCAAGACCTCAGGTAACATGGCTGTAAAGAAGGAGGCAGTACAAAATCAACCCTAAATAAATAAATAAAGCCACCCCCTCCCCACACCCCAAGAAAAAGAATCAAAAGAAAACTCAGAGAAGTGGACATCATATTTGGAGTCCAACAGCATTGGGAGCAAACCGACAGTTCTGCCTCAGTATATTCTCAGCCCATGGACTTATTGAGGAATAGAGTAATAAACAATTGCCATAATTTGACAAAAATATAAACAAAATGTCTTTATTAATAGTATTTAATTTTTAATCAATGGAAAGGAAATTCTAGGAAAATAGACATTTCTGTTCTATACATTTTAATGATGAAATTGATAGAAATTAGTAATTTGCTCAAGGCCACTGAATTTGTCAAATGGAAGCTGGGACTTAACAAAAGTTTTCTAATCCCAAAGCTATATTCTTCCTTCAGCTCTCATAAAATATAAGGAAATATTGAATCCTGATACAAATTTTAGATATGTCTTTGATGAGAATCACAGAGTATATTATTTTTAACTCTAGTAAACAAGTTAAGAACTATACAGTGCAGAACAAACAGTTATCTTAAATGCAGCCAATTTATCTGTGTACCTTTCTCATGAAACATAAGACAGGCAGTCTTCATTTGACCTCAGTTGGCATTCCTTGTTTGTGTAATTATCTAATTGTGAAGGATAAGGGTGCTACACTTTGATTCAATTCTATTTGGACTTTCCCTAACTTTGGGAGGGAATAGCTGTCTACTTTCATAATTCACAGGCTGCATCTTCTCCCCACTTTCAAGGTAATCACCTTATGAAAATGACAGGATAGTTCTGGACATGATATTGGTTTTAGAGATGTTCCATGTCGACATTTTTTGTAATTAAAATGAGAAGGTGAAACTAGAACACCCCTCAAAGCTCAAGCTTCAAAGTCGGAAGAGCCATGTTGTGTCTAATTGACACACTTGTGTGAGTATATCTCTGTTCTAAGTCATTGTTGTCAATCTGTAAAAATTTACTCAAGAGGAATATTCTGAAAATTAGTTGCAACATCCTATGTAATGTAATTTGAAGCTTCAAATACAACTTTTCATGGAGATGTCACTAAAGGGTTAAGGAAGAAGTGGTATAAAACAAAATTTCCAACCATTTCAACTTTATTTTTGACATGCCTTCTAAACCTTGCACATTTTATTTCTTTCCTATATTGAGTGACTTTTCAAGTGGTCCTGCTGTGAGCCAGTAGAATTACTAAGAGGTTTCTGATTTCATAGCTATTTTTTATTATATTTGGAAGCTGATCTTAAGTAGAGCTAAAACTCCAGGGCCACTATTTTAGAGTAGTAAAGAATGACATCTAAATTATGATATAAGGAAAGTACCAAGCCACAAGTTTCATTACATGTAGAAAGAGGTAAAAAATGAATTTTTCTCTAGAAATGTTGACTATTTGATGTCTTTGAGAAATTTTTGAGTCTATTAGATTCCATACCTCAGCAATGAAATTATAATAGACATCTGTTTAAAATCTATTATTCTTAGTTAATTCCCAGTTCCAGTCCTTAAATTTAGTTTTAAATCTCTCTCTCTCATCTTGAATAAAATACGCTGGCATATGATTTAAGAGTCTAAAGTAGATTATATAAGGATTAGCAGTGGTCAATGATTAGACATAATGCAAAAAACAATTTGTTGCAAGATTAAGGGAAAAAGGAATTAGACAGCTTTTGATTCAATCCTAGACTTCATTCACAGAAACAAGGAGTTTATAGTCTACTCAAATCTAAGTAAAATAGTATGAATTAGTTCTATTTTTTTGTATGTGTGAATGAAGCCCAGGTAAGTTAGAAAACACATCTGAGGTCATTCAGCTAGGATGTATCATGATATGCTTCTAGGATGAGTTTCTTTCCATTCTTTTTCCTTGTAGGTTATTTTTATTTATTTTTCAAAATAAAATTTAAATAATATCTCTTCAGTTCAGTTCAGTCTTTCAGTTGTGTCCAACTTTTTGTGACCCCATGAATTGCAGCATGCCAGGCCTCCCTGTCCATCACCAGCACCTGGAGTTCACTCAGACTCATGTCCATCGAGTCGGTGATGACATCCAACCATCTCATCCTCTGTCATCCCCTTCTCCTCCTGCCCCTAATCGCTCCCAGCATCAGGCTCTTTTCCAGTGAGTCAACTCTTCACATCAGGTTGCCAAAGTACTGGAGTTTCAGCTTTAGCATCATTCCTTCCAAAGAAATCCCAGGGCTGATCTCCTTCAGAATGGACTGGTTGGACCTCCTTGCAGTCCAAGGAACTCTCAAGAGTCTTCTCCAACACCACAGTTTAAAAGCATCAGTTCTTCAGCACTCAGCTTTCTTCACAGTCCAACTCTCACATCCATACATGACCACTGGAAAAACCATAGCCGTGACTAGACAGACCTTGTTGGCAAAGTAATATCTCTGCTTTTGAATATGCTATCTAGGTTGGTCATAACTTTCCTTCCAAAGAGTAAGTGTTTTTTAATTCCATGGCTGCAGACACCATCTGCAGTGATTTTGGAGTCCCCCCAAATAAAGTCTGACACTGTTTCCACTGTNATTCGAGTCTTGGTGATCTGTGAGGCGACGTTTCCCGAGAATAGGCCTTTCTGGGGCCTAACACAACTAGTTTCTATATATATTGTCACAGTTCATAAAATATGCCCTTTAATTTATTAGAGCTTTGACAAAACAGGGTTTAAAAGTAAACGGATCCATTTTTGCAAACTGTTTTTTTTTGTTTGTTTGTTTCTTTTTTAAAAACTAGTTTTTCTTAAACAATATTGCTCCAACTGTTACAGAAACCAGTACTCGAGAAACTAAGCACCACACTTGGAGAGTTGGAGAACTCAGGTTTATTATGCTGGTGGGCCCAGAGGAGTTAACACACCAAGCTCTGAGCCCCGAACAAAGGGATTGCAGAGTTTTTATAGATAGACTGTAGTGGGCAGCACTAGCTATAAATAGGCTGTTTAAGGGATTTCACGCATGGGAAGAGCAGTCAAGATGGGGAGGGGGATGCTTGGACTGGATAGGTAGGATTAAGCAGGTTTGCGGGGGCCGGGCAATTGCAAAGAGCAGGACAAGGGTGAGTGAGATGAACTCCAGTTCCTAACGTTGCAAGTCCCCACTTTCTGAGACTACGTGACCTACGTGATCTAGACTTTGCAAAGGGCAAGCTGAGTTACAGAGGCAGAAGGAGAAGGAGATTATGTAAAATTTTTAACTTTTCCTCTTCACAACCATACACAGACTTTTGGGGGGAAATCAGTATGGAACTTCCATTTTAACCAAGAGTTAATCTCTTCGTCTCTTTGTGACTTCCCTGGTGGCTCAGACAGCAAAACGTCTGTCTACAATGAGGGAGACCCGGGTTTGACTCTGGGTTGGGAAGACCCGGTGGAGAAGGAAATGGCAATTCACTCCAGTACTATTGCCTGGAAAACCCCATGGACAGAAGAGCCTGGTAGGCTACAGTACATGGGGCTGCAAAGAGTCGGACACGACTGAGCGACTTCACTTACTTACTTACTTAATCTCTTTGTGTTGATTAAAACGTCTTTTTTCCCTTGAAACCTGAGTAAAATGAACTGAAGGCAAAGATGTCAAAATGGGTTTATAAATTATAAAATCTCTGGTTCAGTCTATCAGTTAAACAGCTTGTTATTTTCTAATGAAAAGACACTATCACTAATAGGTCAAACATTCTCTCATCCTCATGTTATTTTCTCTTTTTTTGTGTGATGGTAAATACAGTGTTGTTATCTTTGGACAGGATGACAGCTTCAGGCAAGAGATACAACTCCAGGGACTAGCACTTTAATTTAAAAAGCCAAGAGGAGAAAACACAAGAGGAAATCAGACAAGGCAAGGCTGGAAACAAAAGCTGCATTTATTTCACAATCAAAAGGTGGACAAGGAGCCCCTGCTAATCTCAAGCAGACTCCAGAGGTTGTACTTTTAATAGCAAAAACAGAGGAAATAGAATCAAATGCCAGAAACCTCTTTAGTAAGGAGTTGAAGATATTTAGTGTAAGATGATACCCAGGATATTACTTTCTGGATCAAATGTATAAGGAAGAGACATAGAGTTTTCTGACACTTTGGCTATAACAAATTGCCTTCTCTTACTTTCTTCAAAGGAAGGTGCTTATAAAGGAAAAACAGTAGTGTGTCTTTCATGCCTCTGTCAATAAACAAGCATTTCTGAGCATCTACAAAACAATAAATATAGGAGGAAGACAATAAGGTACAGAGACAAAAAGTAACATTCTAATTCTAGTTGCTAGAACAGATCATTTGGAGTTAACAAAGTACTTGTGTGGATGAGATATTGTTATTGGGCCACAAACTCTTGAAAACCTATATATAATTATAATGGTATATGGTCATATATGGGGCTTTCCTGATGGCTCAGCATTAAAAAATCCCCCTGCAATGCCGGAGACAGAGGAGGCACAGGTTTGATCCGTGGGTCAGGAAGAAGAAAGATCCCCTGCAGGAGGGCATGGCAACCCACTCCAGTATTCTTCCCTGGAGAATCCTATGGACAGAGGAGCCTGGCGGGTTCCAGTCCACAGGATCGCAAAGAGCTGGACATGACTGAAGGGACTGAGCAAGCATGCAGGCACATAGTCATGCACACCCCGTTGTCTCAATGACTAGAACAAGCTTGATAGTACTCACATGTATTTCTTGAACTAAACCACTGAAAGGTATGTGAAATAAAATCCACATTTTAGGCAAGGCAAGAAAAATTTAAACAAAAAATTCTCTGACCTTTGGCCTCCTCTCTCCCTGCACTGTGCATTGAGTATCTACGTTATGCATCAACCAGACCTCCATCAACAGAAATAGCTCTTCAACTGTGAAGAGCAACATTTTCCTAGTATCCAACATTCTAAAATATAACATCCTCTCTTGATCTTATAAGGGGTTGCATGACCCGCCACAATGACATTTAGATCTGGATTGTATAAACTGTCAATAATACATTATTTGATNAAGAGCAACATTTTCCTAGTATCCAACATTCTAAAATATAACATCCTCTCTTGATCTTATAAGGGGTTGCATGACCCGCCACAATGACATTTAGATCTGGATTGTATAAACTGTCAATAATACATTATTTGATGTTTCTAAAAACTTATATAACTGTGCCTTGACTTCTAATGGGCCGAACAGTTCTCAGAGCTTTCTGAGATGCTCTTCTCAGATTATAATCCTCAAATTTGGCTTAAGAAAAATTTTCCATTTCTTTCTTAGATCGACTGATTATTATTATTTTGTTTTTGATCAACAGATATAAGGAAGGAAAACTTGGAGTGCCTGGGCATATTTTGGTGGGCCAGGACAACTTTATTCAAAGGCAGTGACTTTTTTAACTTAGTCTCTTGCCTGGAAAATTTCATGGACAAAGGAGCCTGGCAAACTGTAGTTCATGGGCTGCAAAGAGTTGGATATGACTGAGTGACTGAGCACACACACAGATAAAGAAGTAAATATTAAATGTATAAAAAAGGTGATCTGGTTTGATCAGAGACAGAGCAGTACAAGTAGTGATATTAAACTTATTCTATGCTTAACTGTTTGTGAAAAGAAGAGAAAAATGATAAATTGTGGTGGTGAAGAGGAGGAGGATGAATATGTTGGTGATGGTGATGGTGATGATTATGATGTTTATAACAAAATCCTCACTATTTAAAATTTCTTTCTGTTGGCTTCAGTGACTGTGTTAGACTGTTTGCAAAGTTGGAAACTATTCATTAATCTTCATAAACATCCAATAAAGTAAATGCAATTCCCAGGACAACCTGTCAGCATTTTTTAAAAGCCTAGGGGAGAATCTCAATATATTTACATGGGTTAAATACTATCTTTCGAATTTAGGGAAATAAATTGTATCAATTCAATATGGAAACTCTGGTTATCTATCTCATGTTAGTTAAATGTTCTGAATGATATATGTGCATACTTTTAAAAAATAAGAATGGAGAAAAAAAATAGACACTTTTGTAAAACACTACTTTTTTGCTAGAAAAAATAAAATGTGGATTTAAAAAAGTAATATAAAAAGCCTTTAGTGGTGAATCATTTGTAAAATATAAATTCTATATCAACCTTTCACTTTATTGTCTCCAAATTTAAATGACTTACGACCTCATAAATGAACATGATGCTAGACCCTAAATTTGCTGACTATCCTCCAAGTCTTCTAGGCTCTAAATTGTACCACCAGTATACGTAGACTTTTCCCTCTTAGTTCTGCAATCAATAGCTCATGTGTAGGTCATTGTTTATGAGCTAGTCAGAGAAGTTAATTAATTTTTAGTTAATATCTAAACAACTTCTCCACTTGTGTTATCTTTGTTACAAATTAGCAAAGTAATCGAGAGCCCCTGACAAGTATTCAATACCTTTACTTCAAAATCCAACTCCTCCTTCTCTTCCCTTGCCTAATATTGATTCTTTCTTACTGCAGCCTAGATCTTACTGTGGGGAGGATTTACCTGCATTTCTCTATTACCTTTGACTCTCTGCTTCTCAGGAATGCAAAGCTAACAAATGTGACTCGCATTTTATTTCAATTAATAATATTTGATATTTAGAAGTGTTTCTAGAACAATTGCCGGAGAAGGGAATGGCAACCCACTTCAGTATTCTTGCCTGGAGAATCCCATGGATAGAGGAGCCTGGCACATTACAGTCCATGGGATCAGAAAGACTCAGACACGACTGAGTGACTAACACACACATACACAGAACAATTGAGGAGACAGGAAAATTTCGCATATACCTCCTCTCTCATTCAGTTTTCCCCATCATGAAAATCTTGCATTAGTGTGACAGATTTGTTCAAACTGATGAGTCAGTGCATTAAGTGAAGTCCATAGTTTACATTAGGGTTCACTTTCTGTTATACATTATATAGGTTTTAATAAACATATAACGGCATGTATACCTCAATACAGGATCATATAATGTTTCATGATCCCTGTGTTCCAATTATCCATCCCTCCTTTCCCAGGAGGCACCCACCTGTCAATGCAGGGGATGCAAGAGACACGGGTTTGATCCCTGGGTCTTGAAGATCCCCTGGAGGAGATCATGACAACCCACTCCAGTATTTTTGCCTAGAGAATCCCATGGATAAAAGAACCTGGTGGACTACAGTCCATAGGGTTGAAAAGAGTCGGACACAACTGAGTGTGCAGCACACACTCTCACCAAAACCCTGGCAACCCCATATATTTTTACCTTTTTTCCTTTTCCAGAATGTCATAGAGTGGTATCATATGTTACATAGTCTTTTTAGACTGGTTTCTTTTACTCAGGTCAGTTCTGTTCAGTCCAGTCACTCAGTCATGTCCGACTCTTTGCAACACCATGAACTGCAGCACGCCAGGCCTCCCTGTCCATCACCAACTCCCAGAGTTTACTCAAACTCATGCTCATTGAGATGGTGATATCATCCAATCATCTCATCTTCTGTCATCCCTTTCACCTCCCACCTTCAAACTTTCCCAGCATCAGGGTCTTCTCAGATGAGTCAGTTCTTTGCATCTGGTGGCCATAGTATTGGAGTTTCAGCTTCAGGACTGATTTCCTCTAGGATGGACTGGTTGGATTTCCCTGCAATCCAAGGGACTCTCAAGAATCTTCTCCAACACCACAGTTCAAAAGCATCTATTCTTTGGCACTCAGCTTGCTTTATAATCCAACTCTCACATTCATACATGGCTACTGGAAAAACCATAAATTTTGGCTAGATGGACCTTTGTTGGCAAAGTAATGTCTCTGCTTTTGAATATGATGTCTAGGTTGGTCAGAACTTTTCTTCCAAGGAGTAAGCATCTTTTAGTTTCATGGCTGCAATCACCATCTGCAGTGATTTTGGAGCCCAGAAAAATAAAGTCTGTCGCTGTTTCCACTGTTTCCTCATCTATTTTCCATGAGCTGATGGGACTGGATGCCATGAGCTTAGTTTTCTGAATGTCGAGTTTTAAGCCAACTTTCTCACTCTCCTCTTTCATTTTCATCAAGAGCCTCTTTAGTTCTTCACTTCGTACAATAAGGGTAGTGTGATCTGCATATCTGAGGTTATTGATATTTCTCCTGGCAATCTTGATTCCAGCTTGTGCTTCATCCAGCACAGTGTTTCTCATGATGTACTCTGCATATAAGGTAAATAAGCAGGGTGACAATATACAGCCTTGTCATACTCCTGTCTCTATTTGGAACCAGTCTGTTGTTCCATGCCCAGTTGTAACTGTTGCTTTTTGTCCTGCATACAGATTTCTCAACAGGCAGGTCAGGTGGTCTAGTATTACCATCTCTTGAAGAATTTTCCACAATTTATTGTGATCCACACAATCAAAGGCTTTGGCATAGTTAATAAAGCAGAAGTAGTTTTTCTGGAACTCTCTTGCTTTTTCAATGATCCAAGGGATGTTAGCCAATTTGATCTCTGGTTTCTCTGCCTTTTCTAAATCCAGCCTGAACATCTAGAAGTTTGTGATTCAAAGACTGTTGAGGCTTGATTTGGAGAATTTTGAGCATTATTTAACTAGCATGTGAGATGAGTGCAGTTGTGCATCAGTTTGAGCATTCTTTGGCATTGCCTTTCTTTGGGATTAGAATGGAAACTGACCTTTTCCAGTCCTGTGGCCACTACTGAGTTTTCCAAATTTACTAGCATATTGAGTGCAGCACTTACACAGCATCATCTTTTAGGATTTGAAATAGAGCTCAACTGGAATTTCATCANCCCCCAAAATCAGGCCCCCTTCTGGGTCATGCCAGAATATACCTGGACATTCTGCACTTGTTTCCTTCCCTCCGTTCCTTCTTCACAGGCCTCGGCTTCGTCCTTGGACAGACTGACTCCTCCAGACCCAAGGACTCCACCCCTTCCCCTAAGCCTTTCTCCTTTTGCCATAAAAGCCTCCCTGTCCTTTCTTGAACCTGTACCCTTGTGTGTGTGTTCCGTGTCTGTTACCTGCTCAGCCTCCAGCTCCGTGGGCTGGTGGGGCTGGGGTCTGCTCTGAGAAGCTGCTGTTTCTGCACACCCCCAAAGGGTCAGCACCTCGTACCACTGCCCGCGGGATGAAGCTGCGTGTCTGCAGGAGTCTCCTCGAGGGGAGGGCCGGCTGCCTGGCCCCTGGCAATGGGCGGGTTCGGGCCCCAGGCGTCCTCATCTTATTCATTCTCATCCAGTATCCCTTTGGCGGAAACTCGGGATGGGAACTGTGCTGTGCCTTCATATGAACTCGTCCCCTAGCAGACAAGACAGATACTCAGTTACCATCGTGAGATTTGTGTGCTGAGGCAGCGAGTACTGGGGCTGGGTGGCACAGGCAGGGAGCCCCTAACTCAGCCCAGGAGGCCCCGGAAGGTTTGCTGGCCCAGAGCCTGGCCCGGGTCTTACATGGTGTCTCTCTGGGCTGAGGGCACAGGGGGAGCCATGGGCGGGCCCGGGAGCCGGAGCCTGCATCGCCCTGGTTCTGCTGGGTACACTCCCAAGGGCACTTTCTGGGCCTTTCGAAGGTGAAAGTGTTCTCCGTTCAGTCCTGTCTGACTCTTTGTGACCCCCCGAACTGTAGCCCGCCAGGCTCCCCTGTCCATGGGATTCTCCAGGCAAGAATGCTGGAGTGGGTGGCCATGCCCTCCCCCAGGGGATCTTCCCGACCCAAGCATGGAACCCAGGCCTCCTGCACTGCAGGTGGATGCTTTAACATCTGAGTCACCAGGGAGGCCCATTCCCAAACTAGACAGCTTCGAGCTCGCTGGCCCCCTGGCTCCCCTTCATCAGAGGCACACCGCGCGACCCTCCTCCTGAGCAGGTGGATCTGAGGCTGCCCGTCCTGAGAGCTGACGGGCGGCATTTTGTACTGAGCAGGGCTCTGCTTTCGGTGGCTCTCCTTACTGCCAAGAATGGAAGCTCCGCCCCTTCCTCATGCCCTCTGACCTCCTGCTGGGGACCGTAGGCAGCTGTTCTTCCTGAAAGGGCCTTTCTCAGGGCTCACTGCTTCCCTGCTGAAGCTCACGGGGCACTCTCATCCGATCTCTTGCCCCCCACAAGCTGCTGCACCTTCCTAAATTCCACAGAAAGAGGTTTCCTGAAGCCTTGGACCCTCCCTCTGGGATCCATACGCAGCTGAAATGAAACATCACTGGTTAGGCTGACACATGCTCATCTGGAGGCCAAACCTGGCAGCAAGCGACGGCGTTTGTGAGTCTGCTCTCATGTTTGTGTAGGGCCAAATTAAGCACATTAAACTCAGGAATCTTTCTAAATGAGGCAGTTTTGCCTGGAAGGGTCAGATGTTTGCAACTCAAGTGTCTCTAAATTCATGATTTCTTTTTTTTAATGTTTAACTTTTTATTTTTTTAATTCATTTATTTTAAATCGGAGGACAGTTGCTTTACAATTTTGTGTTGGTTTCTGCCATATGTCAACATGAGTCAGCCATAGGAATACATGTCCCCTCTCTCTTGAACCTTCTTTCTGACCTCCCACCCCATCCCATCCCCCACTCATGATTTCTTTATAAACTGATTTTTCTCATCAGTATAAGAAGAGAAGAATTATCATTACATACTTAAAATAATCATAATGAGTCTATTTCATAAAATACATTACTGCATATACATATATACCTTGAAATATAAAAGCCAGTAATTAAAACTTTGGTGAGAAAATAAAGTCCTTTATGGGAATAACTGTGGGTGAGAGTCAGGATTTGGTCTGGCATAGCTGACAGAGTTTTGACCTCAGGGACCTAGATGCCACCACCTATGCCGAACGTGTCTTTGCTTAAACTGCTTCTGTTTCAGGCCTGCCCAGTGGCTCCCAATTAGTCTGTCCCTTTAGAGCAAGCAATTATAGCCTCTGCTTTTTCCAGTAGCTTGAATACCTCTTCCTAATAGCAGTGGATCTGAAATCTTTCTTTGGGCTCAAGCACTTTAATCATTGAAATACGTTGCAAGTGCAGTCAAGTCAAGACTGTCTGCCCAGACTTGAGGACCTCGAGACTCTTCTTGGCAGCCTGCCTAGAACTCCAAAGCCATCCGTAATTTGCATATAGATGAACTTTATGAAATTAAAAATAAACAAACGACCATAATATTCATGTGTCCACCCCTGTCGCTTGCCCTGGGAGAAGAGCGAGCAGGCTGAGTGCATTCATTTGCAGTGGAAGCCCAAGGCTGAGCAGTTTTCGCTGCATCTACAGGCAGCAGCACATAATTACAGGTGGTGTTTTGCAGGCGAGGACAGGAATACTGAAAAAGAAAGTTCAAAAGTCACTCATAAAGCCAGTAGTGTTACGTAACAACTGTGGGCTCTGTCCTGTCGGAATTATAATTCCTATCAAGGACCACGGATGCTATGAATGTGGCAGTCAGGATAGATGAGGTTGTCGTTGTTCGGTCATCAAGTCACGTCTGACTCTTCTCAACCCGTGGACTGCAGCATGCCAGACTTCCCTGTCCTTCACCATCTCCTGGAGTTTGCTCAAGTTCATGCCCATTGCATCGGTGATGCCATCCAACCATCTCATCCTCTGCCACCCCCTTCTCCTTGTGCCTTCTATCCTTCCCAGCATCAGGGTCTTCTCCAATGAGTCAGCTCTTCGCATCAGGTGGCCAAAGGATTGGAGCTTCAGCTTCAGCATCCGTCCTTCCAATGAGTATAAGGTTATGCTGCCGTAACAAATGGTCCTGGATATCAGTGATGGCCAGCAGAGTTCTATTTCTTTTCTTTTCTTTTTTCTTTTTTTTAGATTTTATTGTATTTGTTACAGTACTGCTTCTGTTTTATGTTTTGGTTTTGTTGGCTATCAGGCGTGTGGGGTCTTCTCTCCCTGACCAGGGATTGAATCCACACCCCCTGCGTCTTAACCGCTGCACCCCCAGGGAAGTCCCCAGAGTCCTACCTGTTCTACTTCTCACTCACATTGCGTTTTCATCATAGACAATTGCTGCAAGCCTCGCTACATCCTCTTTCCTCCAGATTCCAGGTGAAGGGACCATCTCATCTAGAACGGGAACGAGGGATGAGAGATGGCAGAGTCACGCCGTGGCACTTAATGCTTCTGCTCAGATGTGGCTCCTGTCCTTCCCCTGATAAGTCTTGGGTCAAACGTCACACTAGCTGAAAGCAGAAATACAGTTCCCTGAACAGGAAGGGCATCCCAAGTCACATGACCCAGTTTGAAGCAAAAGGAGCTGAGTGCAGTGGAGTTCCCCACAGGACGGTGCGGACTCTGGGGACGACAGCCCAATTTACCAAGCCTGGGTCTCTCGCGCCTACAGATTTCTGCAGTTTGATTTCTAAGAACAAAGTCTTCTTAAAGCAAATGCTCATTGGCTGCTGGCTCATTCGTCCGTCACTTCTGAAATCTAAATGGTTCCTTTCATGTCATTGTGACTCTTCTGGCCAAGTTGTGATCTTCTGATTTTTAAGCAACTAACATTCATTTTTAGGGCCCTACAAAGTCACTCGCCTCTCTTGCCTTTCTTATTGTACATAGGAGCATTAGCTGTAATTCCTGGGCAGAAGACTAGGGTGTATGCAAGCCCTGTGGGGAGCATGTAGGATTCACATACCCATCTCTCTCCTGCTAATATCTACAGTGTTCCGGAGGCCCAAGCTTTCAGCCACCTCTTGCTTCACAAAAGTCTGCCTGGAGCACCTACGCTTTCTCCTTTAATTCACAGCTTCCCTCTTGGGGAGTCCGAATGACCTGATCTAGTAGTCAGACCATTGACTGCTGCGTCTCCCTGCTTTGTTTTCCTGGGACTCTAGAAACTTTCTGCAAGCTGAAGCTCTGCCCTGGCATTCCAGCATTCCAAAAGCAAGGAGGCAGGTTAAACCCTCCCCGAACTGTACATCTCTGAAATTCTCTCTGTTAAACTGAGTGGATCTCTGATCCCTGAAATGACAACTAAGAACCTTCTGACAATTAACAGTGTAATCCAAACTTTCTTGATTTCTGTGAAATTGACCGTGGAGTGATTTTTTTTTTAAGTTCAAAAATAATATATCCCAATTTTGTTATAACATTTACTTACCACTGAAAAAGTTAACCATTAACAGTGTGTGAAAGAGAAAAAGTGTTAGTTGCTCAGCCATGTCCAACTCTTTGTGACCCCCTGGACTGTAGCCCAACAGCTTCTTCTTCCATGGGACTTTTCAGGCAAGAATACTGGAGTAGATAGCCATTCCTTCCTCCAGGGGATCTTAGCGACCCAGAGATTGAACCTGGGTCTCCTACATTCTTGGCAGAGTCTTTACAATTTGCACGACCATTAACAGTGTACTGGATCCAGAAATCTCTGTGCCCAGGAGCATCATTCAGTAAGAAACGTGTTGCCAGTACGAGCGTGGCTGGGAGAAATTAGACTTTTGACTCTTCTTCTGCAGAAGAGCTCGGTGGCAGTGATCGGTGACAGTGATCCAAGCCACATTTGTGCCTTTGAATTGAAAACTGCATTTATCTGAATGACTTGGAATTAACATTCCTTCTTTAAACATCCTCTGTCAACTCGCTGATGACTAAGCTGGTTGAGGAGACCCTGCGATGTGTCCAGTTCACTCTCAGCCGTGATCACTCCTCTCCTGACTTCTGCTCTCCTGGAGGCGTGCTCTCAGCCACACCTGGCGTCCCTGTGCAGTCTCTCCCTGCCTCCAGGCTCAGTTCACCCACCCGCATCCCTTCTCTGTTGCTGTCATTCAGTAGAGAAGTCGTGTCCGACTCTGCGACCCCATGGACTGTAGCATGTTAGGCTTTCCTGTCCTGCACCACCTCCTAGAGCTTGCTCAAACATGGTTCCTTGATTTGGTGCTGCCACCCAACCATCTCATCCTCTGTCGTCCCCTCTGTTGTGCTCCTTCTGCCTTCAGTCTTTCCCAGCATCAGGGTCTCTTCCGAGTCGGCTCTTCGCATCAGGTGTATCACACCTTGACGGTCCCTTATCACTTACCTGAGATAGTACACAGTCCAGGGCAACATCAGAGGCCCCCCGTGTTCACCCAGTATGTCGCAGAAATAATGAAATCACTGCAGAGTTGTACCATTTAGTTAAAATGTTGCTACCAATCGCTTAATGAGAATCCTGTAATAAATCGGGGTGGGGGGGAGGCTGAACAGAATTATTGATTGAAAGGAGCAATATGTCTGTCACAATTGCCCTCTTG
Source organism: Neotragus pygmaeus (assembly GCA_006410875.1). Classification (NCBI taxonomy): domain Eukaryota; kingdom Metazoa; phylum Chordata; class Mammalia; order Artiodactyla; family Bovidae; genus Neotragus; species Neotragus pygmaeus. Next base: position 1,261,095 of record SJYV01029949.1, read on the forward strand.
AATAGAGACTCTGATAGGCTTAGAAGAGGCTGTTTCTCATGAAACCAGCTGAAGTACTGCTTAAATCTCTTCAAATAAACGTACTTGTTAAGAAAAGGAAAAAGCAATTTTTTTCTTTCTAATTCACATTTTAATTACATTGTTTTTAAATATTCCTCTGGAAATGAAAATCTGTATACTGAATCTTTCATCAGTGAAAAGCCATATTTTGATGGTTGACAGACTCTTTACCAAAGCTTTGTGGTGCCAAGACTAATGAGTGTGAGCCTTTGTTGCAAAACTTTGTTTTTTTTTTTTCTTTCTAAAGGCATAAAATCACCCGAATATCATTTTTAAGCATGTTAGCAGAAGTTGGACCTGCTGTGCCTCGCATGTTCGGAAGCCTTGGACTATAATACAATTCCGTCTCCTAAGAAATATTTCTTGAACATAACACATTTTATAAATGTTCTGTGGTAGCTCCTTCCAGTCCCCACAAATCCCTTTTTGGTCTGGTCATTCAAAACAGATGGTAGAAAGATGTGTTCTTATATAAGTTCTCTTTTGTAATATTCACCATTTATTATTTTCAGCCATAAATGCATAATACCAGAATAGATTGCCCTTCTTATTAACTTTCAAGAGATCTCAGAAGTTAAACAAAATTTTTTTAAAGGAAGCTATATATTTTTCCTTTTAGTGGTCTATCTATATTAAACATTTAGAACCATATAATATTTTTAAAGTGGTACAGTGGTGAAGAATCTGCCTGCCAATGCGGGAGATGCAAGACATGTGGGTTCGATCCCTGGGTCGGTAAAATCCCCTAGAGAAGGAAGTGGCAACCCACTCCAGTATTCTTGCCTGGAAAATTCCATCTTGCCTGTAAAATCCATGGACAGAGGAGCCTGGAGGACTTCAGTCCATGGGGTCGTAGAGTCCAGCATGACTGAGCACACACACACACACAGTATTTTTAAATACTTTAGTTAAAATACGTTCTTTATTGTTATTCTTTTTGATGTGATAGAATTGATGGCCCGCCCTTCTTAGCCCTGAAGGGAAGGTCCAGTGTCGTGCTAGTCAAGTGTCAAGGTCTTCATTCGGCCTTTTGGCTGTTCCTGGGAGTGGCTGTTTCTTGGGACAAAGTTAGAAGCCAAGAAAAATGTTCTAAATGGGTCTTTTTACAAAGTAAGCATCCCCCATAATTTGTGCTCCCCTAAAGACTTCAGATAAACTTTATTGAGATGAAACTTACACACAGGAGATGCAGCATGCTAAGCAGACATCTCTGAGTTTTCGCAAGTCTGTGATCCTGTGTAGATATTAATACTAAAACAGTCAAGACATAAAACATTATCCCCTAATGTTTCAGAGATCGTGGGTCATCAGTGAAAGGCAACAGACTTCTCCCATCATTTATTTTAATAGCGTGTTTCTTGGGCTTAGACATATTGTGTTAAGAAAGTTCTAGATCTTACCGTCAAGCTTTCCTAAAAAAAGAAAAGGAGGAAAAAGTGACCCAGCTGTGAGACAGGAGCTCACGTGGTCCCCGTCTGGTCTTGAAACTTAACTCATTTAGGCCTGCAGACATGATTGCAAGAAGCATTGAAAAGACAAGCCCTGCACCCCTTCAGAGGGCGGAGGGGAGCATGATGAGCAAGACGTCGGAACCAGAGAGTGCAGAGGGGCCGTGGACTGAGTGGACCAGGGCTTGTCAGGCAGGACCTCCACCACACAGGAACGCCTCTGTTAGGNGTTTTTCCTGTGGTCATGTATGGATGTGAGAGTTGGACTGTGAACAAGGCTGAGTGCCGAAGAATTGATGCTTTTCAGCTGTGGTGCTGGAGAAGACTCTTGAGAGTCCCCTGGACTGCAAGGAGATCCAACCAGTCCATTCTGAAGGAGATCAACCCTGGGATTTCTTTGGAAGGAATGATACTAAAGCTGAAACTCCAGTACTCTGGCCACCTCATGCGAAGAGTTGACTCATTGGAAAAGACCCTGATGCTGGGAGGGATTGGGGGCAGGAGGAGAAGGGGACGACCGAGGATGAGATGGCTGGATGGCATCACTGACTCGATGGACGCGAGTCCGAGTGAACTCCGGGAGTTGGTGATGGACAGGGAGGCCTGGCGTGCTGCAATTCATGGGGTCGCAGAGTCGGAGACGACTGAACTGAACTGAACTGATTGATAACATTGTTCCATTTAAGAGGTATCTACTTTTCATACTCATAATTTTACTTTCTCCAGACCCTTTTCCATGCTTTTCCACCTTATTTTGGACCTGAGAGGCTGACCTGTTAGTCTATATCAAGCAGATATCCTTATCGCTGGCTTCCTATTGGATTCAGCCAATGTAAGTCACAGACAGAACATGAGAGAATGATGAAGAGATAGGTCGGAATATTTATTCCCCATCTTCCTGCCCCACCGGACCATGTGCTCCTCTATCAAAGATCATAGCTCCCATCAGAGGCCTCTTTACCCCCAGAGATACACTACAACTGAGGTACAGCAACCAAACTATATTAGCTTCTGTGGCCACCATAGCCAAATACCATAATTTGGACCATTTAAACAAGAATGTATTATCTCATAGTTCTGGAGGCTAGTAGTCTGAAATCATGGTATCAGCAGGGCCCTGCTCACTCTGAAACCTGAAGAAAAGGATTCGTTCTTGGTAACAATCCTCCGCCCTAACCCCACACAGTCATTCCCTGTTACTCCTTGACTTGTAAATGTATCACTCCAATTTCTTGTCTTCATCATCATTTGAGATTCTCCCTGTATCCCTGCCTCCTCATATCTCTCTGTCTTCACATGGCCATCTTTCAATAATGACCTCGGTCTCAGTGGATTAAGGATTCACCTGATCTCCAACACGATCTTAACTAATTACATCTGCAAGGACCCTGTTTCCAAATTTGATCAATGTCCTTTGGCACTGGAGGTTATGACTTCAATACATATTTTTTTGAAAGACACAGTTCAAAATGTATAACACAATCATTCACCTATGCCTATAGGTTTAAAAGTGCTAAGAAGCACTTCCTATTACTTGCCTATATATGTTTCATCATCTTGTTGGTTTCCATTAACTCTGTTTTCACCTTTGCATATACCCCTTTCCCTTCGGATGGTGATCGCAGCCATATAATTAAAAGACACTTGCTCCTTGGAAGAAAAGATAAACAAACCTTGATAGCATATTAAAAAGCAGAGACATCATCTTGCCTACAAAGGTCTGTATAGTTAAAGCTATGGTTTTTCCAGTAGTCATTTTTAGCTTTGAGAGTTGGACCGCAAAGAAGGCTGAGCACCAAAGAATTGGTGCTTTCAGTTTGTGGTGCTGGGAAGACTCTTGAGGGTCCCTTGGGCAGCAAGGAGGTCAAGCCATTCAACACTAAAGGAAATCAAGACTGAATATTCATCAGAAGGGCTGATGCTGGGGCTCCAAAACTTTGGTCATCTGATGGGAACAGCCAACTCTTTGGAAAAAGACCCTGATTCTGGGAAAGATTGAAGTCAGGAGGAGAAGAGGGTGACAGGGGATGAGATAGCTGGATGGCATAACCAACTCAATGGACATGAGTTTGAGCAAACTCCAGGAGACAGTGAAGGACAGGGAAGCCTGGAGTGCTGCAGTCCATGGCATCTCAAAGAGTTGGACACGGCTCATTGACTGAATACAACATATCCTTTCATTCAATTCTCTTGATTATTTCTCTTGAGTGTGTCTTTGGTTTTCTGCCAGGACCCTCATCATGTTAAACTGCCAACCCTATCTTCCCAAAACTGAGTGCAGTATTTATGAAATTTGCCTGGAATTGGATGTGTCTAATTTTTTGAAGTTTGAGAAGAAAAAAATGTTTAAAAAATGTACTAATTAAAGATTTGAAAAAAAGGCTTCATTCATATCCAATGAAAGACATGGAGCTCTATGATTTGACCTTTAGAAGTAAAAAGGTCGATATTTGTCTGATAAGCTGGGGACATCATCAAAGGTAGTTGAAGCAAAATGTTAGTTTTTTTTTTTTTTTTTTTTTTACTGAGGTACCCAATCTGCCCTTTAGACATCAGCTGTAATGGAAACTGACAGGAACTAGTAGAAAGGGTAAAGACAAAATTTCAAAGCCATTTGTGAATTATAAATAAAATATAACACCATATATTGAATTGTCACTTCAAATCCCTTGCTCAGTGATGATAAGGAGATCTGTGCCTGCTTTAAAGTTTAATATGACCATCATTCACCAAGAAAGACATGTTAAGTCACTTTAGAAAGTGATTGCTGGAATGGATGTGCTAACATGCATCTACATTTGCAACCTCTCCTTAACACATTTCACATAATTTTATTTCTCTTGTCTTCAGCCTACACAAATATCAATTTAAAGATTTGAGAAATGAATGGAAAGTATCACTTTTAAGTGCTGGAAATTATCCATCTGGGTATGACATCTCTGTTATGAACAAAACAGTTTAGAATAGTGGTGATTTTAGCTACCCTGAAAGTGTGTTCACATGTATGCATACATGTGTATGTGTTTGTATGTAGGCAAGCTTTGCTATATATTTATCAATAGCGCTCATAAAGAAATCTTCTTGTTTAAGGGATAAAATATTGAAGTCTGTGTGAGAGTAACCTTGAGAATGTGTGTCTTACCTTCCTTATGCATGGGCCAAATTAGCTCATTATTCCAGCTTAAGTGTCCACAAATTTAACGCATTTCTCAGAATAAATAATGCAAATGTATTTTGACTGAAAGTAATTTCTATCAAAAATATCACAATAACAACATTAGCAAATAAAATAGTTTGTTTATTCATGGAATTTTAGGTCACATATTTGCCTTTTCTTTCATCAGTCCGAACCCAGAAAAAATGAATACTGTGGGATTCCAGTATCCATTTTTGCCACTAAGTACAACAAAATATTTTAATATGACAGAAAAAGAAAACCACTGAATTTAAAGAAACTTGGGTTCTGGTACTCATTCTGCCTCAAATTTTAAAATTCTAGACAATGGAAAATTTGATTTCTGTGAGTACGATGGTGGTGGTTTAGTCACTAAATTATGTCCAACTTTTGCTACTGAATGGACTGTAGCCTGCCAGGCGCCTCTTTCCATTGGATTCTCCAGGAAAGAATGCTGGAATGGGTTGCCATTGCCTTCTCCATTTGTGAGTATATCTATGTGTTTTTCTCACATATAATGTGAGTATTCTAAATAATGCCTTGTCTCTTGTTCAAATCTGTTACTGTATGACTCTAAGAAAAATTTACCAAGTCATGTGCCATGGATTATTATTGAATATTATTATATTATTATTATTACATAATAGAAACCTCTTGCAATTTGTATAGATATAGAAAGACATTTGCTATTAGCCATTTTGGGTAGCTATATACAGCGTCTACACAAATAAAATATGGTTTGTGATAGTCTTAATGATCTCTGTAAATTCAAAATCCTTCTAACTTGTTTCAATCTATTTTAAAAGTAATTGGGACAGCTGTTTAATGCTGGAAGTATAAGAGAGAGTTTCTATGGTAAACAACTTCTATATTGGTTCCCACTGATTTCTGTCTTCTGGAATTCATATTTGTATGTACTCCCGTCCTTTTTCATGTAAGAAAAATCTAGTGAGTTGCTTCTGATAAACTGTATGTGGTAAAAGAGATCAGATGTCAGTTACAAAATTAGATTATGAAAGATTTTGTCTTCCATCTTGGCTCACCCACTCCATCTGGCTAGCTCTTCTCACTTGGTTGCTCTGATGAAGCATCAGAGCATTTTGCAAGCTGACCTATGGACAGGCCCATGTATCAAAGAAATGTAAGGAATATTCAGTCAACTAATAACCTGCAAGGAATCAAAGCCCTCAGTTTAATAACTTCTGAGAAACTGAGTCTTTCTAGCAACAGTGTGAATGGTCATGGAAGGAGACCCCTCCCAAGTCATGACTTGAGATGACTGGAGCCCACGCTGATACCTTGATTGCAACCTATGAGGCCACTAAAGCAGTGGCCTAAACTACAGAAACTGAGACAATAATACAAATTTTTTAAGTTACGAAGTTTTAGGATAATCCATTACATAGAAATAGTTAACTGATACACTTTCCCTTTGGCATAAAGAGTGACGGCCATTGCAGAGGGTGAAGCTTACAGCCTACTTTTGTGGAGAACAAAGGAATAGTAAAGTCAACCTAAGCAGTGATTTCAAAAGAAACTGGTAAGCTCTTTTCTTCTAGCAAGCTTGGATTCTTAGGCAGAAAACAAACAAACAAACCAGAAACCATGAAATTAGGAAAAAATAAATGAATATGTTTTGCATAGATTCCTACTTTCTTGAAGGTGAATATTGCTCAGGTGTGTCCAACTCCATGCAACTCTATGGACTGTAGGCCACCAGGCTCCTCTGTCTTTGGAATTTTCCAGGCAAAAATACTGGAGCAGGTAGCCATTCCCTTCTATGATGGCTCAGACAGTGAAGAAACTGCCTGCAGTACAGGAGATCAGGACTCTATCTCTGGGTCAGGAAGGTCCCCTGAAAAGGGAAATGCTACCCACTCCAGTATTCTTGCCTGGAGAATTTCATGGACAGAGGAGCTGGGCAGGCTACAGTCCACAGAGTTTAGAGTAGGACACACCTGAGCTACTAGCTCTTCATACAATACCTTTCTTGCCAAAATTATGTGGAATCACTTAAATACTCTGGATATATCTGCTCATTAGAGTCCAGCCATGTTGATCCTTTTCTAGTTTCTCAAACAGATCTGGTCCTTCCTTACAAAGAATCTTTTTCCTTGACATTCCTATTGCCTAGAATGTTCATTCTACTCTACATTATTGGTTTTTTTTCTTTTCTCTGTTTTTCAGATTAATAATCCCCTTCTAAGAGCACCGTTTCAAAGTAATTCTCTCTTTTTTCCCCCTCCACCCAAGCTACTTCTTTTCCCATGTAGATTATTTACAATTTACACTTTTTAATTCACTGTTATATTTTTTCCCTACCCACTGGAATATAAACTCCAAACAACAGGTTCCATGTCCTTTTTATTCACTCTTTAATCCCTAGCACCTTGGCTTGAGTGACTGGAACAGCCTGGCTCAGCAATAAAGCCTTATATGGGGGAAATGTGGAAAGGGTAAAGGAGGACCAGCCAGTTAGTATAAGTATAGAATCACATTCAAGATCAATGTATCAAAAGCAATTAGTCAGATACATAAATATGTAGCAGATATGAACATTTTCTTTGAATGCATCTTAGAATTCATAACTCTTTAATAATTTACTGAACTGTTAGTCACACTTGAAAAGTCATTCGGGAGACTTCTCTGGTGGTACGGTAGCTAGGATCCTCCAAGCTCCCGATATAGGGGGCCTAGGTTCCATCCCTGATTAGGGAACTAAATCCCACATGATGCAACTAAGAGTTGGCATACTGAAGCTAAAGATCTCTTGTGCCATAACTAAGATCCAGAACAATCATATAAATAAATAATATTTTAAATAAATAAATAGAATTTTTAAAAAAAGAAAAGTTGTTTTTATTGGGATTTGTTTTTGGAAGTTGAATTAGAAAACTTTAACCCTGGTGCTTAGACAAAAGTATATGATTCTAGTTAAATTAGAGAAAGAATGAATAGATGTATAATATGTTATACTTGAATTTGGAGGCACTCTTTCAATTTTGGACTGCTCACCATTGTACAATCCTTGGCACTGCACTGCCTCAACAGGTAACTTATCTATAAAACGAGAAGATAGGTGTTTAAATGATACGAGAATCCTAAATCCAAAATACTTTACTATTTTATTTCAGTATCCATTTTATTTTTTATTTAATTTTATGTTTTATAAGTTATACTATATGGCTATTTCAGGATTATGGCCACCTGAAACTGTGTGTCAGTGAGCTTACTGTGGGAAAAAGAAATGTGATAGATTCTTAAATGTCCCTGTTCTTCAGTACTTCACATATGCAGTCATGATGATATATCACTTTCCATCCTATTCCGGCTCTGGGCCTAATCATGTGACATGCTCTGACCAATGGCATGTCAGTAGACGTGACATAAGCAGAGGCTTGAAATGGCTTTCACTTTGGGTCTTGCTTTTACCCTTACTCTTAGGACACTGCCATCATAAGAAAAACATCCTGTGGCTGGCCTGCTAGTTTAAAAAAGAAGCTGAGAGAAGTGTGAAGCAACTAGTCAGCCTTAGAGGTATGTGCAGCCCAACAGATGTGCAGAAATTTAAGTGAGACTAGTAAAAGTCAGATGTCCCCTGGCTATATAAGCTGAATCTCAAAGATGTATGAGAAATAAATCCAAGTGGCACATGCCACTGGAGATTGGGAAAAGCTTGTTACACAGTAATTCCTAATTGATATTACAGGGAACATGTATTGCAAAGAGAAATGATATACTATGCTTTTTTTAAATTTAATGTAAAGCTGAAATGTCAGCTAGTAAGCAGACATCTTGTGATTCCATAAAATTCTAAAACATCAGAATTTTGATCTTTGATGTTTTATTACATTGAAATAAAAGCAAATTCCCTAAGATATATACTCTATGAAGTACCTATATCTGAAAACTCATTACTCCCTTTAATTTTTTAAATGATCTAAGATGCTTAGAAAATTTGAAGGTAGCATGGTTAAATAAAAAGAAAGAAAATATGTGAAAATGGTAACTTTGAAAGAGTTTGATTTTTTTGACTTTTAACACTTCCTCATATATGAATAATGTTTTATTCATTTGTTTGCTTGTATTATCTTTTTATTACATCTTTTAAATATTTGTGGTAGCTACAACTCATGAAAAATAGTATGTGTGCTAGTATTCTCTTGTTTGACATATCTATTGGCATAGATCAGCTCAGGTAATTTATTTATTTGTGCCTATATTTATCTCTACCATTGTGTTGTAAATTCCTTCAGGGCAGGAACTGTGTTCCTTTCATTTCACTGTTTCCCAAGTAGTCTGTCTCATAAGCAAGGCATAATAACTTTGGCAAACTGAAATTAAATTTAAGATCTACTGAAGAAAGCTTTATGTAGAAGTACACAAAATCATGATGACCTAAGAGCTGGATAGCTGAGGTACAATAAGAACAACTGTTCTCAAAAAGCAAGCATTGTCTGTCATGATTTCTCAGAGAACACAAAGAAACAGAAAAAAAGTATTCCAGTATCCGAGGACACTTTGTTGAAGATAAGTCAATTAAAAATATGTTTTATACTACAACACATATATTTTACCAAAGTTATTATGATAGCTTTAAGATAAGATTAACAGTGCAGGAGATGCAAGTTCAATCCCTGGGTCAGGAAGATCCCCTGGAGAAGGAAATGGCAACCCATTCCAGTATTCTTGCCTGGGAAATCCCATGGAGAGAAGAGTCTGGCAGGCTACAGTTCATGGAGTCTACATTTCTTGGGGTTGCAAAAGAGCCTGACATGACTTCGAGACTAAGCAACAGCAAAGATAAGATTCAAGAATTTAAAAAATAAACAGCAAGTAAGCAGAGATGAATTATTTCATTCGCCTCTAAAACTATCATGGACTTTCCTGGTGGTCGAGTGGTGGACAGTCCACCTGCCAATGCAGGGGATGTGGGTTCAATCTCTGATCTGGGAGGATTCCCAATGATTAGGAGCAGCTGAGGCCATGTGCTACAGCTACTTAGCTCTCATGCCCCAACTGATGAAACCCACATGCTCTGGAGCCACTGATCTGCAACAGGGAAGCCACCTTAGTGAGAGGCTGGCACATCATCATGGATGGATTGTGGTTCCATCTTGCCACAACTCCTGCACAGCAATGAAGCCAGCAAAACTAAAAAATAAATAAAATAGAGTATTGCAAAAACTATGAGAAAAAAAAAAAAAACAAAACTCATCATATTTCAGCGAAGAGTCTGAGCCATTCTAACATCCTGTGATCTTTGATTCTATGTTTCTCTGTAGCTCAAAAGTTTATCCCATTCCAGGTCCATTTATAGGTATTAAAGCTTTGTTAGATGGATAAATAGATGAATGGATCAACCAACTAATACCTGTGGTGAAGGTGAAGATGAGATTGTCTTCAATTTTAATAGCATATCACACACACAATGTGACTAAATTATATAATAGAGAAGCTAATAGTTTCCCTAAGACAGAATCACTGAATCTTTCAAAGTCTCGTATCTTTATTTCTCATTACATTAAATATTACCTGTTTTTAATTCCTAATTGTTTTATCAACAGTTCTTTTTGGCCATTTTTTTCAGCTTTATGGAGGTATAACTGAAAAATAAAACTATAAGATAAAATGTATTATACAATGATCTTTGTTTATATTAATGTGTCTACACAATAAACTACATTGTGTCAGTATGTGCCTGGCACTATCTTAGGCATGGAAGATGCTGGGAGACAATAATGGACATTATCACTCCATGAAAGTTACAAACCCATGAGACAAGGAGATAGAGTGTTAAACATTTCTGCAAGTTTTCAAACAATATTTCTGAAAATTTAGTTATTTTTAAACTAAAATTTGAAGAATTAGGAAGGATCGAGTAGGCAAAATGTGGAATTAAGAGTGATCCAAGTGAAAAAACAAAGTGTACTACAAACTACCTTCAGGCAAATGTTGCCCAATAGAATAAGTAAAATGATTCTTTAAACAGTGAGAAGGACCGCATCTTGAGAAGTGACAACTTACTTCTAGACACAGTGATATGCATTTTAAATGAAGTTTCTCATTTAATTAATTCAAATATCCAAGGAAAATTTTTGTATCAATCTTTTCTGTTCTTAAATGAAAAGAAACTAAGGCTTTGAAGAGTTAACTTAAAATTTGAACTCAAGTCATCTGATTCAAAGGCTGGTTTCAAAAACCACTTTGCAAGATGATAATACTTTGTAAAGTGGCTGAAAAATTTTTAAGGGCTTGCTTGGTTCTAGATATGATCTGAACATTTAAAAATCACATAAATCATAGCAGGTAGATATAAAAATAATAAAAATTGAAAAGCTTAATGGGGATATGAAAGATGCTTAAGTTTATAAACTAATTAAGTGATAAATTTTGAATCTACATGTTCCAACTCCAATGTTATTAACCACTAGGTTATAAAGAAACATTTAAATCACACCAAATTTGTTAGTAATGGTTAGAGGAGATAACTTTACTGTCTTCATTCTACAGAGATAGCATAAGTAAATATGTTTGGTTTTGATAATATCATCCCAATAGGATAATATCTTCTCTAATTCATAAGACCATTCTGAAGATCAATAGCACTTTATAATATATATAATCTAAATTTTAAGATGATATGCAAAGCTCTTCACAGTCTTACTTCAACTTACCATTTTAGCATCATTACTTACCAACCTGCCTCTTGAACCCAAGACTTTTGTTACTTAGAAGTTCTCAGATCATGTACTGTTTTCCCTGTTGCAAGCCTCTATTAAGTTGCTAAAATTACCCAGGTTAACTAGGATTTCAGTACTTGCTATTGACTGGTTGATATGATTAGCACCAAGCTTTCAAACAAAAGGGTACAAAGTATTAATAAGTGTGATTATGCGCCAGGTTCATTTTTATGTATTCACATACATGTCTGCTCATTAAATTTTTATAACCTTAAGAAATATAATATGTCTCCTACTATAAAAATGAAAAACTTGATATTTAGATAGGTAAGGAATTTTCCAATGTAAATAATTAGTAAAGTAGAATGAATTGAGCCCAGGTCAGTTGGATTCCAAAATTCATTACATTTTATTAAACCAGATTGTCTTAGTTATTTTTAAGGCAAAGCAAATTTTCAGAACTGGTTTTAAATTAGTTTGAAACTTAAGACTCACATACATTCAAGATTGCCAAAGCATTTCCATCTTTATGTAAGAAGGATATAATAATGCATATAAATTATCTTGCATTCAATAGAGCTAGTTCCTCTCTCATATTTTTTTCTAGCATCTGTGATATGGTTGATGATGGATGTTTGGAAGGCCGGGTGACAGATGGGGGCCAACATGTCTAGTTTCGGATTAAGGAATTAAAATTAGAGATTAAAATTAAGTGTCTTAAAAAAGGAGTGGAGGGTTGGAAATCTTAGAGCCTGGTGATGCCCTGATTCTCACTGAGATTCATTTTTTTTAAATGTCTTTTCATTTTAATTTACACTTCTTTGGAGTGAATAGAAATACCACTGCACCATTCATCTAAGTGAAGAGTGGAAGATGCTTTCCATGATAGCAATGTGATGAGTCCTTGGCCATCAGTGTGGCCTCCAAGAGCCATCTGTTCCCAGAGTCAGTGAACAGTTGGATTTATGAGCTGTTCCCAACAAACTCTGTGTGTGTGGCAGAGAAGGGCAAATCCAGCTGCTATTTATTTTCATCAAACATCTTGATCTGTTCTTCAAACATTGCAAAGTTGATGAAACCTTGAATACAGTTTATCAAACACTTTTTCCCCCCCTAATTGGGAAAATGATTTGAATGTTAAGAAAAATTGCAAAAGATGGTTCTTATTCATCCCTAGTTACATAAAGTTACCAATGTTGTAGATCTTATCAATGCCCCAGATTCCCAGGGTCTCCCAAAACAAACAAGAACATGCACAAACTCTCACACTAAAACAAACCACACAAGTACACCTTTCCTCTCAATCTGTCCAAAATTATATATATACAGAGATTTGAACATTGGGAAGTGTGTTTTGTTCCCTTTAATAAATACATTCATTTCAAAATTGTTGAATGAATACTAACGTGATTGCTAATAATTGCCCTTAATAAGTATTCAGCATTTTTTTTAAACTCTTTTAAGTGCTTTCTCACATATTATTGCTGTATGTAATAGAACAAAAATGATGGAGTTGAAAGCTATCTAAAAATCATAGAGTCCAACACTTTCATTTTTTAAAAAATCAACTCAATTGAGGTAATCTGCATACAATAAAACACATTCAATTTAAATGTAGTATGAGTTCTATGAGTTTTGACAAATGTATTCACAGTGTAGCCACGGAGATTGTACTATAGGACACTTTCATCACCACAAAAGTTTCCTTTGTTCCCCATTTTAGTCAACTCCATCCATCACTCTAGCCCCAGAGATAGCTGATTTGTTGTTGTTTTTGTTATTTAACCTTTTGACTGTACCACGCAGCATGAGAGATCTTAGTTCTCCATTCAGAGACTGAACAAATACCCTCTGCATTAGCAGTGCAGAGTCTCACCCACTGGATTGCCAGCAAAGTCCCAAGGCTACTAATCTTTTTTTAAATCACTTTAGAGTTGCTTAGTCTTTTCTAAAGTTTTCTGTACATAGGACTCTGCAGTATATTTTATATTTCACTTATTTCATTTGGCATAATATTTGAGAATCATTCATGTCCTTGGCTATATTAAAAGCTCATTGTCTTTTTATTATTGAATAGCATTTCACTGTATGGATATTCCATAGTTTATTTATTCCTTCATCGGTTGATGGCTGCTTGTTTTTTTTCCCCCCCAAATTTTGGCTATTATGAATAAAGTTGCTTTGAACTTTTCTGTACAGTTTTTCTGTGTAGACATAGGATATTATTTTTCTTGCAACTATCTCATTTTCAATTCAGTTCAGTTCAGTCACTCAGTCATGTCCGACTTTTTGTGACCCCACGAATCACAGCATGCCAGGCCTCCCTGTCCATCACCATCTCCTGGAGTTCACTGAAACTCACGTCCATCAAGTCGGTGATGCCATCCAGCCATCTCATCCTCTGTCGTCCCCTTCGCCTCCTGCCCCCAATCCCTCCCAGGATCAGAGTCTTTCCCATTGAGTCAACTCTTCGCATGAGGTGGCAAAATGATTGGAGTTTCAGCTTTAGCATCAGTCCTTCCAAAGAACAAGGTTGATCTCCTTCAGAACGGACTGGTTGGATTTCCTTGCAGTCCAAGGGACTTTCAAGAGTCTTCCCCAACACCGCAGTTCAAAAGCATCAATACTTCAGCACTCGGCTTTCTTCACAGTCCAACTCTCGCGTCCATACATGACCACAGGAAAAACCATAGCCTTGACTAGACGGACCTTTGTTGGCAAAGTAATGTCTCTGCTTTTCAATATNTGTATGGCAAAAACCACTACAATATTGTAAAGTAATTAGCCTCCAATTAAAATAAATAAATTTTAAAAACCCTAATTCAGGAAAGAGAGACATTGATTCTTCTATCAGATGTTTAAGGCCAGCCACTAGACATACTGCAATTATTTTTGAAAGTAAAAGTGTAAGTGTTCATTGCTCAGTCCTGTCCAGCTGTTTGTGACCCCATGGACTGTAGCCTGCCAGGATCCTCTGTCCATGGAATTCTTCAAGCAAGAATACTGGGTGGGTTGCCATGCCCTCCTCTTTGAAGAGCTCAAATTGTGCCCATCTCTAGCATGACATCTTGGGTCATCTTGTTTCACCCCCTAAATATACAAACTCTTTAAAATATATTTTTGCTAATTATTAAAAATTGGATTATTTAAAATTTAAAAAAGATGCATACGGGCTTCCCTGGTGGCTCATTGATAAAGAATATGCCTGCAATGCAGGAGACCTGGGTTCAATCCCTAGGTGGGGAAGATCCCCTGGAGGAGGGCTTAGCAGNTGCTAATTATTAAAAATTGGATTATTTAAAATTTAAAAAAGATGCATACGGGCTTCCCTGGTGGCTCATTGATAAAGAATATGCCTGCAATGCAGGAGACCTGGGTTCAATCCCTAGGTGGGGAAGATCCCCTGGAGGAGGGCTTAGCAGCCCACTCCAGTATTCTTTCCTGGAGAATCCCATGGACAGAGTAGCCTAGTGGCTATAGTCCATGGGATCGCAAAGAGTCGGACACGACTGAAGTGATTTGGCACACGTGGCACACAGTTAAGAGAACGGGTTAACTGATGACTCACTTGAACATAAAAAGAGACCAACAAGAAAGAGACAAGAAAACTGGGGAGACTGTGAGTTCAAATAGTGAAGGATAATCAGGAAGAGTTTACCTGCATCCAGCCTGGAACTGAGATATGGACCTGCAGAGGCAGAAACAACCAGGGTACCATCCAGATAACAGAAGTCATCAAGAGAAAAAGTGAAAAAGGAGAAGAGAATCCGAGCTGAAACACAGGGACTTCTCAACACTGGCATGGAAGGTAGAGAGTGAAAATCTGATTAGAAGACAAAGCACCGAGACATAAAGTCCAAAAAGATATCAGGATACAAAGAAGGAGCAAGTGATGAAGGAGGAGGGGAGGGGAAAGAAGGAGGAAGACGAAGAGAAGGGCAAGGAGGGCAGGAGGAAGAAGAGGAGCTGGGGAAGCAGGAGGAGAAGAGGAAGAAACAGCCGCCACCTCAACTGAGAGTACAGCACAGACGGTTGACTTGGGACACAGAGACAAGGTGAAGGGTCGCGGGAACAGGGTTGGATGCAGATCAGGGCTCCTGAGAGGGTCCAGGTCTGTCACCAGAGGAGAAAGAACTAAGAAAGCTCAGGATCCTTACAGGAGCATCCAGCTGATGGTGGAGTTTATTGTAAAGAGACATTTGTGCTGGGATCCCTCCATGCTAACTGACTGCCCCTTGACGTGCAGGGCCAGTGGGTCTACAGGAGTAATTTTCATCGCCAAGACACCTTAAAGTCGACCCACATAACCATTGGTTGATATTAAAGTAGCCATCAAATTTACATCCGTCTATAAGAGACGACAGCATCCTCTTCAGAAGGTCATTAATTACACATTTCTGTTGACCTTTGCTTCTCCGAATCCTAGACACGCCTCATGTCATCTGGTGAATACAGCAGGGCTCCAGTTCTCATTAATTTAATTAATACTGTTGATTAGAATTTAGACTCGCCCCTACTCAAGATACCTCCTGCTGGGCTTCGATGAATGGACATGTTTAAAATAGTATTCAAGATCGTTTGTTCTCTTCACATTACAAGTATTTAAAATAGATTATTCCCCAAATCATATCTTAACCTCACAGCTTGCTAACCTTTCAAAACACTCATCATTCTCAGTGGATGTAAATTTAAAATCCATGAAGGGATGCTGCATTCCAGTTCACTCGCGGATCGTTTAGGGCAAAATAGAGTACTTGTATCAGCCAAAAGATAAATTAGCACTATTTAAAGGAACATTTTAACATAAAAATATCTAGAACAGTTTTGTGAAATTAAATTCTTGAAAAGCACATTCAAAGCAGTCGCAAAGATTCCATCACTCCCCATCAGCCTCTTTGCTGCCGAGCTATTTAGGACTCTTTTGGGATGAGAGCCCCTTAGTCCTAATTAGATCATGTTGTGTATATGCAACAAGAAAGCACTGTATTTGTAGACCTCATGACTCTGTGTGTTTATGTGCACTCAGTCATGTCTGACTCATTGCAACCCCATGGACAGTAGCCTGCCAGGATCCTCTGTCCATGGGATTCTCCAGGCAAGAATACTGGAGTTAGTTGCCACTTCCTTCTCCAGAGGATCTTCCCTACCCAGGGTTTGAACCTGTATCTCTTGCATTGGCAGGCAGAATCTTTACCACTAGCGCACCCTGCTTGACTAAACACCCCTAAAGCAAATGAGCTCAGTAATGGTGCTGTTGTTCCACGTCCAATTCTAACTGTTGCTTCCGATCTGCATACAGATTTCTCAAGAGACAGGTCAGGTGGTCTGGTATCNCGATTTCAGCTTGTGCTTCTTCCTGCCCAGCATTTCTCATGATGTGCTCTGCATATAAGTTAAAAAAGCATGGTGACAATATATAGCCTTGAAGTACTCCTTTTCCTATTTGGAACCAGTCCGTTGATCCATGTCCAGTTCTAACTGTTGCTTCCTGGCACGCACATAGGTTTCTCTAGAAGCAGGTCAGGTGGTCTGGTATTTCCATCTCTTTCAGAATTTTCCACAGTTTATTGTGATCCACACAGTCAAAGGCTTTGGCATAGTCAATAAAGCAGAAATAGATGTTTTTCTGGAACTCTCTTGCTTTTTCCATGATCCAGTGAATGTTGGCAATTTGATCTCTGGTTCCTCTGCCTTTTTGAAAACCAGATTAAACATCTGGAAGTTCACATATTGCTGAAGCCTGGCTTGGAGAATTTTGAGCATTACTTTGCTAGCATGTGAGATGAGTGCAATTGTGCAGTAGTTTGAGCATTCTTTGGCATTGCCTTTCTTTGGGATTGGAATGAAAACTGATCTTTCCAGTCCTGTGGCCACTGCTGAGTGTTCCAAATTTGCTGGCATATTGAGTGCAGCACTTTCACAGCATCATCTTTCAGGATTTGAAAGAGCTCCACTGGAATTCCATCACCTCCACTAGCTTTGTTCGTAATGATGCTTTCTAAGGCCCACTTAACTTCACATTCCAAGATGTCTGGCTCTAGATTAGTGATCACATCATCATGATTATCTGGGCCATGAAGATATTTTTTGTACAGCTATTCCATGTATTCTTGCCACTTCTTCTTAAAATCTTCTGCTTCTCTTAGGTCCATACCATTTCTGTCCTTTATCGAGCCCATCTTTGCATGAAGATCTCTTTGCAAGAGATCTCTTATCTTTCCCATTCTGTTGTTTTCCTCTATTTCTTTGCATTATTCACTGAAGAAGGCTTTCTTATCTCTTCTGCTGTTCTTTGGAACTCTGCTTTCAGATGCTTATATCTTTCCTTTTCTCCTTTGCTTTTCACCTCTCTTCTTTTCACAGCTATTTGTAAGGCCTCCCCAGACAACCATTTTGCTCTTTTGTATTTCTTTTCCATGGGGATGGTCTTGATCCCTGTCTCCTGTACAATGTCACGAACCTCATTCCATAGTTCATCTGGCACTCTATGTATCAGATCTAGTCCCTTAAATCTGTTTCTCACTTCTACTGTATAATCATAAGGGATTTGATATAGGTCATACCTGAATGGTCTAGTGGTTTTCCCTACTTTTTTCAATTTAGGTCTGAGTTTGGAAATAAAGAGTTCATGATCTGAGCCACAGTCAGCTCCTGGTCTTTCTTTTGCTGACTGTATAGAGCCTCTCCATCTTTGGCTGTAAAGAATATAATCAATCGTTTTAGAAGGAAACAGAAACTGAAACCTCAGATATCTGAAGGTTAGTTTCATTTCTTCTGATTCAGTAAGGGCCTACAGCCAACTTTATCACCAGGAGGTCTAACACACGGTGGAAGATAACTTGTGAAGTCATCATCCCAAGACTCTGAATTCGTCACTCTGAGTCCATGAATCTATCTTAGCTCTTCCTTTGAATCTTTCTGAGGTAACAAGACTGTACAAGGAGTTGTTTCATAGTGAAGAACAAAAAGGACATGATCACTGTGGAACACAATTGAAAAGTAAGTGTTGTGCGTGTGTGTGTGTATAAAATTTCAAAATGTGATGAATTCATGGAATAATTTGTGCATAATTCTATAATTCATCTTTTTTCTGGTTGATTGGAGAACTCTCCAAAGTAGTGAAAGTTAATATGAAATTCGAAGAATGTGAAAAGCCAAGAATATGCAGAATTGCCCTAATTGCTACTCTGGCTCAGATGGTAAAGAATCTGCCCTCAGTGCAGGAGTTCCAGGTCCTAAGAGCATCCAAAAGAAAGAAGAGCATGCATAAATGTCTTGAAACATTAGAGACTGGAGTCTAATAATTGAAGAGGTCAGTGTTTTGAGCTGGACTAAGAGTCAGTGCAAACTGTCTCTTTTATTTTTTAAACTTACTTTTCCAACCTATGTAAATAATTAATATATGTTGTAAAATACACCAATCTTAAGATTATAGTTAGGTAAGTAATTGAAATATATTTTGATAAATGTACAAATTGGGATGGAAAGATACAGAACATATCCATCAATTTAGAAAATTTCACCAGATCCATTTCTTCTCAGCAGAGATTCATTCCCCTATAGCTTCTACCACCAAAAGGAAACTACTCTACATGTTTCTGTGGTCAACATAAATTGTTGTTGCTGTTCAATCTCTAGGTCATGCCCAACTTTTTGTGACTTCTTAGACTATACCACTCTAGGCATCTCTGTCTTCGACTATCTTGTGGAGTTTGCTTAAATTCATGTCAACTGAGTTGGTGATGCTATCTAATCATCCCATCCTCTGCCACCCCCTTCTCGTTTTGCCATCAAAGTTTCCCAGCAACAGAAAAAGGAAAAAGTGGGGACATCTTTTAGCCTAGATTATTTTTGTTTGTTGTTAACACATAAAGAAATCAGGTCATATATACATTTTTTTGGTCTGATTTTGCTTGTTCAAAGTGATGTTTCAAGATTTATCCAGGTATTATGTTTAATTTACTGTTGAATCAGTTCAGCTCAGTCGCTCAGTCATGTCCAATTCTTTGCAACCCCATGGACTGCAGCATGCCAGGCTTCCCTGTGCATCACCAACTCCTAGAGCTTACTCACATTCATGTCCATCCGACCATCTGATGAGATGGTTGTCTTCATCCTCTTCTCATCCTGCCTTCAAGCTTGCCAGAGTCAGAGTCTTTCCAATGAGTCAGTTCTTCACATCAGGTGGCCAAAGTATTGGAGCTTCAACTTCAGCATCAGTCCTTCCAATGAATATTCAGGACTGATTTCCTTTAGGATGGACTGGTTGGATCTCCTTGCAGTCCAAGGGACTCTCAAGAGTCTTCTCCAACACCACAGCTGAAAAGCATCAGTTCTTCAGTGCTCAGCTGTCTTTATAGTCCAACTCTCACATCCATACATGACCACTGGAAAAACCATAGCCTTGACTGGATGGACCTTTGTTGGCAAAGTAATTTCTTTGCTTTTTAATATGCTGTCTAGGTTGGTCATAGCTTTACTTCCAAGGAGCAAGCGTCTTTTAATTTCACGGCTGAAGTCACCATCTGCATTGATTTTGGAGCCCCCCAAAATAAAGTCTGCCATTGTTTCCACTGTTTTNTTCTTTGCTTTTTAATATGCTGTCTAGGTTGGTCATAGCTTTACTTCCAAAGAACAAGTGTCTTTTAATTTCATGGCTACAGTCTCCATCTGCAGCGATTTTGGAGCCCGAGAAAATAAAGTCTGTCACTGTCTTCATTTACTCTATATCTGTTTTCCGTGAAGTGATGGGATTGGATGCCATGATCTTAGTTTTTGAATGCTGAGTTTTAAGTGAACTTTTTCGCTCTCTTTTTTCACTTTCATCAAGAGGCTGTTTAGCTCTTCTTTGCTTTCTGCCATAAGGGTGGTGTCATTTGCATATATGAAGTTATTGATATTTCTTCTGGCATCTTGATTCCAGCTTGTGCTTCATCCAGCTCAGCATGTCGTATGATGTACTCTGCATATAAGTTAAATAAGCAGGGTGACAATATACAGCCTTCATGTACTCCTTTCCCAATTTGGAACCAGTCCATTATTTCATGTCTGGTCCTAGCTGTTGCTTCTTGACCCTCATATAGATTTCTCAGGAGGCAGGTAAGGNATATAAGTTAAATAAGCAGGGTGACAATATACAGCCTTCATGTACTCCTTTCCCAATTTGGAACCAGTCCATTATTTCATGTCTGGTCCTAGCTGTTGCTTCTTGACCCTCATATAGATTTCTCAGGAGGCAGGTAAGGTGGTATTCCCATCTCTTGAAGAATTTTCCAAAGTTTGCTGTGATCCATACAGTCAAAGGCTTTGGCATTATAAATAAGGCAGAAGTAGAGTTTTCTCAGGAACTCTTGCTTTTTTTTATTGTTGAAAAATATTGAGGTTAAAGAAAATACCACAACTTTTTGGATTGTTCTAGTTTTGAGCTAAGATTTCTATGAACATTTACATATAAATTTTTTGGATAAATGCATTCAGTTTTACGAGTCATGGTGCCAGGAGATAGTATACAGTGTGTTTAACCTCATAAGACATTGGTAAACAGTTTTCCAAGTCATAGTATTATTTTACTTTCCCAGCCTGAGTATATTCCCAGTATGAGTCCTTCTTCTTTTTCCTGGCTGTGCTTTGTCTTCACTGCTGCTCAAGCTTTATCTAGTTGTGGATAGAGGGTGCTTCTTTCTAGTCGTGGTTTAGGGACTTGTCATTGAAGTGGCTTTCCTTTTGTAGTGCTCTAAGGCATGGAGCCTTCAGTACTTGTGGCCCATGGGCTCAGTAGTTGCACCTCCAGCACAGGCTCAGTGATTCAGGCTCTTGGGCTTAGTTGTCTGGCAGCCTGTGGAATCTTCTTGGACTGGGGATTGAACCTGTGCCACTGGAATTGCAACATGGATTCTTAACCACTGAACCACCAAGGAAATCCCAAGAGTTTCTATTCTTGATGAAATAACCAATATTTGGCAGTTTCAATTTTCACATTTTTCTCCTATTTTGACTTTTTAGCTATATTTCTTTTTCCTAAATTTGTTTGCTCTGTTTATAGCTTTTAGTACGTGCTCTTAGGAATTACAAATTCCACCCATAAATTACCACAATAAAATGTAAGTTAAATTATATTTTTGTATGTGTTAAATAAGAAACTTATGATGGTATATTTATATTTATTTCTCCCATCCTTTATGCTGTTATTGTTCATCTGTATTTCTTTTATATGTTATAAACTTTAAAATACATTGCATTTATTTTTGCATCAAATCAGTAATTATCTTTAAATCAAAATAAGAAAATGAAAAGAGAAATATTTTTTATAGCTATCCACATATTTAAAATGTCCACTGTACTTCATTCCTTTGAGTGGAAATTGAGATTTTACCTGGCATCAATTCCCTTTCAAGTAAAGAACTTGCATTTCTTGTTGCAAAGGTCTATGAAGGGCTCATCCCTCTCTGGAATTTATTCCATTAAGAGTTATTTGAATCCACTCTCCTTAGATAGCTTTGTAGAAATGTATGATTTTTCATTTATCTTATTTTCCTCTAGTTGAAACCAGGGGAGTGTTGGTCTTTTGTGAGTTTCCACAAACTAACTGAAAAGTTAACTCTCCTCAAGGAGCAACGTTTTAAAGATCTTGTATGTACTTCTGTTAAGTAATCTATGGCGTTAACTTACAGCGGGGAAAAGGATAGCTTTGATACAAGTAAATTTTCAAAGTGGACTCAACAATTTTTTTTTAATGGTTTGGAGAAAAGGAATGAGTAAAGAAGAAGCTAAACAGGAGGGCACTATACATAGCTTGAAAGATCCTGGGACATGACAAAGGTGTTTCTATGTGAAGGCAGTGAAGTGGTGTGTTGTACTTGGAAAGCCCATTTAGAAAGTGAGCTAAAAGTGAGTTGGCCTTAGCTGATCTTGGAGAAGACTGCACTTATGAAACAATTATATAAAAATATATTGAAATAAGCTATTATCAAATAACTAAACTAAAAGCCACGTGCAGTTAAACTTTTAGGTAGATGGAATGTTAAGAGATATATCTAGTTTATTAATGAAATTATTTAGGGGTAATTGGGCTTCCATGGTGGCTTAGAGTAAAGAATCTTCCTGCAATGCAGGAGTCCTGGGCTTAATCCCTGGGTCAGGAAGATTCTCTGGAGAAGGGTCGGCTGTTCACTCCATTATTCCTGCTTGGAGAACTCCATGGTCAGAGGAGTCTGGCAGCTACAGTCCATGGGGTCTCAAAGAGTTGGACACGACTGAGTGATTGAACTGAACTGAACTGAACGTACTTCTTGACACATGCCAGAATTCTTCTTGATGACATATGAAGGGTTTCTTTTTGATAATTTTAAAGAAGTGAGGAGGCTACATGAGATTTTTGAGTTGATAATTTCATGGAGACTATTTTATCAAGGAATAGAATATGGTCTGAGCTAACCATTGATGTTTGTTACATTTGTTGTTTTTTGATTGCTTCAATCATTAGTATCCTCAACAGGTCATAATGTACAATTAGCATTTTTCTAGTTGCTAAAAATTTGCCAATTAAACATTATGTTTCAAATAATTCTTGCTAATATGTTGATAGTGAAATTACCCATGACCTCTGATTCTCTTTGAAATGTGTAGACTGCTTTCCTCTGACCATTCTCCATCATTCACAGATTACTTAGTTTTCAGCCACACAAAATTTAGAAAGATTACTAATGCTACTAATTACTAGATGTTTGTTGATAGGTGTAAGCCACAGTGTGCCTGTAAAATGGATATTTTCCAGGGAAGCAGAGTCAAGGTGTAAGCTTTAATTTTTACTCGGTAGAAATGGATCTTAACTTTGGGATGATTTGCTTAAATCAAGGAGATCCAACCAGTCCATTCTAAAGGAGATCAGTCCTGGGTGTTTTTTGGAAGGAATGATGCTAAAGCTAAAACTTCAGTACTTTGGCCACCTCATGCAAAGGGTTGACTCACTGGAAAAGACTGATGCTGGGAGGGATTGGGGACAGGAGGAAAAGGGGATGACAGAGGATGAGATGGCTGGATGGCATCACCGACTCGATGGACATGAGTTTGAGTGAACTCTAGGAGTTGGTGATGGACAGGGAGGCCTGGTGTGCTGCAATTCATGGGGTCACAAAGAGTTGGACACTACTGAGCTACTGAACTGAACTGAAGAAACATCTGTGGATCTTTTTGATTGTCAACAATAGCAGAATACTACTGATATCCAGTTACTGGAGGCCAGGCATGCTGTTCAACATCCTATAATGGGGAAGACAACTTCCCAAAACAAAGATTTATCTAAGCTGTGGTCAAGGAAAATTGCTCTAAATTCTCCTGTAGCTCTGTTGATAAAGAATCTATGTGCATCTCAGGAGACCTGGGTTTAATTCCTGTGTGGGAAAGATCCCCTAGAGAAGGAAATGGCAACCCACTCCAATATTCTTGCCTGGAGAATCCCATGGATAGAGGAGCCTCACAGGCTATAGTCTATGGGGTTGCAAGAGTTGGAAATGACTTAGAAACTAAACCACCACCACCATCATAAAAATACTTTGATAAGTAATTATGAACATATCTGAAAAGTGAAAAAAAATTAGAAAATCTCAGCAGAAACATAGAGTATCTCAGAAAAAAAGTAAATATATAGAAGAACAAAATGGAAATTATACAACTGAAAAACAATAAATAAAATTAAAAACACAATATAAGAGCTCATCTGCTGCAGGAAGAGGGCAGAGAAAAAGAACTGGTAAGTTAGATGATAAGATAACTAAAATTATCAAATCTGAAGAACAAAAAGGAAAAAAGAAAAGAAAAGAAAAAAAGAGAGGCTCAGAGATCAGTGAAAATGTAACAAGAGATCTGGAATTCATGTTACCAAAGTTTCAGAAAGAGAGGATAAAGAGGATGGAGCTATAAAAAGTATTCTAAAAAATAATGTCTAAAAACTTCTGAAGCATTTTACAGAATATAAACCTACAAATTCAAGAAGCTAAGTAAACTCCAAACTGCATATACCTCAAAAACTCCACATGAAGAATGCACTAATAAAACTTCTGATAAATAAAGGTGAAGAAAACCCCTTGAAATCAGAAAGACATGGCAGTTTACTTTAGCAAAAAAATTGAATTACAGCTGATTTATCCTTAGAATCAATGAAAGCCAAGAGGAAGTGGCACAACATTTTTCTAATGCTGAAGGAAAAGACCTATTAATTCAGTATTCTATATCCAGCAAAATTATCCACCTCTTGAATTTTCTAAATTATGTTCATTATTGAAACAAGAGATAATACTATCTGATGTGCTTCAAAATGTATATTAAAATATTTAAGATAATTCTTTTTAAGAAGCCTAGACAGGAAACAGGTAAAGTTTATAGATTTTTCTTGAAGTGGTAAAATCAAGAAACTTGAGATTATTAGTACTACCTTTAGCAACCAATAAAAAGCTGTACAAAGACATAAACTTATAAACACTGTAGAAAAATTAAAATCCATTTCTAAAAAATGTTCAAGTAGCTACAATAAGGCAAGAACAAGAAATAAAAGTGGAAAAACAAACAAACACAAAACAGAAGCCACCACAACAAAAACAGCATATATAAGACCTAAAATATCGATGTTTTAATTAAATGTAAATAGTCTTAACATGCTAGAAGAGAAGGATATTTCTGGCCTCCAGTGGAACTGGCACCATAAACAACAGAGGGGAAAAGAAAAAGATTTATACCATCTTCCTTTATTCAGCCTACTTATTGATTAGTGAGCATTTGGATTGTGTGATGAAGGTATGAGCCTATATGCTTTTTTCCAGAAATTGCAGAATTCACCAAGAGTTACAGTAGTAACAACCATAAAGCAAAATATTATCAAGGTTATCCATTTCTAAGATGAAACATTATTGCAGTACAGAACCAGAAAGTAAACCTAGAGCAACAGATCTCTTCTTAACCCCTCCAGAATGCCGGCCATAAGGAGTTTATCATCCAGTTGTGAGGAGTGTTAAAGAAAAACTATTCACGATACTTCAGTTCAGTTCAGTCATTCAGTCGTGTTCAACTCTTTGGGACACCATGAACCACAGCACACCAGGCCTCCCTGTCCATCACCAACTCCTGGAGTCTACCCAAACCCATGTCCATCGAGTCGGTGATGCTATCCAACCATCTCATCCTCTGTTGTCCCCTTCGCCTCCTGACCTCAATCTTTCCCAGCATCAGGGTATTTTCAAATGAGTCAGCTCTTCATATCAGGTGGACAAAATATTGGAGTTTCAGCTTCAACAAAGTCCTTCCAGTGAACACCTAGGACTGATCTCCTTTAGGATGGACTGGTTGGATCTCCATGCAGTCCAAGGGACTCTCAAGAGTCTTCTCCAACACCACAGCTCAAAAGCATCAATTATTTGGCACTCAGTTTTCTTTATAGTCCAACTCTCACATCCATACATGACGACTGGAAAAACCATAACCTTGACTAGGCTGACCTTTTTTGGTAAAGTAATGTCTCTGCTCTTTAAAATGCTGTCTAGGTTGGTAATAACTTTCCTTCCAATGAGTAAGCATCTTTAATTTCACTGCTGCAATGACCATTTGCAGTGATTTTGGAGACCAGAAACATAAAGTCAGCCACTGTTTCCACTGTTTCCCCATCTATTTGCCAGGAAGTGAATGGACCAGATGCCATGATCTTAGTTTTCTGAATGTTGAGTTTTAAGCCAACTTTTTCACTCTCCTCTTTGACTTTCATCAAGAAGCTCTTTAGTTCTTCACTTTCTACCATAAGGATAGTGTCATCTGGATATCTGAGGTTATTGATATTTCTCCTGGCAACTTGTGCTTCCTCCAGCCCAGCTTTTCTCATGATGTACTCTGCATGTAAGTTAAATAAGCAGGATAACAATCTACACCCTTGACGTACTCCTTTTCCTATTTGAAACCAGTCTGTTGTTCCATGTCCAGTTCTAACTGTTGCTTCCTGACCTGCATATAGGTTTCTCAAGAGGCAGGTCTGGTGGTCTGGTATTCCCATTTCTTTCAGGATTTTCCACAGTTTCTTGTGATCCACACAGTCAAAGGCTTTGGCATAGTCAATAAAGCAGAAATAGATGTGTTTCTGGAACTCTCTTGCTTTTTCCATGATCCAGCAAATGTTGGCAATTTGATCTCTGGTTCCTCTGCCTTTTCTAAAACCAGCTTGAACATCTGGAAGTTCATGGTTCATGTATTACTGAAGCCTGGCTTGGAGAATTTTGAGCATTACTTTACTAGCATGTGAGATGAGTGCAATTGTGCGGTAGTTTGAGCATTCTTTGGCATTGCCTTTCTTTGGAATTGGAATGAAAACGGACCTTTTCCTGTCCTGTGGCCACTGCTGAGTTTTCCAAATTTGCTGGCATACTGAGTGTTGGGGGCGGTGGGGGGGGGGGTTAGCGTGTGTGTAGGGGTAGCTCTGGTTAAACTGACATAGTAGGAGTTGTGTTAATATTGGACAACACAGATACAAACAGCTAAGTTCAAAAGTCAGGGCTAGTTGAAAAAGAGTTCAGGGATGCCAGAGTAAAGTTTAGTCAATGAGAGAATCTTTGTTAAAAGAAATATTTAAATATAATTCAGGGAGATAGAGTACTTAACTAAATAACTAGATGTATTTTCAGAAAATAATTAAGCCACGCATAGGGAGTTAGAGAAGCAAAGTAGAGAAGACACTGACATGCCAGGGAATACAAGAAAATATTTTACTTGATTTTAATTTTGAAAAATTTAAATGTGTTCCAGAGAACAATCAAGAGGAGTAGAGATGAAGCATGTACAAAGTCTTAAATATATGAATAATAAACTAAGATCTCCAGTGATATTAATTTAATTCACTTGATATTTCAAGAACACTGGTCATATACAGATATACATGTTGATAATATATATATTTTTTAACTTAAAGGGGGAAAACATCCTTAATAGCGATAAATTCTAATGTAAGTGGAAATTATAAATAAACTTCAAGTTTGACTTTCTTCAGTGTCAATGTATCTGAAATTTATGTCTCCAAAAATAACTTTTCTACTAAGTATGAGATTTGAAGTTGAGGGTTGCACATATCTCTTTTATTAAATTTTAATAGATTTACTTCTGAAAAGTTCAATTATTTTCTTTTTATATTGTACTTTAAAGAAGAGAGTAGTTTTCTAGTCCTTTGCTATTCAAATCATGTCTTGTAAATTAGCATTAGCAACCTCACTTAGGTGCTTGTTGCAGATGTAGGGACACATCCTACTCCAGGCCTGATGAAGAAGAATCTGGCTTAAGAAGATGCTTGTATAATCCTATGCACATTAAAATTTGAGAAACACTTTTCAAGTTGATTAAAATAGAAAGACAATTAATTCAGGGTTTTTGTTATTTTATCTCTGATAGAATGAATCTGACCCTTCTTTCAGAATAGCAACTCAGAAATTAATACCTAAATATTTGTAGTTAATGGAAATTTACTCTTAGTACTCATATCCATTAGAAATAAATTTCATTTTTGTTTGTTATCTGGTATTTAAATTCAGGTTTTCAGGTGAAGGTGTCTCAATCTAATCATTCTTTTGTTTAATGGAAAAAAAAATCCAGGTGGGTGTATATTTCTGAATCCATATCTTGTCATATCTTTTCATTAATTACTCATGTTTTCTTCCTATGCAGCTATGCTTTATTCTTGTTTTGTGCTATGTTTTGAATCTAGCTTTTATTATGTTTTAAACACAAGTAGATACACACCATGTGGGATTACGTCTATTTAAGGACCCATAATTTAATCAAAAAGATGAAGCTGTTGCAGGAAAGGGGAACCCCTTCTAGGGCCCGAAACTGGGCTCTTGTCTAACACTTGGAAAAGAGTTGTCCAAGGAGACATGTGCTGACAAAGCAAAAGATTTTACTGGGAAGGGCACCAGGTGGAGAGCAGTAGGGTAAGGCAACCCAGAAGAACAGCTCTGAGTTGTTGGCTTGCAGTCTCCAGTTTTATGGTGATGGGCTTAGTTTCTGGGTGGTCTTTGGCCAATTATTCTAATTCAGAGTCTTTCCTCGTGGTGCACGAATCACTCAGCCATGATAGATGCTAGCAAGAGGGGTTCTGGGAAGTGGACGGACACCCGATGTCTCCTTTTGATCTTTCCCGAACTCTTCCAGTTGGTGGTGGCTTATTAGTTCCATATATCAGGATCTCTTGTCATAAAACAACTCATGCAAATGGTTGCTATGGTGCCTGGCCATGGTGGGCGGTTTCAATCAGTGTGCTTCCCCTAACAAAGTCACTGATTTTTTTATATAAGTACACAAATTTATGAAAAATGAAAATTCTCCAATTTTTTTCAAAGAAAATTGCAGACAGGAATTTTTGTTATTTCCTTGGGTGTTAACAAGATGCTTCTATATTTTATGTGAAAATGAACTATGCCTTAATGCATGTTCTCCTGAATGCCTTTTGGTAGATTCCTGGCCATTTGGCTTGGCTTTTAACAAAATACAAGATGTATTTGCTTGCCCCATAGAACACCTTACTTTTGGCCTCTTTTTTCCAGAAAGATTCCATTCTTCCTAAGAGGACCCCAGCTGTAGCTTTGATTAAGGCATTCATTCTACAGCTGGAGCAAGCTTTCTCTGAAATGCAGCTGGAATAGCCATTTCAAAGGCCCACATTGTTATACAAATGCTTCTATTCTCCATGTTACAGGCAGACAACCAGTCAAGTGCCCAGACACACAGGCTGTCAGAATGGAAGAGACATGAATTTCTCAAGACTAACATCTCTCTCTTTTTTTTTTTTTTTTTGGTGCATCTTTCATCTGGAAAAATTCAGTAAAAACACATAGAACAAACAAATCATTGGATGTTATGGCCAAATTGTCAAATTGAAGGTATTATTCACATTTCTTTGACTCACACCATGATTACACCATAAGACACACAAAGAATTGCCTCGAGATGGTGACTGAATGAGGCAGAAGAAAAGCAATCACAATCACAATTGCTGGTTTGCCCAGTAAAACTATGACTGTTTCAGAGAATAAAAGACTCAGGTTATCATAACCTATTCTCTTTAAACATCAAAATCATATAGCCATTTATAATATGTAAATTTTATGCTTACCAAGCAACTTTGATAATTTTGCTTCCCACATATTTTTCTTATGGGGAAAGAATTACGTGACTGACAATACACCACAAAGAGAATATCTCCTACTTCATTAAAAGCGGTAGGGAAGGTGCTCAATAATACTTTCTTTTTCTTAAGTATAGTTGATCTACAATATTATGTTAGCTTCAGGTGTTTAATAGTGATTCAATATTTCTTAGCTGCTTTTGTTTAGTAGCATTCTTTGGGAACCCATGGATTGGAGCCCGACACTCCCCTATCCATGGGGTTTCCGGGGCAAGAATACTGGAGTCTGTTGCCATTTCCTTCTCCAGGTATCGTCCCAACCCAGGGATTGAACGTTTGTCTCCTATGTCTCCTGCATTGCGGATGGATTCTTTACAGCTGAGCTACCAGTTTGTACATCAGATAAAATGTCAATAACTATTGCTTGAACAAAATTGAATGGATTTATTTGCATTCCAGTTGTATAAGTCAATCTCTAGTGATATTTTTAAAGGGGAAATAACCTCCTCAGATCTAGTCAATTCTATAGCAATGAGAAGATTTTTTAGCTATAATATCAAAGACCAGTCACTTGATCTCCAAAATAAGGTTATCTAACATGGACTCTGGAGAAGGCAATGGCACCCCACTCCAGTACTCTTGCCTGGAGAATCCTATGGACAGAGGAGCCTGGTAGGCTGCAGTCCATGGGGTTGCGAAGAGTCGGACACGACTGAGTGACTTCACTTTCACTTTTCACTTTCATGCATTGGAGAAGGAAATGGCAACCCACTCCAGTGTTCTTGTCTGGAGAATCCCAGGGACAGGGGAGCCTGGTGGGCTACAGTCTATAGGTTCGTACAGAGTCAGACACGACTGAAGCGACTTAGCAGCAGCAGCAGCAGCAGCAGCAACAGCAACATGGACTCTTGGCCTAAATCTGTATTGCCTTATTATAGAACAATCTACAAAAGTCAGATTTCATACTGTCTGGTGTATTACAAATCACATAGTCCTTAGCTAAGAGGATTTGAATAAATTGAG
Source organism: Neotragus pygmaeus (assembly GCA_006410875.1). Classification (NCBI taxonomy): domain Eukaryota; kingdom Metazoa; phylum Chordata; class Mammalia; order Artiodactyla; family Bovidae; genus Neotragus; species Neotragus pygmaeus. Next base: position 1,291,629 of record SJYV01029949.1, read on the forward strand.
CTTACACAAATTATGTTTAACTGTTATGGAAACAAAATTATTATCAGTGCTATCCTCAAATTCCACTGACCATTATATTTATCACTTCTATATGCAAGATATATCATCTTATCTGTCATAATTTAAGTTAGCTTAGGAGACTTTTCTGTCTTATCTCCTAATCAGACACAGCACTGATAGGACTTTATTACTTCTCAAATCACGAGTCTAAACTTTTGCGAGCATTCTATTTTGCTTACTGATTGTTCCCATGGTGATTCTCTGAATAAAAGAATAATGTCCTTGATCAAAGGATCCTGGTTTTCATTTTAAAAGTCAAGTTAATGGTGTTGTACACTACATTTGAATCCATTTCATTTTAGAGACACAGCTTGACTTTCAGTCTACAAAACTAAAAAAAAAAAAAAAAAAAACCCCGCAAAAGTTTTGAGGTTATATTTCATCATTCCTACGTGACTAGTACCCACTTGTTTTCTTCCTATTTGAAGAATCTGACATCATACTTTTTTGAATATTTGTACAGTCTTCTCCAAGGGGATGATGGAGGATTTGATGATTGGATGGCATCACTGACTCTATAAACATGAGTTTGAGAAAGCTCAGGAGTTTGTGATGGACAGGGAAGTCTGGCATGCTGCAGTTCATGGGGGTTGCAAAGAGTCAGACATGACTGAGTGACTGAACTGAACAATTTTCTCCTTTTCTAGTCAAATTTGTTTTACTGGATGGCCCCCAAACAGCCAAGAACAGATTTTAATGTCTAGATTTAAATTCTAGATTTCTAGGGACAGAGTAAAGGGACAAAATGAGGTGATTAAATAGTTAATCCCACTGTGGGATTGTAAGTAGCAAAAATATGGAAGACCCCTGTACATTAATGATCACTTAAGAAAGCAGGTCTGGTTAACCACGCAGTCAAGCAGGCTTACTTAGCAACAAACCATGCAGCATAAGCATGAGGCATGCCCCCAGACAATAAGACAGTGGAGACATAAGGCCCACATCCTGCCCAGGGAGTTCAGTAAGTCAGATCACACTCTTTGCACAGATCAAAAATAGTAATTTGTGGGCCTGGCTTGACCAGATAGAGACAAGAAAACTGGAGGAGAAGCTGATGACGGAAATATGATGTCTACTCAAGAATGAAGCAGAGAAGGCAATGGCAACCCACTCCAGTACCCTTGCCTGGAAAATCCTATGGAAGGAGGAGCCTGGTAGGCTGCAGTCCATGGGGTCACTAGGAGTCGGACACGACTGAGCGACTTCACTTTCACTTTTCACTTTCATGCCTTGGAGAAGGAAATGGCAACTCACTCCAGTGTTCTTGCCTGGAGAATCCCAGGGACAGAGGAGCCTGGTGGGCTGCCATCTATGGGGTTGCACAGAGTTGGACATGATTGAAGCGACTTAGCAGCAGCAGCAGCAAGAATGAGGAAGAAAGTGGTTTTCTCCCCCTCTTCGCTTATCCTTGATTATAAGACTATAGCCCAGTAAGCAGTCAGGGCATGGTACTCTCTCATCCATCCACTTGTAAGCCTTACAAGCGTCCTATTCTAACAAGTCATTTCTTATCTGTTAGTTTGCCTCTCGCTGAACTCTTTTCTGACTGAGATATAAAGGATCAGAGGTCCTCAGAGACCTCTGAAACACTATCCAATGGTTTCAGTATGATATAGAGGAGAGAGGCTGGGCTGGGAGTCAGGGGGTCTTTAAATTCCTAGGATTGGCAGGGACACAAATGTCATCTGCTCTGGTAGTTCAGGATGTGAGTGCTATGTTCAGTATCATCTCTATCAATAAATCATCTATATTTTAGACTTTTAAAAATTATGTTAAGCAATTACAAATACTAAAAATGTGAAACAAATGAAAAAGAAAATAAAGAAAGGAGGAAGGGATAGAGGAAAAGAAAGGGGAAGGGAAAAGAGAGAAAATAAGGGGAAGGAAGTAGAGAACTAGTTACTCTTACCTCCCATCACCCAGAAATAACCATTTAACTGTAGACATTCTTGAAACATCATAGAAATAAGGAATTCAGCTTCTAAACATACAATTATATCTTTTGGGATCTGATTATTTCTTGAAAGTCTCACCTTTGGCATTTTGTATCTCACCGTTTGGCATTTTGGTGAAAGTTGTTCACCATTGTATCATGCCTAATTTTGATTTCTTTCTGATATTTAAAGAAGACATTATACCCTTCTGAGTCTACTTTCCTCCCAAGAGAACTAAGATGCATTTTGGGGGGGAAACTCTCTAGAGTATTCAGCTTTGGGTTTTTGTTGTCCTTTCAAACCCTAGAATTACTACCTTCTAAGAAAAAATGAGCAAAAAACCAAATAGATAAAAATGCTACTTGTGACTGGAGCTAAAAGACAGTGAGTGACAGCAGAGAAAATTCAGTGTGTGTGTGTGTGTGTGTGTGTGTGTGTGTGTNCACAGATCAAAAATAGTAATTTGTGGGCCTGGCTTGACCAGATAGAGACAAGAAAACTGGAGGAGAAGCTGATGACGGAAATATGATGTCTACTCAAGAATGAAGCAGAGAAGGCAATGGCAACCCACTCCAGTACCCTTGCCTGGAAAATCCTATGGAAGGAGGAGCCTGGTAGGCTGCAGTCCATGGGGTCACTAGGAGTCGGACACGACTGAGCGACTTCACTTTCACTTTTCACTTTCATGCCTTGGAGAAGGAAATGGCAACTCACTCCAGTGTTCTTGCCTGGAGAATCCCAGGGACAGAGGAGCCTGGTGGGCTGCCATCTATGGGGTTGCACAGAGTTGGACATGATTGAAGCGACTTAGCAGCAGCAGCAGCAAGAATGAGGAAGAAAGTGGTTTTCTCCCCCTCTTCGCTTATCCTTGATTATAAGACTATAGCCCAGTAAGCAGTCAGGGCATGGTACTCTCTCATCCATCCACTTGTAAGCCTTACAAGCATCCTATTCTAACAAGTCATTTCTTATCTGTTAGTTTGCCTCTCGCTGAACTCTTTTCTGACTGAGATATAAAGGATCAGAGGTCCTCGGAGACCTCTGAAACACTATCCAATGGTTTCAGTATGATATAGAGGAGAGAGGCTGGGCTGGGAGTCAGGGGGTCTTTAAATTCCTAGGATTGGCAGGGACACAAATGTCATCTGCTCTGGTAGTTCAGGATGTGAGTGCTATGTTCAGTATCATCTCTATCAATAAATCATCTATATTTTAGACTTTTAAAAATTATGTTAAGCAATTACAAATACTAAAAATGTGAAACAAATGAAAAAGAAAATAAAGAAAGGAGGAAGGGATAGAGGAAAAGAAAGGGGAAGGGAAAAGAGAGAAAATAAGGGGAAGGAAGTAGAGAACTAGTTACTCTTACCTCCCATCACCCAGAAATAACCATTTAACTGTAGACATTCTTGAAACATCATAGAAATAAGGAATTCAGCTTCTAAACATACAATTATATCTTTTGGGATCTGATTATTTCTTGAAAGTCTCACCTTTGGCATTTTGTATCTCACCGTTTGGCATTTTGGTGAAAGTTGTTCACCATTGTATCATGCCTAATTTTGATTTCTTTCTGATATTTAAAGAAGACATTATACCCTTCTGAGTCTACTTTCCTCCCAAGAGAACTAAGATGCATTTTGGGGGGGAAACTCTCTAGAGTATTCAGCTTTGGGTTTTTGTTGTCCTTTCAAACCCTAGAATTACTACCTTCTAAGAAAAAATGAGCAAAAAACCAAATAGATAAAAATGCTACTTGTGACTGGAGCTAAAAGACAGTGAGTGACAGCAGAGAAAATTCAGTGTGTGTGTGTGTGTGTGTGTGTGTGTGTGTGTGTTTGCATGTGTGTTAAAAAACCTTATTTTTCAGAGCAGTTTTACTTTTACAGCAAAATTAAGCAAAAGGCATAGGGACTTCTCTATATTCCCTAACTCTACCTGTGCTCAGATCCCTTTGAGTAAATAACAAGGAGCAGGCTCATTGGATTGTACTGTAAGAATATGTTTAGTTGTATTGGAAACTGATGAGCTGTCTTTCAGCTATCTTTCAAAGTGGCTACGCCATTTTGCATTCCCAACAACAATGAACTGTGACAACAAAATGAATGTGAGGTTGTCTGGCTCCACATCTTCATCAGTATTTGGTGTTCTATATATTGGCTGTTCTAATAGGTGAGTGATGGTATCTTATTGTTTTGATTTGAATTTCTTTGATGACATCTGTTGTGGAGGAGCTTTCCAAATATTTGTTTGCCATCTGCATATCTTATTTGGTGAGGTGTCTGTTAAAGCCTTTGGCCCAGTTTTTAGTTGGTATAAGTAAAAAAAAAAAAAGTTTCTCTTTTACTCTTACACTTGCAATACTTCTGCTTTGAGGTGTGTATATGTACGTGTATGTTTCTATTCCATCAGTTCTCTGACATTAGTGAGCATGTAAGATTCAGTTCCATTCAGTTCTGATACTAACTGAGCTTAGCACAGACCCCCTCAGGTTAAGGACACAGTCCCAAAAGACTACCCCTCTCCACTTTAGAATCCAAGTAGTGGGTCCCCAGGTGGCCGATAATATCTGACCAACTTGGTTATAAACTGCAGGTTCTCACAGCTTTCTCCTTGAGTTCTCTTAGTATAATTTGCTCAATGGCTCTCAGACCTGGGGAAAACAGTCTACTTACTAGATTATCAGTTTATTACCAAAGAAACAATCAGATGGAAGAAAGGCATTAGGCAAAACACGTGGGAAGAAGGTGCAAAGCTTTCTGTGTGTGTCCCCTTCCTAGCATGCCAGGTATTCACCAACCTGGAAGCTCTCCCAGTAATTTTTATGGAAGCTTCATCATAAAAACACAATCAATTATTAACTAACTCCCCAGCTTCTCTTCCCTCCCTAGTCAATGAGGAGTGAGTTGAAAGTTCCAGCTCCTAACCCTGGCTTGGTCTTTTTGGTGACCAGGCACCATACTGAAACTATTCAGGAGATCACCAAGATTTGCCTCATCAGAACAAAAGATTCTCCTATCACTCAGGGAATTCCAGAGGAGTCTCTACATCAGAAAAAAGGGTCAAAATCCAAATGTTAGATCAAAAGATGTTCTAGCACCTTCATTGCTTAGGAAATTACAAAGGTTTTAGGAGTTTTGGCTAAGAACTGGGGATGAAGAATAAAATATATACTTGTTAGTAGACCACAATATCACAGGAAGGTTTTTTTCTTTTCTTTTAATTGTTGAGTTTTTAAGAGTTCTTTATACATTTTGAGTCATGGTCATAATCAGATCGATTTTTGCAAATATTTTCTTTCATTTTGTGGCTTTTGTTTTTCTTTCATTCTCTTGCCAATGCCCTTCATGGAGCAGAAAGTTTTAATTGTGATGAAGTCTATCTTATTAATTCTTTCTTTCACATACCATGTCTTTGATGTTGCATTTAAAGTGTCATTGTCAAACCCAAAGTCATCTAGATTTTCTCCTATGGCACCTTCTGGAAGCTTTAGTTTATGTTTTACATTTAGGTCTGTGATCCATCTTTGAGTTATTTTTTTGTGAAGAGTGTAAGGTCTTTGTCTGGATTATTTATCTATTATTTGGATGCAATGGAAATTTGATATTACTCAGGTTTCAAAATGTTGATTTGGGGGTTGATCTTGCCCATTGTATATAATTTGAATCTGCATGCCAGGCTCCTCTGTTCATGGAATTCCCCAGGTAAGAATACTGGGGAGGGTTGCCATTCCCTTCTCCAGGGGATCTTCCCAACCCAGGGACTGAACCTGAATCTCCTGCATTGCAAGTGGATTCTTTACCATTTGAGCCACCAGAGAAGACTAACACATACTGTCAGCATAATATATATAACTAAGTTCCAAATAGAAAAATGAATACATCATCCATATGACCCTTGGACCCCAGGGCAGGCTATATCAAGCTATGCTTCAATGGCATATTGATTCAGTTCAGTTCAGTCGCTCAGTTGTGTCCAACTCTTTGCAACCCCATGAATTGCAGCATGCCAGGACTCCCTGTTCATCACCATCTCTCTGAGTTCACTCAGACTCATGTCCATTGAGGCCGNGCATGGGGTCGCAGAGTCGGACATGACTAAGTGACTTAACAACATTTTCCTCTTAGATGTTCTATAAAAATTGCACTTCTGTGAAAAACATTTTCTAGTTTATCATAATTTGTACATCACATATATTTGAACCAAAGTTTTATTACTTTTATTCTCTCTCACTCACATTTCACCTCCAATTAATGGAGCAATGCTGAAAAACACATCCATAAACTAACCTCCTCCTCCCCCACCTTCCCTGCTCACCCCTTATCAGGCGTCATCACACTGTTCACCAGGATGATTGTACAAGCCCTTTAACTGTTCTTCAAAATTGGACTTCTCTACCATGGAGCCAGTTCCTCTGCCCAAAAGGAAGTTGTGGAAACATTTTGATCTGACCGGGACAACCCGGAGCTCACACTCAGTCATGGCTCCCCTCGCACCAGTCTCAGCAGCATCCTTGTAGCAGACGCCAAGTTCCTTGGTTAAATGCGAGCCTTGCGGGGTGCCCTCCCAGGCCTCTGCAAGTCATCTCTGACTGTCTGCCTCCTCATTTTTCATCATGTTCCCTCCGTATAGCCATCTGCTTCCTTGCGTGGCTCAGACACTCCAACAATGAATTTACTCGAGGGCCCTGCCGTGGCTGTTCCCAGAACAGAAAATACTCTTTCTCTGCATCGTTAGCCCTCACACTTTCTACACGCTTCTGTTTAAATGTGGGCTCCAGGAGACCTACACTGACCTTTGTGTTTGAAGTTGTAACCTGCATCTGTCTGCCTTCAACATTTCTCACCCTCCCAATTCTCATGATGCTGATCAACTTTCAGTTTTCTCCTGAGCTGGTAATATGAGCTAACATAACAGTTATAATTTGCTTTCTGTCTTTGCTGAGTATGAATTATTTTTCTGTTTTAGTCATTGATGTCCCTCAGCACTTTGTGTGTCTGGCACACAGTGGGTACCATATAGATAGCTGGGATGAAGCAATGACCCAGTAGGTATTCTTTACAGAACTTCTATCAGAACTTGTGTTCTTCAGAAACCATCTGAGCCATCTTGGGTTAAGTATTTGCATGAGGCTCTTTCTGTGAGACTATGTAGTTATATTCTGAAGGCTGCTTTTATTTTCCTCAAAGCCCTTATCACATAACATGACTCCCTAAGAATTATTCCTTAAAAATATGCTAAACTATTCTAAACTTCAGCACACTAATCATCTTCCATGTTGATGCAAGTTCTATCTCACTCCAAGAAAAGTTTAACATGCTTTATTAGTTTTCATTATGGAAAATTTGAGTAAACATTATTATTTTTTAAATGCATAGAATTAAAAGTTGCACAGTCTAAGTGGCACACAGTATATATATAATCACTTTAGTGGTCAAGCTCAAGGCTCTGGCCCTGGTGTCTGGGGCTGGCATGCACCGTCCACAAAGCAGGCAGTGAGAGGGGACATGGAAAGATGGACAGGAAGCAGGAGCAAGCCGTGCCTGCTGTATGAGCCAGACTCACAGGAAAGGCGAGAACACATGTCAGTTATTGGCATATATGATCTTGGTGGGACAGGGACTGTGCAGAGTAGGGGCTCTTTGTTATGGAGCCATGTACACTAACCTACCCAGGGAAACCAAGAAGCTGGAAGGGGGCCCAAGGGAATACACACAGTACTTGTGGCCTCTCCTGTGTCCATCAGCCTCCTAGAGGAAGACCCCTGTGTACCCCCCAACCCAGCCGGAAACACACAGGAAGGACTGTTCTGGGCAGGGCAGTGCAGCTTTGCAACTCAACCAGGCAACGTTCAAGAAAGACATTGCAGTGGGCACCTGCTTGACAAATGGAGGATATTATAACCAAGTACGAGTATTATACACCTTCAAACCATGCCATGCCTCCAGAGAATCTTAATCATAGGATGTTCAGAGTCAAAATGCTTAGGAAGTAAACTCCTGTACAAATAGATTTCACAGTTAAGCTTCGCTGAATCATCCTGATGAAAGAAAACTGAATTATACCTTCATTTTTCAGCCCACAATCTAATTCTTAGAAAGCAATCTATGTAGGTATGAAATAAACCCTCAACTATAATCGACTAACAAAAACAGCTCAAAAACTTAGAGCTGATTAAAATGTCACTGCTATTCATTATGAGAACGCCTTTAACTGGATGCCAAAGGAAAATATTTGTTAGTGATTTTAAAAAGAAGTGGAGAAAAAAGCTACTATGAATTTGAAATAAGCACAAAAACTCCCTGAGCTCTGGGTAAACATAAGAAATATGGTGCATTAAAATGGAAAGTTATACTGTTTACAGTTCTTTGGTAAATGTCATTACTATTATTCTTACGGTTTGTTGGCATAATCATGGATCTTCAGAAAAGATTAGGGATGAAATACCAAAAGCTGACACATTTTTAGTAATATTTTCCGTTTCTCACATGCTTCTGTAATCTCTGTCCCTAATCGTCTTTGCAGGGACAACGTGATTCCAGTTAATCATCCAAGCCCAGCTCTCACTGTTGACGGAAATTCAGTGCATAGTATCTCATGTTTCCTCTCAGAAAAATAACCAGGTTCATCTATTTCTCTGACTCTGAGTGTTTCTAAGTGTCAGTAATAGGCGACAAGAGCATATTTAGAGGACTTGCACCATATTCCAACTACGCCCAGAGGCGGTGCAAACAGCCGAGCCGTGATAGTCTCATAACTCACAGGGCATGGCTGCGACTTTGCGTCTCCACAGAGTCTGCCCTCACCACGCGCCAGGGCACAGCGGCTTTCCTTTCCACGCTCTCCCTTCTCCGTGACTCGCATAACCAACTAAGCCGAGCGAGCCTTCCTCACGTCTGCGTGCCTTCGTGATTCAGTTCAGATGCTCACGCCTGTTATTATGCCCCAAACACAGTGCCAAGTACTGAGCGTGAGGCCCGGAGCAGAGGACGTGCCCCCTCCCTCACCGAGCTTGCGAGACGGAGAGCTTTTACATCCATCTCAACTCCCTTCTTTCACAGACCATGCAAACCCTCGGCTCCCTGGATTTCAAAAGCTTGAACACAGGGCCGCTCTGCACCCAAACTCAACCGGCTTTCTGGTGGTTGATTCACAAGGCAACTGTTACTTGTTAAAGTAACTTTTCCTTCTTCTATTTCTTGATAGAATTAGACTGAGAGCTTTGATGATATGTGTTCTTATCAGATTGCGTGTTTTCTATCTGCCCCATTGAGACACCTACTGACTTTTAACAATCTAAGGGGTAAATGTACAATTCCTCACTTGGCATTCAATGCTTTCTAAAATCTAGCCTGGATTTTATCTGACAATGTTAACACATAGAACTCTTGATTTGAAAGAAATGGGCTGATTGGGTTTTGCCATCTTGTTTCTGTCAACCTGAACTTACTCCTATTACTAATTTATATTTATAAAAATCTTCCTGCTTTTAAAAGATTGTTGTTTGTCAGTTAGTCACTAGGTCGTGTCCGACTCTCTGGGACTCCATGGTCTGTAGTCTGCCAGACTCCTCTGTCCATGCAATTCTCCAGGCAAGAATACTGGAATGGGTTGCCATGTTCTTCTCCAGGGGATCTTCCCAACTCAGGGATCCTTCAATAGCAGGGGGATTCTTTACTGCCGAGCCACCTGAGAAGTAATCTTTAAAGGCTACTGCCTGTGTTCTGTGGCCTTTTCCAAAATGCACTGCCATCAGCCTCTTCTGCTTGCGCACGTCTTTTAGGTAATGGGCACTTTCTGCCCTACACCAAAATCATTTGTGTATATCTAATTTTTTTATTAACTCTGGAATCCTCAAAGGCAACAGCTGCATATGTATGGTTATTGTTCTTTTTTCTTGTTTCAAATTAAATTTACTATATGCAAGCTATTATATATGGTAAAATACTAAAAATTTGTACATATTTATATTGATTTACAGTACAGGGTTGTGTACATAAATCTAACTGTCCTATTGTGTGACCCTATGGGACTTACTCAAATGTAATTCTTTCTGCATACAGATTTTGTGTGTGTGTGTGTGTGCTTTAAAAAACTTCATTTTGAGTAAATTATAGACTGACATGAAGTTGTGAGAATTAACACAGACAGATCCAGTGAAATCTTTATGATCTCACCCAGTGGCAGCACCGTGGGAACCTAGTTCAACATGGAAACCAGAATTATGACATTGGCAGAGCCCACCAACCTTGTCTACATTTCCTCATCTCTGTTTGCATCAGTGTGTTTCTGTGTGGATTTGACTGCATTATTATTATTACACTGGCGGTGCAGCCACAACCACAGGTGAGCAGGGCTGAGTCCAAGGTACAAGGATTGTTCCATTTCCCTTTGCGCTCACCCCATTTCCCTCCACCTCCTTGATAACAGCTGGGAGCTACAAATGTTCTCAACTTCTGTACTTCTGTCACTTCACAATGGTCTATGGAAAGAATCATACATTATGTGACCTTCTGAGATGGACTGTATTCACTCAGCATAATTCCTTTGGGGTTCTGTTCTGCTGTGTTTCAGTATCCTGTTTCTTCTCCCCACTAACTAGTACTCCACAGCTTGGATGCAATGTTGTTTTTTCAGTACTTCATCCACTAAAGGCAATCCAGGGAATGTCCTGATTTGACTATTGTAAGTAAAGAAAGCTGCTGCAACACTTATTATCAGGTTTCTATGTGACCACAGCTCTCCATTTCTCTGGAATAAATGCCCAAGAGTGCAATTTGGGTGTTGTATAAACATAGTTTAGTTTTGTAAGAACCTGATAAATTGTTCTCCGCAATGATTATACCCTTTATGTCTCCATCATTGACGAACACATGATGGAGATGCTTTTCTGTATCCTCACCAGCATTTGATGTGGTCCCTGTGGTTTAGCCATTCTGATAGGTGTGCATGACATGTCACTGTGAGTCTGATCCTCATATACCTGCTGACTCATGACAGCGACATTCTGTAGGTGCTGATTTGTCATCTGTACGTCCTCTCCAGTGAAAGTTTCTTCATATCTCTTGCCCATTTTAGACGGGGATTATTTTAAACAACTGTAAAGTTTGAGAGTTTTAATATATTCCAGATATTTTTTTATCCTTTGCAGATATTTGTTTCCAGCCTGCAGCTCGTCTCTTCATCCTCTTAGGTTTTTTGCAAAGTAAATGTTTTGAATTTTAATGAATTCTTCCTTTTATGGATCATGCTTTTGTTGCTAGGACTAAGAATTCTAGGCCCAGTTCTAGATAGCAAAGATACTCTCTTTTAATTTTTCTTTTAAGTTTTATAGTTTTACATTTTATGTTTGAAATCTGTGATTCATTTTGAGTTAGTTTTTGTGTAAGGTGTGAGGCTTAGTCCATTTTTCTTTATCCATATCTAGCTGCTCAAATAGTAGCTGATGGAAAGTTTATCCTATTCCAATAAGTTATTTCCATACAGTTTTCAAAGTGAGCTGGGCATAGTTTATGCATCTATTCCTGGGTTTCTACCACACTGTGTTCCCTGATACGTGCTCCTCTCCCACCACCAGCGCCACTCTGCCTGGATCACTTTGGCTGCATATTAAGGTCTGATTTTGCACAGAGTGATGCTTTTAAATATGTCATTGGAAAATAGACATAGTTTTTTTTTTCTTCTTTTCCAATATGTATGGCATTTATCTCCTAGCACTCTTGAATAAGGGCTTCCCTGGTGGCTCATTGGTAAAGAATCTGGCTGCAATGCAGGAGCCACAGGAGACTTGAGTTCGATCCCTGGATTGGGAAGATCCCCTGGAGGAGGGCATGGCAACCCACTTCAGTATTCTTGCCTGGAGAAACCCCATGCACAGAGGAGCCTAGTGGGCTACAGTCCATAGGGGTGCAAAGAGTTGGACACAACTGAGGTGACTTGGCATGCATACACACACTGTTTCGAGTGTTGAGAAAGACAATCTTGCCTTGCTTATGATCTTCGGGAACGCATTCATTCTATCACTGTAACTTGAGCGTCTGTTATAGTATCACTGTATCTTTTGCAGATGTTCTCTGTCAATTAAGTTTCCGTTTATCCTAAATTGTAAAGAGTGTTTTCATGAGTGAGTGCTGGATTTTCTCAAATAAGTTTTCTGCACCAGTTTAATTCTATTATGGTCTCAGTACAGACATTGTTGGTTGTTAGTGTTTTAAATGTCAAGGTAGATTTTTGGCTGAGGAAAAAATTTTTCTTCACAGCCTCAGAAGAGACTGATCAACTCTACTGACACCTTGCCTTTTTTCTTAAGCCACCCAGTCTATAATTCTGAGTTAGGACAGCCCTAGACAATACACATGATGACAGATTAGAAAGTGCTCCAATATCCTTCAGAAGTTAGTTCAAAATGCTAGTCAGTAGTAAACTGATGTATCTACAAAATGAATTAGAGAGAAAGAAGCTTCTAGATATAAGGAAGCCAGCCAAGTGGTGAGAATAATAATCATGGCTAAAGGTAATAAATGCCTCTGCTCCATTCTAAAAATAAAAATAAAAGTCTGACCTTATAATTACAAGTGACCCTGATGAAAAAGAAAACCATTGATTTTTAAAGACTAATTGTGGATGCAGAGATGGCTCTGCTCTGTGATGAGCTCAGATATAACGAGGTCAGTTAAAAAGGACAGAAGGGCCACTGAACAAACCACAACAAATAGAGCCACATAGATGAGTAACATCAGGACGGTTACCATTGGGACTGAAGTGAGTTGAATGAAAATTACTAGATGGTGACAAAAATGCTTGGAGCACAATAAGTGAGAATGAAAGAGACCACCAAGTCCAGCAGCAGAATCTCGCAGAACAGAACACCTAGTCAGCCCTTGGCTTCCGTTCCCATTCAGCTCTTTTCAGTCTTGACATCACAAGAGGAAATCCAGGTCTGCAGCTGAAGACATTGTGAGAAAATACGTGGGGACTTCTGAGCCAATTACAGACCAAACTTTAGAGAGAACTTTAAGATTGTCCTTCTCAGCACTCAAAACAGTGTGTACATGTGTGCTAAGTTGCCTCAGTTGTGCTCAACTCTTTGCACCCCTATGGACTGTTGGCCATCAGGCTCCTCTGTCCATGGGGATTCTCCAGGAAAGAATACTGCATGTCTTTGAGCAATCTTCAGTGATCTTTGCACTTCCAGGAAGGGTACAGAAAAAAGGTGGTCCCACATGGCATGGGGCCTGTGGGGAGTATGTTCTTTGTTAGGAGATGCTTTGTGTTGGCTGCAAATACAGGCTTTGAGGTTCATTGCCAAATTTTCCCTTGGCACCCCCNTTTGCACTTCCAGGAAGGGTACAGAAAAAAGGTGGTCCCACATGGCATGGGGCCTGTGGGGAGTATGTTCTTTGTTAGGAGATGCTTTGTGTTGGCTGCAAATACAGGCTTTGAGGTTCATTGCCAAATTTTCCCTTGGCACCCCCTTTTAATTACTTGATAAATCCAGGCAGGTTATTTAACTATCATGTCATATTTTTATTTTTAAAATAAAAATAGACTTTGCGAAACAGTGAAAATATATATAGCACAGGGCAAATACCAGACAAAACAGCTGTTGCTAATATCACATCAGCATCACCCCTATGTTCATTTCCAGTGATTCAGCCTTTCATTTTTTTTTAATTGAAGGGTAATTCCTTTACAGAACTTTGTTGTTTTCTGTCTAACCTCAACGAATCAGCCATCAGTTCAGTGCATTTCAGTTGCTCAGTCATGTCCAACTCTTTGTAACCCCATGAATCACAGCACGCCAGGCCTTCCTGTCCATCACCAACTCGCGGAATTCACTCAAAGTCACATCCATCGAGTCAGAGATGCTATCCAGCCATCTCATCCTCTTTCATCCCCTTTTCCTCCTGCCCCCAATCCCTCCCAGCATCAGAGTCTTTTCCA
>SJYV01029949.1:1312999-1325642 GCA_006410875.1 Neotragus pygmaeus
AGCTCAACTGGAATTCCATCACCTCCACTGGCCTTGTTCGTAGTGACGCTTTCTAAGGCCCACTTGACTTCACATTCCAAGATGTCTGGCTCTAGATTAGTGATCACATCATCATGATTATCTGGGTCATGAAGATCTTTTTTGTACAGTTCTTCTGTGTATTCTAGCCACCTCTTCTTAATATCTTCTGCTTCTGTTAGGTCCATACCATTTCTGTCCTTTATCAAGCCCATCTTTGCATGAGATGTTCCCTTGGTATGAAAAGTCAAATGCTTTATTAATCAATTTCCAGGCATAGGCAAGTGCATTTTTTTTTTCTACTATGCAATCAGAAGAGTTGCTTTATCTATGTAAATCTTGTTTACAATACACGTAGATATGGAGATCCCTGTTCAGTTTCTGGGTCTGGAAGATCTGCTGGAGAAGGGATAGGCTACTCACTCCAGTGTTCTTGGGCTTCCCTTGTGGCTCAGCTGGTAAAGAATCCACCTTCAATGTGGGAGACCTGGGTTTGATCCCTGGGTTGGGACGATCCCCTGGGGAAGGGAAAGGCTACCCACTCCAGTATCCTGGCCTAGAGAATTCCATGGACTGTATAGTCCATGGGGTCGCAAAGAGTCAGACATGACTGAGCAACTTTCAGTTTACTCAACCTTGTAGGAGCATTGATTGAATCAAACAGTGTGATGCCACTGCAGACCATGATTGTAGCCAGGCAATTAATAGATGCTGGCTCCTTAGAAGGAAAGTTGTGACAAACCTAGACAACATATTAAAAAGCAGAGACATCAGTTTGCTGACAAAGATCTGTATATTCAAAGATATGGGTTTTGTCTGTAGTCATCTTATCCATAGCTTTCTATACGTAGTTTTTCTTATATGTAGTTTTTTTTTTAATCCATAGTCATCTACGGATGTGAGAATTGGACCATAAAGAAGGCTTTATGCTTCTTTATTGATGCTTTTGTACTGTGATGCTGGAGTAGACCCTTGAGAGTCCCTTGGACAGCAAATAGATCAAACCAGTCAATCCTAAAAGAAATCAACCTGGAATATTCACTGAAAGGGCCAATGCTGAGTCTGAAGCTCTAATACATTAGCCACCTGATGTGAAGAGCCTACTCAATGAAAAAGACTCTGATGCTAGGGAAGATTGAAGGTATAAGGAAAAGGCAGAGGATGAGATGGTTAGATAGCATCACCTACTCAATGAACATGAATTTGAACAAACTCTGGGAGATAGTGGAAGACAGAGGAGCCTGATGTGCTACAGTCCATGGGGTTGCAAACAGTCAGACAGGACTTAGCTACTGAACAACAGTAAAACACTTCTTACTGGGCCCGACACAGAGGAAATGCTCAGTAAGTTATTATTTATGTCAGAAAGATGATGGGGAAATAGTGCTAGAGGATAAACTGAGGCATAAAAATAAAAATATTAAGAGTTTATTTGAGCAAACACTGATTTAAATCTATTAACAGCAGAGCCAAGTCAAACCTGCTTAGAGCTACTCTACTGGTAAGAGGTAAAGGAAAAGGCTTTAAAGAGCAGACTTGAAGCAAAGTAAGGGGATAACTTGATCAGCTATAGGTTAAGTGGTGCCCTTATTTAGAATGTCTACTTGGCTGATGGGATTGGTTGTTCTTAAGCTTTAGTTTCCTATCCTTGAGTCACTTATGTGTATTGACTCTGGTATAAGTTTGGTTTGCTTACCTAAGCTGCCAAGGCATTAGCACCCTCTCAGTCTAATGGCCTCTTTGTTTAATTAATTTAACTGGGTACAGGTGGCTTTTTTCTTTTTCTTTCTTTTTTTTTTTATATAGTTCTTTTGTGCATTTTTCCACCTCTTCTTAATATCTTCTCTTTCTCTTAGGTCCATATCACTTTTGTCCTTCACTGTGCCCATCTTTGCCTGAAATATTCCCTTGGTATCTCTAATTTTCTTGAAGAGATCTCTAGTTNTCCTTGAGTCACTTATGTGTATTGACTCTGGTATAAGTTTGGTTTGCTTACCTAAGCTGCCAAGGCATTAGCACCCTCTCAGTCTAATGGCCTCTTTGTTTAATTAATTTAACTGGGTACAGGTGGCTTTTTTCTTTTTCTTTCTTTTTTTTTTTATATAGTTCTTTTGTGCATTTTTCCACCTCTTCTTAATATCTTCTCTTTCTCTTAGGTCCATATCACTTTTGTCCTTCACTGTGCCCATCTTTGCCTGAAATATTCCCTTGGTATCTCTAATTTTCTTGAAGAGATCTCTAGTCTTTCCCATTCTGTTGTTTTCCTCTATTTCTTTGCGTTGATCGCTGAGGAAGGCTTTCTTATCTCTACCTGCTATTCTTTGGAACTCTGCATTCAAATGGGTATATCTTTCCTCTTCTCCTTTGCTTTTTACTTCTATTCTTTTCTCAGCTATAGCTAAGGCTTCCTCAGACAACTATTTTGCCTGTTTGAATTTCTTTTTTGGGGGATGGTCTTGATCCCTGCCTACTTTACAATGTCACGAACCTCTGTCCATAGTTCTTCAGGCAGTCTCTCTAAGAGATCTAATCCCTTGAATCTATTTCTCACTTCCACTGTATCATCATAAGGGATCTGATTTAGGTAATACCTGAATGGTTTAGTGGTTTTCCCTACTTTCTTCAGTTTAACTCTGAATTTGGCAATAAGGAGTTCATGATCTGAGCCACAGTCAGCTCCTGGTCTTGTTTTTTGCTTACTGTATAGAGCAACTCCATCTTTGGCTGCAAAGAATATAATTAATCTGATTTTGGTATTGACCATCTGGTGATGTCCATGTGTAGAGTCTTCTCTTGTGTTGTTGGAAGAGGGTGTTTACTATGACCAGTGCATTCTCTTGGCAAAACCGTTAGCCTCTGTCCTGATTCATTTTGTACTCAAAGGCCAAATTTGCCTGTTACTCCAGGTATCTCTCGAGCCCCTACTTTTGCATTCCAGTCCCCTGTGATGAAAAGGACATCTTTTTTTAGGTGTTAGTTCTAGAAGATCTTGTAGGTCTTCATAGAACCTTTCAACTTCAGCTTCTTCAGCAATACTGGTTGGGGCATAGACTTGGATTGTTGTGATAGTGAATGGTTTGCCTTGGAAATGAACAGAGATCCTTCTGTCAGTTTTGAGATTGCACCCAAGTACTGCATTTTGGACTCCTTTTGACTATGAGGGCTACTACATTTATTCTAAGGGACTCTTGCCCACAGACCCAATGGTCATCTGAATTAAATTTGCCCATTCTAGTTCATTTTAGTTCACTAATTCCTAAAATTTCAATGTTCACTCATGCCATTTCATGTTTGAACGCTTCTAATTTACCTTAATTCATACACCTGACATTTCAGGATCCTATGCTATATTGCTCTTTACAGCATCGGACTTTACTTCCATCACCAGTCATATCCACAGTTGGGCTGTGTTCTCACTTTGGCTCCATCTCGTCATTCTTTCTGGAGTTATTTCTCTACTCTTCTCAGATAGCATATGGGGCACACACTGACATGGGGAGTTCATCTTTCAGTATCATATCTTTCTGCATTTCCATAATGTTCTTGGGGTTCTCAAGGCAAGAATACTGAAGTGGCTTTCCATTCCCTTCTCCAGTGGACCATGTTTTGTCAGAACACTCCACCATGACTCACCCATCTTGGGTGGCCCCACATGGCATGGCTCATAGTTTCATTGAGTTAGACAAGGCTGTGGTCCATGTGATCAGTTTGATTAGTTTTCTGTGACTGTGGGTTTCATTCTGTCTGTCCTCTGAGGGGTAAGGACAAGAGGCTTCTGGAAGCTTCCTGATGGGAGAGACTGACTGTGGGGGGAACTGAGTCTTGTTCTGACAGGTGGGGCCACGCTCAGCATCTTCAGTACAATTATCAATGGGCAAGGCTCCCTGTGGAAAATTCTTCAAGAGATGGGAATACCACACCACCTGATCTGCCTCTTGAGAAATTTGTATACAGGTCAAGAAGCAACAAGTAGAACTGGACATGGAACAACAGGACTGCTTCCAAATTGGGAAAGGAATACCTCAAGGCTGTATATTGTCATCCTGCTTATTTAACTTATATGCAGAGTACACTATGCAAAATGTCAGGCCAGATGAAGCACAAGCTGGAATCAAGATCGCTGAAATATCAATAACCTGAAATATGCAGATGACACCATCTTTACGGCAGAAAGTAAAGAGGAACTAAAGAGGAGAGTGAAAAATCTGGCCTAAAACTCAACATTAAAAAAATTATGATCATGGCATCCAGTCCTATTACTTCATGGCAAATACATGGGGAAACAATGGAAACAGTGACAGATTTTATTTTCTTGGGCTCCAAAATCACTGCAGATGGTGACTGCAGCCATGAAATCAAAAGACGCTTGGTCCTTGGAAGAAAAGCTATTACCAACCTAGACAGAATATTAAAGAGCAGAGACATTACTTTGCTGACAATTGTCTGTCTAGTCAAAACTATGGTTATTCCAGTAGTCATATGGATGTGAGTTGAACCATAAAGATGGCTGAGTGCCAAACAATTGATGCTTTTGAACTGTCACTCTTGAGAGAAGATTGAGAGTCCCTTGGACTGCAAGGAGGTCAAATCAATCAATCTTAAAGGAAATCAGTCCTGAATATTCATTGGAAGGATTGATCCTGAAGCTGAAACTCCATTACTTTGGCCACCTTGATGCAAAAAGCTGACTCATTTGAAAAGACCCTGATGCTGGGAAGGATTGAAGGGAGGAGAAGGGGATGACAGAGGATGAGATGGTTGGATGGCATCACTGACTTGATGGACATGAGTTTGAACAACCTCTAGGAGTTGGGTAATGGACAGGGAAGCCTGGCATGCTGCAGTCCATGGGGTCACAGAGTCAGGCACGTCTGAGTGACTAAACGGAACTGACAAGTAGCTTTAGTGGTAAAGATCCTGCCTGACGATCCAAGATTCATAAGAGATGTCGGTTCAGTTCCTGGGTCTAGAAGATTCCCTGGAGGAGGGAATGGAAACCCACTCCCGTATTCTTGTCTGGAGAATCCCCATGGATAGAGGAGCCTGGTAAGCTAAAGTTCATAGTGCTTAAAAGAGTCACACAGGCAAGTTTAGCACATAGGCATGCACACACATTGATAGATACATAATGGAAGATAGATAGATGTAGATACACATACACACAAACATGTGCTTGATTATATACCTATATATATACACACAGACACAGATGCACACACATTTGGTATTATGCTTGAAATGTTTGTTCATTCTCTGTGCTGGTTTTTAACATACTGGTGGTTAGAATCTGAGGTTTAATGATAGGTAGACTGATAGAGAGAGAGAGACAGAAGAGTACATTGTAAGTAGTGGGATATTCTTTCATTAGAAGGCTCATAATGTATACGTGTCTCTGTTTTGTGATATTGGCAACTTCATCATTTTTGCCTAGAATTGGTACTATAGAAGGAGTTCATCCTCTTTTATGTCCAAGAATAATACTTAACCTAAAGAAGAGAAGATTTGGAAAGATATAGTCTCAGATAGACAACTTCACGTAATCTTGGGATAATCACCAAATAAAAACATAAAGCAAAAAAATGTAGTAACAGTTCTTGCCAGTTGAGACATCTGGAAGAATTTACACTGGGCTAATAGCTACTATCTTAGATACTAGAATACTTTGACAGGTACATGTAAAGTAGTTGTATTTCTTACAACCTCATGATTTTTATCCCAATACTGGGCACAATAGTCAGTATAATAAAATCAGGTTTGGTTTTTTTTTCACATATTCTATAATATACAAACTTAAAAAGAAAATTGTCATCATTCATACATATTTTTGAAAGGATACAAATGTTCTTCTTTGTTATACATAACGTGAGAGCTTAGGTTTTCTAATTAAAGAAATGAAAAGCATGGACACTGTAGAAGAAGACAAAATAAACTAATGAGAGTAGTAGTAACAATAAGTTTCAAAATTTCACCCACCCAGAGATAGCTGCTAGTATTCAGTTTCCTTGCAGACTTTTCCCATCTAAATAAATAAGTATAGAGATAAAGATAAGTTCAAGCATATCCCATGGGAGATAAAAAGATAGATCTATTGATACTATTTCTATGACTTTTCAACAAAAGAGATCACCATCCCTCTCTGAAGAAGTAGCCTTTGAAATTCACCCTGGAGCATATCTTGAGGGTTCTACTTACTTATGTAGATTTATGCCAGGCAGACCTCTGCTTTGGAGAAAAATGTACAAAGAAAACCTTTGTTTAGTATATCAAAGTCTAGCCCTTCCCCTTGGTGGCACATTGAAATCTGAGAAGACAGAATTATTTGCAAAATTCAGAAGGTGTTTATTTGTTTGTTTTGTAGGGGGGTAGACAGCAAATCCCCATTCCGTTCCCAGGTAGGACATAGAACAAGGAGGACAAAGAAGGTGTAGGAACTCCAGAATGTTCTTCGCCAGTGTAGTGAATGGATGTGGATGCATGAGTGTGTGAGTTGTGTGGAGTCACTCTGGGTCAGCTCTCATAAAGGACTCATCCTTATATAATGTTCTGTTGTTGTTTTCTTGGCATTGTTAATTTCTCAACAAGAGCTTCTGCCTTCTCTTTTTAAACACTGGGCCTTGTAAATTGGGCTTCTCTGGGAGTTTAGACAATAAGGAATATGCCAGCAATGTGGAAGACCCAAGTTTGATCCCTGGGTCAGAAAGATCCCCTGGGGAAGGAAATGGCAACCCACTCAAGTGTTTTACCTTGGGAAATTCCATGGACAGAGGAGCCTAGTGGTCTACAGTCCACGGAGTCACAAAGAACCATAGGTGACTGCGTGACTAACACTTGCATATACTAATCTTGTCCTGGTAGAGCAATAGGAATGGCTCTAGCAATGAGAGCGAGAGATGAAGGGCTTGGGTTATCCTGAGTCCACAAGTAGGAGACAGAAAATGTCTTGTCTCTGCTGACAACCCTCCCCCTTGTAGGTTGCTGTGTGTGTGCAGGTGTGTGTATGATGAAACGAAATACCTACAAAGAAGACATGGTACCACCTTGACTGAGAGTAACATACTGAGTTGTTGCCTTTCCCTGAAAAATTAAGATGACAGCTGAGGCTAAGTACTTGTCCTGATCCCTGGGGCACTTTGGCACAGTCATTCCGCAATAAATAGCAGATAGATTTATTGACACTACTTTGACATTTCAACAAAAGAGATCACCAGTCCTTTCTGAAGAAGTAGGCTTAGAAATTCCAGATATTCTTTTTTTCTTACGAATTTCAACCAATAAAAGAGGCTCTTAGTCTAGGGTCCATCTCTCCTTTCCTGGACATACACAAAGTTCAAATTTTAAAACTTATTGTGACCATAACAGTGACATTGGGCTCCATAGAAATAGGAAAACAAAAACAAAAAAAGAAAGAGAGATTGTGGGAAAGAGAAGCAGAGAAACCATTTTTGACTCTTTAGAATATATTTTAGCATTTAGGGTATATCCACAGCTTGCATACTGATTTAAATGTGAGCAAGAATGGATTCCTTGCCTCCACACAGACCAGGGTAATTACACAGGAATTCTTGTGAAATCACAAGTAGAGTTTGGAGACATGGATAGAGCTATACTGGATTTAAATTACAACTTGAAGATGGATCTTGAGCTCTGCACTCTGGGTCTGTTGAGGACATATAATTTATATACCACATTCCCAAACACTAATGAAGGAATCCTTATTAATTACATAACCTATGTTAACAGGAACAGCAATATTGCAATATAACCTGGTTAAAAAAAAAACAAGGATATATGGTGAATTTATTTTTATATTGCTTAGGCTTTAATCATAGGGTAAAAATAGCCATATAGAGTTCTGTGGAATGTTGCTACCATAACTCTTATTTCCTAATATGACTATGTACACTGCATCTACTTTTATCCATTTGGTCAACAGATATTTTTTTTGAGCCTAAGACCTCGACACATTGAGAATAGAAATTAGAGAAATGAGACACCTTTTCTTGTTTCTTTCTTTTTTTTTTCTGTTATGGTTTATTACAGGATATTGAATATAGTTCCCTGTGCTATAGAATAGGAACTTGTTGTGAGACAATCTTTCTGACTATAGAGTTTTGATGGTCATAAGTAGAAAACATAGAACCACCTCACCATAAATCACATATAGGCGGCTATTGTTTTTGAAGCACTTAATAACAAAAACACATTCTGAATGGGTTAATGGAAATTAAACTGCTTAAGGGCATAACAGTCTATTTTAATGTAAGCAGATTTCCCCCATATGAATATGTTTTTAGTAAGTAGACTCCATTTTATGAAGTAGATTATATATATATATTTTTTTTAACCTTCGCTCTAGACATTTAGATGGCTTTATGTTTTTCCTTATTGTGAAGTGAAGTGTTGTCACTCAGTTGTGCCCGCTCTTTGTGTCCCCATGGATTGAAGCCTGGCAGTCCATGAGATTTTCCAGGCAAGAATACTTAAGTGGGTTGCCATTTCCTTCTCCAGGGGATCATCCCAACCCAGGGACTGAACCTGGCTCTCCTGCATTCCAGACTCTTTACCTCTGAGCCACCGATACTTCTAAGCAAGAGAGCAGAGGATAAAATCAGTTTATTCCCATCTTCCTATAACAAGGGTCAAGAGGAAAATAGTAACACAACATTCTTGTTTATTTAAAAAAAATGATAAGCAAAAGTGTCAAAGCCATCAAGAATAGGGCATCTTCCCCAAATCTGAATGTTTAAAGAAACCATGGGATGACTCTGCTTATAAGAGGAAAGTGTCACATACAGCTGATGGTTTTGGAAGAAGATTCACTAGGTTTACTGAAAAGGTCAATAAAATTTAAATGCATAACTTTTGCTATTCTTGCCTAGATTGTTGTGTTATTAGGGACATGAAAACTGCACCAGTGGTCTTCTCTAAAAAGAAACTTATCAAAAATCCTACAGTATTTGAAGTTGCTCAGTCGTGTCTGACTCTTTGCGACCCCATGGACTATGCTTCATCTAGGCTACCAGGGAAGCTTCTTACATACCCTGCATCACCTCCATGGGATCTACTGTGTGGTGTCTAAAGTGATGTTCCATGAATCTATTTCTTTGGTTAAGATGGTGACCAGCAAAATATGAGAACTACTTCATTTACAGGACACATCATTTATGTCAGTGGTCTCCAACCATGGGAATTTTTGCCTGAAGATCTGAGGTGGAGCTGATGCAATAATAATAGAAATAAAGTGCACAATAAATGTGATATGCTTGAATCATCCCCAAACCATCCCTCCCACCCCCTGAGTTTGTGAAAAAATTGTCTTACGTGAAATCTGTTCCTGGTGCCAAAAAGTGGGGGCTGTTGTTTTAAGGTGAAGAATATGCATACTGATTAAGATAGCATATGAATCTTAGGAAGTCTTTGCATCTCACTGAATCATAGTTTGCTTATCAATTTTGTCGGTGATAACTAACACGATTTTACTGTTTAAATGAATCAGTATATGTAGAGTAAATAACCATACCATATCTGAAACTTAATGGAATAAGCTAGGCATATTGTTATTGTGGCTTTCTAGTTTTATTTCCATTTCTGTGGCTAATGTAATGTCCTTACAATGAATTCCTTTTCTACTTAAACAAAATTGGCTTCTGTTTTTGTATATTTGCCATCATGCTTCCCAGACCAGACGCAACCCCTCCCCTCTCACATACTGTTGAAAACCAAACCATCTTTGAAGATGGCTTGGCTTCATCACATCTTTTCCATGAAATCTTTTCTCTTTTAGATATAATGATCAAGATCTTACATTTGTTCACTTCATGTCTTACTCTGTTATAATAACATTAACGCTTCCATGTACCCTGTTTATTTTGTAAGTCTGTTCCCTCTCTGAGCTGTTGGAGAGCAGAAACTCTTTCTGAACTGTTTTTATATCTTAAATATCTAGGTTAGGGTTTGGCAAACTGGGAATCAATAAATGGTCACTGAACCAGAGCAAAGCTACAAAGCCTACATAGATCATGTATGTAGTGTCCAGTGGTGTCCAGTATGGTATGTGACACCTAAGTGACCTCAATGACTGTCCCCTGAATTGGATGGGAGAGAGTTCTGCTTATCTGAGTGGATAGTCATCCTCACTTTCTGCATGAAGTGAACTGAAGTTGCTCAGTCGTGTCTGACTCTTTGCGACCCCATGGACTATAGCCCACCAGGCTCCCTTGTCCATGGGATTCTCCAGGCAAGAACATTGGAGTGGGTTGCCATTTTCTTCTCCAGGGTATCTTCCTGACCCAGGGGATCAGACCCAGGTCTCCTGCATTGCAGGCAGACGCTTTAACCTCTGAGCCACCAGGGAATAGATGTCTGCAAAATATCCCTTTATCTAGTTGACTATGTCTGTTTGTTTACCTCTCCTGTCTTCATAAAATCATATGTTTCTTGAAAACAGAATATACTTTCAGCCATGGCTTCACCATGAAACGCATAACACATCCTACGGAGCTGCTATAAATGTTAATTGAATCTAATTTGATAACTGTCGGAGTTTGAACATCATGAATAAAAAACGTTTTTTCGTAAGGAATTAAACATATACCATAGAACCACAGAAGAAATTAAAGAAATTAAAATCTCTCCATGGTGATCCCATAATTCCTACTTTGTGCTGTAAACGTAAGATTTGGCAATTGGCATCACACTGTTGCAGGATCTTTTTTTTTTTTTTTAAGCTAATGCAAATGTCTGTATCACTATTGAGATACTAAAAAGTACCTTTAAGTGAAAATCTGCATGAAAACACTGCACTGAAAGAGAAGAAAAGAAAAATAGTATCAATAGGTTTTAAAGAATATGTTCAATATGATTTTAGCCATTTAAATTAATTGAGCTGTGAAGTTTTGCTATTTTTCTTATCAAGTCCACATTCCAGAAAATAAAGTTATCAATTAAGAATATCACTTTTCCAATAATACAGAAAGAATATAACTTATGTCTTCATATAGCCTGAGAAAGTTTCAACAAAGGAAAGCTAAAAAGAAATTACTTTCACAGAAATAATTTTCAAAAATTGCTTTAGTCTCACATTGTTAAGCACATACAGAGAAGAATGAAGACATCTAATACACTCAGACCTCAAAGGCGGATACTGTGTTTCACAAACAAGCAGTTTATTTAGAATTGATCCTAAATCATTGAATATACATCACATTTGATGTTTCAATTGTTCTCTTAAAATACAAATTGGAAAATATAATAATTCTCTGCCTTGAGTTCATCCTTACTGTTATTGGGTGACATTTCAAATTGTATATTTGTAATTCTTTTCCTTGCTTTTTTTATAGCACAAATAGATGGAGCAAAGTAAAGAGAATACATTTTAAATCTTAGGTATTCCCTTTGAGAGGATTTTCATAATATTTGTCATTGCATTTTAATTTGTAGTAATAGCAGTTATGAATAAAACATTTACAAACGCATAGAACATATATTTTCAATTCTAACTCAATCTCTCATTCTCTCTCTATTCCTCCTTCCACCCTCCTCCCAATACAGTCATTTTCCAGGTTGTCAAAAGATGGATGTTCTCCAGGGCTAGTTTGTCATAAAAGGTAAGATCAAACCCATAGCATTAAAAAAAAAAAAATACACTGAGCTTGTGCACTGAGCCAGGCAGTGCAAGAGTCAGCGGCAGTTTCTCCAAAGTAATCTGACAGACTTCATTTGTCTCCTTGTTGAACTAGTCAAGTCATCGCAAGTCATGACCTCCCACCGTGGTCCCGCTTTCCCCAGCCCGCGTCTGCTCCAGGCGGCTGCCTGCTGAGGGCGCCACTGAGGCCAGAGGACATTCAGAATTTCCAAAACGAATTTGACTCTTAGGAGCTTCTAAAAAGGAATGCTTCTCTGCTCATCTCTTTGCCAAAGAGCTGTCACTTTCTTGGAAAGTTAAATTTGTCACAAGGAAAGAAAATTTCACCATTGCCTGTTTAAATAAGTTAGGGAGTAGAACCTTCTCCCCAGTGCTTTTTTCCACAGCAAGCAAATGTATCAATCATTTTATTCTCTGAAATAACAATTTATTATCCATGCAGGAGGCCTTAGATTCAATCTGCACAGTGTTCTGAGTGTCGCATCAGATACGGAGAACTGTCATCCGTCTTTATCAGGGTAATCACTCTGCTCTTGTCATCAGTTTTTAATAATAAAACTATTTATTACCTCAATAATTATTTAAGACAAGAAGTCTGCCATTGCCATCAAGTATAAATATTGATAAATTGCTTGGTTAATAAACTGGTACTATTTAAGTGGCTTGGAGAACATTGAAATGAGAATGGTATTATTACAAAAAGTTATTACAAAGAATTGCAAAATGTTTATCGCCTATTGAAAAGATTATATTTACCCAACAGGAATCCCATGAAAAGAAAGTGAGAAATCTAACTTGTAATTGGACAAAGATTCGGCATGAAAGACTGAAGAGCCAATATTTTAACCATAAAAAAATACAATTTGCAGGCATCCTATCTAGATGCCAAATTAAACTAAATGCATTGGACTCAGTTTGAGGCTTTGTTGCAACAACAACATGTTATGTGGTGGTAAGAAGCCAGACTGTCAAGGTTTGCAG
>SJYV01029949.1:1325674-1376472 GCA_006410875.1 Neotragus pygmaeus
CTAGCTTTGTTCATAGTGATGCTTTCTAAGGGCCACTTGACTTCACATTCCAGGATGTCTGGCTCTAAGTGAGTGATCACACCATCGTGATTATCTGGGTCATGAAGATCTTTTTTGTACAATTTTTCTGTGTATTTTTTTGCCACTTTTTCTTAATATCTTCTGCTTCTGTTAGGTCCATAAGTTTCTGTCCTTTATTGAGCCCATCTTTGCATGAAATGTTCCCTTAGTATCTCGAATTTTCTTGAGGAGATCTCTAGTCTTTCCCATTCTGTTGTTTTCTTCTATTTCTTTGCATTGATTGCTGAGGAACGCTTTCTTATTTCTCCTTGCTGTTCTTTGGAACTCTGCATTCAGATGCTTATATCTGGAGAAGGAAATGGCAAACCACTTCAGTATTCTTGCCTTGAGAACCCCCTGAACAGTACATCAAGAGTAGGTACTATCAATGTCACTTAATACTATTAGTGTGAATCTTGATCACCTAGCTGGGGTAGAATTTTCTGGATTTTTCCAGCGTTAAGTTATTCTTTCACCCCTTTTCCTTTGTGTGCTATTTTGAAGGAAGTTACTATACATAGTCCACTCTAAACAGGAATAATTTTTCAACTCAAAATGGAGTATTTATGGAATGCATCTGAATTCTTCTTCATGAGAGATTTGTCTGTTTTTGCCGATTTATTTATTATTTAAGTATTTATTTATATCAGCATAGACTCATGGGTATTTATTTTTTTACTTTAGTTGATAACCTAATATTACTTTATTTGCTGCTAGAATTTTTCTGCATTTGACTATTAGAAAACCCTTTCAGTTGGCTCCTTTGTGTGTATGTGTGTTTGTGTGGGCCCAAGCAAATACTTTATTATGCAAATTATTTGCTTGGATAGCTGATTCCATGAATTTAAATATTAGTGAACCAAAACATAATAACTACAAATTGATGAAATAATAAAATTATTGAATCTTCTAGCTTCTGATAATGATAAAGTAGTTTATATTAGACTAGCCCTGTTGCTATAACAATTATTTGTTTTTGTTGTTGTTCAGTTGTTCAGTCATGTCCAACTCTCTCTGATCCCATGGACAGTAGTATGCCATACTTTCCTTGTCACTATCTCCCAGAGTTTCCTCAAACTCATGTCCAATGAGTTGGTAATGCCTTCCAATCATCTCATTCTCTGTTGCTACCTTCTCTTCCTGCCCTCAATCTTTCCCATGGTCTTTTCCAATGAGGCAACTCTTCTCATCATATGGCCAGAGAATTGGAGCTTCAACTTTAGCATCAGTCCTTCCAGTGAATATGCATAGTTGATTTCCTTTAAGATTGACTGGTTTGATCTTTCAGGCCAAAAGACTCTCAAGAGTCTTCTCCATCACCACAATTCAAAAGCATCAATTCTTTAGTGTTCAGCCTTCTTAATAGTCTACTCTAATATCTGTACATGACTACTGGAAAAACCATAGCTTTAACTATGTGGATGTTTGTTGACAAAGTGATGTCCCTGCTTTCTAATACACTGTCTAGGTTTGTCATAGCTTTTCTTCCAAGGAGCAAGCTAATTTCATGGCTACAATCACTTTCTGCAGTGATTAGAGTCCAAGAAAAAAAAGTCTGTCTTTGTTTCCTCTTTTTCCCCATTCTACTTGCCTTGAAGAGATGGGACCAGATGTCATGATCTTAGTTTTTTGAATGCTGAGTTTTAAGCTACTTTTTTCACTCTCCCCTTCCACCCTCATCAAGAGTTTCCTTAGTTTCTTTTCACTTTCTTCCATTAACATAGTATCTTCTGCGTATCTGAGGTTATTGATAGGGGCTCCTGTGATGCAGGAGACCCAGGTTCCATCCCTGGATCAGGAATATGCCCTGGAGAAGGAAATGGCAACCCATACCAGTAATCTTGTCAGAGATATCCCATGGACAGAGGTACCTGATGAGCTGCAGTCCATGGGGTTGCAAGGACATAGTGACTAAACAACAGCAAAAAACAAACAAACAAAAGTATATATATAAAAGAAAGAAAAAACGCCAAAGCTTTATCCCTTTGACGGCCATGTCCAGCTCCCAACATTCTCATTCAAATGCCAGCACGTTAATCATTCACTTTTGTCTTAATGCCCCAAATTGAAGTATTTACCACAAATCAAAGCATTGTGTCTGAACCTATCTACTATTAATAGCAATAATTCTACTGCTTTCATAATAAATTGTGAGTGTTTTTCTCTTCTGAGCAGGGATCAAATCTTTATTTTCTGTATTTTCCTCCCCCTCCCCCGCCCCCAACATTACAAAGAATAGGTTTTGCAAGAAGCATGTTAAATACAGGGATGAACACTGTTATGTATTTCTAAACAGCGAGTTTGGGATGATATGCCCTTAAGTTCAAAGGATTATACAATCAGTTCCAATTAAAGCTACTGTTTAAAAAATTTAATTACATCATCTGCTGTTGAGTCCTAAAAAGTATAGATGACTGGGTGACGGTCAATCAACTAATTATATTACTGTAGTATATGGTCACATACTGCTGACTATGTACTCATTTTCTGATCCAAAATACATCTCCAATATGTAGCTTCAGCATCATAAGGGTAATTCTGAAAACCATTTCCGGGGGTTTGTAAAAGCTATGCAAGACAGTAAACAAAGCAAAGAATGGATACTTTAATTCATGTTTCTTGAAGAAATTTCAATTTTTTTAAGGGGTGGTGTTAGTTTTCCACTGTGTATGTCTCATTCATCCAGAAATTTTTTCTTGGTGTTAAGTAGCAAATATGTGGGAGGCTAGAAGACTTTACAATTATAATATTTACAGCAGTTCTCTGCTGATCCCTAAATATGAGCTGCCACTCAGCCCAGCAAAATGTTCGACATTAAGCATTCAGGGATGGCATGAAGCCCTCAGTCATTGTTGGAAAGATCATTTATCACTCACTGTAATAGCTTTTAGTTCTTAGTATAGTAGACAGGACAGTGAATTGACTGTGGAGTCAAAGAAAAGTAAGCTTGAAATTCTCCTCTGCACACTTACTAACTAGCTATATAAACTTGGAAAAGTTACTTCTGAAGTCATTGTTACTTTATTGGTAACACAGGATAATGCTATTGAGGCTATAATTCTACATCCCTGGGTTCCTGCGAATGCATGGCTGTAACTTGTTTCTATCTTCCTTATTCAGTCTCTGAACTCCTTTATGCACTACATGTTTTTCATCTTGTTTCCCCTCCTACAAGACTACAGTTCTCTCTGTATAAACACACGAACTCTTGCACACTTCCTCTACTATCTAGTAAATGGTTTCTCAACCTTGATGCTACTGACATTTCGGGTTGAATAATTCTTGGTTGTGTCCTATGAACTGGGACTCCTGTCCTGAGCAGCATATATGGAGTCTGCTAGATGCTAGTAATAGCCCCTCCCTTCACTCTCCAGGATAACAACCAAAAATGTTTGCAAACTTTACAGAATATTCCTTGGGGGGAAGGGGTGGCAAAACCACTCCCAGCAGTGAATCAGGGATCTAGTACAGTGTTGCTCACTATGCAAAGCATGAGCTCTAGATCAAGAAGTCCCTGCAAGAAACTCAAAGTTTGTGCAACTCAAATTGAATTCATTTTCTTCCTTTCTGACTTAAATTGTTCCTATCCCTTCATTTCTGGTTTCTACTATTTGCACAATTATCCATTGATTAATCTAGGCAGAAACTTGAGACATATCCCTGACTACATTTTTTGCCACCTTCATGTTGTTCCTGTATACTAAAAATAAAATAAAATCTAAAAAAACCCAAACCTTCTCAAGTGAATTTCCTCTTTTCTACCCCTGCTCCTTCATTTTTAAATAAATATTTACAGAAAGACAGTTACATTTATGTTATAAGTAGTTTGTCTTATGCATACCTATACCTCAAGCAAAAAAAATCATGAGCTAAACCATGATATAAAATCTTAAAAAATGAAATTTCCAAAGACTGTACATATATGTAATGTTGTATAGCAAAACTGAAAGAACTTTTAAAAATTAGGAATTCCTTTCCTCATTTCATCTGTCATTGCTCTGTCACCAGAGGGAAGCCACCACTCAATACCATGTCTTTGCATAAGGAGTAATTACACTAATATGACTTTAAGATATCCCAAAGTTGTGCTGTTGGTATAAGCATATGGGTCAGCTATATCAGTCTTACAAAAGGCAGATTCAGGTCCTTTGGTGATTCAACAAAGTTAGTGGCAGTTGCTCAGAATGGGGTCAAAAGAAATCACCCAGAAGATTTTATTTGACTGAAATAGAATGACCCATGTGCTTTAATATTATACAATTAAAAATCATAGATTAAGAGAGGCAATTTCTATGTGAACATCTGTAGATATTTGTTTGAGAAGAGACCAACCACCACACAATATTGTTACATCCTCATATTTTTTTCTTCCTAAATGAAGGGGCTTTGTTTCTTTTGAACTCAATCACTTTTTTTTTTTTTCTGAATTGAAATAAAACTAAAATAACTGCCCTTTGGGAATGAGAAATTAAAACTCATCACAGATGGTGTGTTTCTCCTCTTATCTGGTCAGTGGGCTGATTTTGAACAAATCCCTATTCAATTCCTTTCTTCTGGAAAATTTCTAATTAAATCTTGGAAAATCAACTCCATCAAATATCACCCACCCTACTCCCTACTTTGAATGGTATCAAAAGATGAAGGTAGAGAGATTTGTGACCTTGAAACGTGAGCAAACCACCATCCAATCACCCCTGTAGGGAACAGAACCTTCACTTTCATAGAACAGGTGGCAAAACAATTACAGATGTGCAGCTGTTTTATGCCATCAAATTCTCCAAGGGAAAGCCTGAGGTGATTGTTATGTAAAAAAATGTGTTTTATCTCCATAGAATATATTTAATAAAACTGTGAGGTATGTAAATTTGCCAGCCAGAGGTAGAACCATTTCAAAATTTGACTATAGTTTTGTTTATATTAAGAAATTATACTTATTAGCGTAAATCATCTAAAATCATAAATTAGCATAATAGAAACATCTCTGTAATAAAAACCTGCCATTCTATTACCACATAGCTTTATTTCTATGAGACTTTATTAGCAATGAATATCAAGCAGGCCAGGAGATGTAATATATTGTCTAATGTAGTATTGTGGAATGGAAAACATACTCCATGAATATGCAAACTCTATTTCCATACATAAAAAATAGCTCTATAAATATATATCCAGCATCACCAACATGGTGGCTGTTATATCATTTTCTTTGCACACCTCATCCTGCATACCTGTAATTATAATGTATTCAAAATGAATCTTTCTATTCTAGAAATGAAAAATAAATGAAGAAATGCACACTCACCGTGGACACAGCATTAGGAAAGATATTAAAGAAGAAGGTGAGTAGGAAGAATGGAAGAAAGGATAAAAAACAAGTGGAGATGAAGAGTAAAGAAATAAAACAAAATAAAACATTTCTCACTGAAGCCTTAATTTCGCCCTTGAAGTTAACGTATAATCCCTATTGTAAAGATAAAGAACAAGGGCCCTGATATATGAGGACTTGTCTGCAGTCACCCAGTAGGTTTGAGTTTTAATTTATTCTGATTATGAGTGGCCTGGTCACTAGAGTTTCCTGGAGAAAGAATAGAAAAGGGTAGGGAAGTTGGATAAACAATTTTGAAGGGTGCCAATTTCACATCCACCAGAGATTCCCTGCTTCCATCTATTTTCTGTACCAGGATTCTGCACACTTTTGTATTTGAAAAGGAGTTTGGAACTCATCTGTCCATACCTCATGTTCTCTATAGCTTACAGTCTAATCAGTATGGCAGAGCCAAACCACCCAGAATACTAAAAAATTGGATTAATTTTTTTCCATAAGGATTAAATGAGATCCTTGTGAAACTTGGTGGAAGCTTGATGGGGAAATAGTGAAGAGAGACTTGACCTAGGTCCTGGAACATGGGTGAGAGATAGAAGGAGGAAAAGGATTAGTTAATAAAATTGTGAAACCACTTCCAGCACGTGGGTTTCCCCCACACCAAGTAATTCTCCAGTACCAGTTCAGTGTTGCGCAATTCAGTCCTGAGATGATCTACCTGGGAGGCAATCCCATAGGTTAAGGGCTAAGTCCTAGCAGAGTGCACCCACCCACTTCAGAGGCATGTTGCTAGTCCCATTGCAAATCTAGTTGTCTCTTGGGCTTCTGATGAGTTGGCTGTACATTGAAGGTTTCCAGCATGCTCTCCTTGGGTTTGATTAATTTACTAGAACTGCTCACAGAACTCAGCATGATTATTTACTCACTAGATTATCAATTTATTATAAAAAGTATAACTCAGGAAGCATCACTACAAACAAAGCTAGTGGAGGTGACGGAATTCCAGTTGAGCTATTTCAAATCCTAAAAGATGATGCTGTGAAAGTGCTGTGCTCAATAACGCCAATAAATTAGGAAAACCCAGCAGTGGCCATGGGCCTGGAAAAGCTCAGTTTTTGCTCCAATCCCAAAGAAAGGCAATACCAAAGACTGTTAAAACTACTGCACAATTGTACTCATCTTACAAGTAGCTAAGTAATGCTCAAAATTCTTCAAGCCATACTTCAGCAGTATGTCAACCATGAACTTCCAGATGTTCAAGTTGGATCTAGAAAAGGCAGAGGAACCAGAGATCAAATTGCCAACATTCGTTGGATCACAGAAAAAGCAAGAGAATTCCAGAAAATTATCTACTTTCTGCTTTATTGACTATGCCAAAGCCTTTGATTGTGTGGGTCACAAAAATCTGTGGAAAATTCTCCAAGAGACAGTAATATCAGACCACCTTCTTGCCTCCTGAGATATCTGTATGTAGGTCAAGAAGCAACAGTTAAAACTGGGTATGGGACAACACACTGGTTCCAAGTTGGGAAAGGACTATGTCAAGGCTGTATATTGTCATCCTGCTTTTTTAACTTATATGCAGAGTACATCACGCAAAATGCCAGGCTAGATGAAGTGCAGGCTGGAATCAAGATTGCCAGGAGAGATATCAATAACCTCAGATACTCAGATGACAACACCCTTATGGCAGAAATTGAGGAAAAACTAAAAAGCCTCTTAATGAAAGAGGAAGAGGAGAGTGAAAAAGTTGGCTTAAAACACATTCAGAAAACTAAAATCATGGTATCTGGTCCCATCACTTCATATCAAATAGATGGGGAAACAATGGAAACAGTGAGAGACTATTTTCTTGCATATGGTGACTGCAGCCATGAAATTAAAAGACACTTACTCCTTGAAAGAAAAGCTATAACCAATCTAGACAGCATATTAAAAAGCAGAGACATTACTTTGCCAACAAAGGTCTGTCAGATCAAAGCTATGGTTTTTCCAGTAGTCATGTATGGATGTGAGAGTTGGACTATAAAGAAAGCTGAATACCAAAGAACTGATGCATTTGCATCATTTGGAGAAGACTCTTGAGAGTCCCTTGGATGCAGAGATCAAATCAGTCAATCCTAAAGGAAATCAGTCCTGAAGGACTGATGCTGAAGCTGAAACTCCAATACTTTTTCCACCTGATGTGAAGAACTGGCTCACTGGAAAAGACCCTGATGCTGGAAAAGACTGAGGGCAGGAGAAGAAGGGGATGACAAAGAATGAGATTGCTGGATGAGTTCAATGGACATGAGTTTGAGCAAGCTCTGAGAGTTGGTGATTCACACGGAAGCCTGGCATGCTGCCGTGCTGCCGTCCATCGGGTTGTAAACAAAAACAACTGAGCTGAACTGGTAACTCAGGAATAGCTAGAGGAAGAAATGCATTAGGGAAAATGTGTGAGAAAAGACATTATATGCTTCCTTGCCCTCTCTGGGCGCACCACTCCCCCTAAATCTCCATGTGTTCACCAACCTGGAAACTCACTGAACCCCCTCCTTTGGGTTTTTATGGGGTCTTCATTACATAGACATGATTGATTAAATAATTGGCCATTGGTAACTGAACTTATGCTCCAGCCCTTCCCTACTCCCCAAAGTCAAGGTGGGACTGTAAATTCCAACTTTTTTTGAAAATAAAACATTTTTTTAATTAGAGGAAAATTGCTTTACAATGTTGTGTTGGTTTCTGCCATACAATATGTATCTCCTCCCTCCCCTCTCCCCATCCCACCCCTACAGGTCATCAGAGAGCACCAGATGGCCTCTCCATGTTATTATGTACAGCAGGTTCCCCCCAGCTATCTGTTTTACACATGATGGTGTACACATGCCAATGCTACTTTCTCAGTGTCTCCTGTGCTCTCCTTCCCTCACTTTGTCCGCAAGTCTGTTCTCTAAATCTGCATCTCCATTCTTTCCCTGCAAATAGGTTCATCAGTACAAATTTCTAATCACAGGGTTGGCTTCACAGGCTAGCAGCCCTCATCATTTGGTACTTCCCAAAAGACAACTTGTCGACATAACAAAAGACACATTTATTGCTCTCAGCTCTCATCACAGGAACTTCCAAGGGTTTTAGGAGCTTCATGCCAGAAATAGTCACAAAGACATATATATATATATTTCTAACTGAAAGTCACGATAATACAGCTGATGAAAGAGAAACTTTCTGATTCCAGGAACTTAGATTTTCTTGCCAAATAACGCAGTTTACTAGGAAAGAGTCTTCTCTAAGGAAAGAGAGAAGCAGTTAAAAGTATTTGATTATGCAGAATACTGCAGCCTGCATGTGCCTTCTCTGCTCTAAGTCCTTATGTGCATGTGGGCAGGCAGGTCTGCTAAGTGGCTTCAGTTGTCTCCGACTCTGTGCCACCCCATAGACTGTAGCCCACCAGGATCCCCTGTCATGGAATTCTCCAGGCAACAACACTTGAGGTGGATAGCCATCCCCCCTCCAGGGGATCTTCCCAAGCTAGCGATTGAACTTGGGTTTCCAACACTGCAGACAAATGCTTTACCAGCTGAGCCACCAGGGAAGTCCCTGTTGGAGCATCATTTCTTTACACTGCTGTCAGTTTCTGCTGTACAGCAAAGTGAATATATGTGGATTAATATTTGGAACAGATGATTCAGAGTCATCCACTATTGAGAAAATATTTGAGAAAAGGTGTTTCCATTTAGACTCTCAGTTGTGTCTGACTGTTTGTGACCCCATGGCCTGCAACATGTCAGGCTTACCTGTGCCTCATCAACTCCCAGAGCTTGCTCAAACTCATGTCCATCGAATTAGTGATGCCATCCAACCATCTCATCTTCTGTTGTCCCCTTCTCCTCCTGCCTTCAATCTTTCCCAGCATCTAGATCTTTTCCAATCAGTTCTGGCCACAGTTTTGGAGTTTCAGCTTCAGCATCTGTCCTTCCAATGAATGTTCAGGACTGGTGTTTAACTTCTCACAATTAAGCCGTTTAGAATTGTTCCAAGATAATTATATTAATGTTGTTTAATTTAATAAGAATGACATGTTATGAAGGGGCTTCCCTGGTGGCTCAGCTATAACAAATCCACGTGCAATGCAGGAAATGCAGGTTCAATCCCTGGGTTGGGAAGTTCCCCTGGAGAAGGAAATGGCAACCCACTCCAGTATTCTTGCTTGGGAAATCCCATGGACAGAGAGGACAGTCTATGGGGTCGCAGAAGTGGCAGACATGACTTAGTGATTGAAATACCACCATATGTTATGAAAGGCTTCCTTATATAAAACAAAAATCAGTCAAAGGCCCGTAATCCATGTGGAAGGGCTATAAACCATCAGATAATGATCTCGTGTTCCAACCTCAATCTCCAAAGTTACCAGTCTCCCAGTCTCTGCTTCCACCCCCTCTCCCTCTGCTGGTCACACTTCTGTTGGTGGGATGTAGGGGTTAATGGCACAGACTCTAGGATTAAATTGTCTGGGTACAAATCTCATCTTCAAAACTAAAACTTGACTTCAGGCATTTATTTAATTATAGTGCCTCCACCCCCTCCTATGAAAATAAAGATAATCACGAACATCTCAGTAGGAAGTAGTGACACATGACTGAGATGGTACTGGTAAGTGTTGATATGAAGCTTGTCACAGCACACAAAACATTGTTGAATGATAGATGTTGTTTTTGCTAAAACAGGTACAAAACCTGTCATATTATATAAGATTTAAATTTAGTTCTTGTTGTCTCTTGTGCCACAGACTTCTTGCAAAGCCTATCAACATAGAGCTTACTTCATCTTCTGTTTTCTAAAGACAAAAAGAGAATAAGAAGGGGCTAATTTCTCTGGGAATAAAATCAAACAGCTTTCTCTCCATTGAATGGTAAAGTACCTTTTCAGTCTAATCACTTTGTGCTGCTTAATGTAGGAGATTAGAGTTGTTGAGATGCCACAAGCTTCCATATTCTTTCTTGTTGCACATAAAATTGTGTCTCCACCATCAATCAGGTAATCTTAGGTTAGTTTCATTCAGAGTTCCACACATGCAAAAAAAATTTTTTTCTGTGCCAACTCTAGCAGAATCACTCTCAAAGTAAGTTAGCAGGAATACTCATGTAGCATTGTTTGTTTCCTGAGACCACCCATGACCTCCGTTTCTATCATGCCTCTTTGTACTTTGGTTGTCAAAAATGAATAACATCCGCCCAGTNAGTCCAAGAGATAGTAAAGGACAGGGAAGGCTTGCGTGCTACAGTCCATGGGGTTCAGAGGGTTGGACATGACTGAGCAACTGAACAACCACAAGGAAAGGAAAAAAAACAACCTGCATAGTGTGTCAGTAGAAAACAGACAGAAGAGGCAGGAAGTTGCCTGCAGGCTTTGTCACACCATCCAAATCTCACTTGACTGCTTGTAAGTGGCAGAATTTATTGCATATCTAGGACTCCTAATGCACTAGATTCTGGGGAACATGGTCTATAGCTTTCAGACACCACAGAGGATAACTATAAGAGAAAAAAGGCAGAATGCAGTTTGAGCTATGTCGTATGACACAGTAATTTTTGTTAATGTGCCGGAGAATTATTTTTTCCATGTGGAGACTTTAAGATATGTGAGGATATTAATGGTGGAATTGTCTGTGAAAGCAGTAAGTTAGAATGTATCTAAGTCCCATCAGTGGAAGAAAAGAAAGCAATATATGCTGGATACATAATACAGACAAATATGCAATAGTAGGAATTCCCTGAGAGCTCAGTTGGTAAAGAATCTGCCTGCAACTCAGGAGACCTGGGTTTGATTCCTGGGTGGGGAAGATCCACTGGAAAAAGGATAGGCTACCCACTCCAGTATTCTTGGGTTTTCTTGTGGCTCAGCTGGTAAAGAATTCTCCTGCAATGTGGGGACCTGGGTTCAATCCCTGGCTTGGGAAGATCCCCTGGAGAAGAGGCTACCCACTTCAGTATTCTGGCCTGGAGAATTCCATGGGCTTGCAAAGAGTCAGACATAACTGAATGACTTCTACTGTCTTCCACATTCATGCAGTAGTAAGGAGCAACAGATTAGATATAAATACCTGAAGAAAGACAGACATAAAATATTGCTGAGATGAAGAAAGGACTTCATGAGATATCTTTCAAAAATAGCATTTATAGAAATCTGAAAAACTATAAGTACTATGTACTTTATGATATTCATGATTTAATAACATACTTGCATATATATTAAAGTATATATTTATCAAATACATTAGTGTTGACCCATGTATGAATAATACTTATTCTATTTTTATTTTTAATATAAATGTATTTATTTTAATTAGAGGCTAATTAGTTTACAATATTGTATTGGTTTTGCCATACATCAACATAAATCTGCCATGGGTGTACACCCGTTCCCCATCCTGAACACCTCTCCCACCTCCCTCCCCATACCATCCCTCTGGGTCATCCCAGTGCACCAGCCCCAAGCATCCTGTNATATATATATATAGTCCCTTCTAAATAGGAATAACTAGCAATACATGTATGGGAAATAAGCTGATGTATTTTGAATGTTCTTAAGATTTGACTTGCAAAATAAACAAGGATAAGCCAATAGTGAAAAGAAGTAAATCTAACAAGTCAGCACTAAATAGGGGTGAACAAGTTGAGGTATTTGTATTTCATCTGCGCTATCATCCTCACATTTAAAATTTTCTGCCTCGACAGTTTAGGGTAAGTTATTTACTTATTGACGGAATGATGAAATGCAAATGGAGGTTTCCAGGAAGATGAAATGGCATGGGCTGCATTTTTAATAGGTTGTCTGTGTGTTCATTTAGTCTGTAACGCTTTCCTCTGATGATACAAATTTCAGTGTTTAGGAAATATCAGAGCTCTTGTCCATTCTACCTCACAAACTCCAGGCTCCATCACCAACCTACCCATACGTGTAAACCATCTGTTTGCCATATTTTGGCTGTATCTGAACATATTCACAAAGAGGCCATCTGTTCCCTTCTTTTAAATATCTATTTACAGTACTTCTTCTCTTATCTACTTTACAACTTTTTTCTTTTTGCATGAAGTCAAAATTCAATTATATAGTCACATATGAGCATGTCATTTACCCAGGAGGAGAAGTCTTAGATGAATTCCTGGTTGATCCAAAGGGCCTGGATAATACTGGTGGACTAAAAATATCCACCTAAAAATGAGAGCTAGGGAACACTAAGATAAAAGTTTCACAAAGCATGAAATCGATAATAGATCTGAGATTCTCTGGGGAATTTTGGGCACATGATTTCTGAAAGGCTGTCACTTCACCACATACAAGAACAACATATGAATTTGTATCAAAATTTATTTCTGCCATCTGTAATATATGCCAACTGTAACTGTGCAGTTTACAGGAAGCATATACTTTCAGTTGAAAATTAAGGGGAAAAAAAGGAAAGGAAAGGAAAGAAAAGCAGGAATAAATGGTGAGGCACCTGTAATAGGCATTTGTGTAATTCTGAGGCAAGTTTTTAGGAAAGGCCTACCAAAGGAAATTCCTAAGGTTAAATATAAAGAAACTTTTAATGTGAGGGGGTGTTTGCTAAATGTAGACACTATGATGGACATAAAAAGCAGAAATATTAAACGTACTGAACTCTTTATTTTCTCTGCTTCCCTGGGAGCATACCAGCAGAAGAATTCTGTAGATAAATGGTGTTTCCAACTGTGTGGGAAGCTTAGAGTTGTGAGATTATAATAGAGGCAAGAGATTCAAATGGCATCATCACCAGCGCTTTTTGTTTGCATATATAAATAAAAAGCCAAAAGAAATTTACCAAAAGTCCCATATGTGGATGTATATGTATACATAAGATCAGTTTCATATATATATTTATATATATACTTTTATAAAATGCATGGNCACCAGCGCTTTTTGTTTGCATATATAAATAAAAAGCCAAAAGAAATTTACCAAAAGTCCCATATGTGGATGTATATGTATACATAAGATCAGTTTCATATATATATTTATATATATACTTTTATAAAATGCATGGTAAATATGTTTATAACTTTTATCTATAAATTTCTATTTCCAAGTTGTATTTATGATAAAAGACACGAACAAGTCAAGAAAAAAATGAAGTATATTTAACAAACGTTATTAAATTTAGATAGTAACACTTATAAGAAGTGTAATAGACAGACACATGCATAGACATGCAGATGGAGAGATAGCAGACAAATTGAACATGGTAAACATTAATAGAAAAAAATTAACCCAAAATATAAAAAAGTTGTTGCATTAAAAAGACAAATACAGCAACCATATAGTTGCTGTGTCAGAGTATAAAGAAGCCTGAATTAAAATTTTCTAGGTACCCAAAGAGAGAATTTTATTAAATATGAAAAGAAACACATGTTTTGTAGGAAGGAAAGTTTGCTGCTTTTTTTTTTTTTAGTACTTGTTTTTGAGATAAATTTCTTACATTGAGTTATTTATAGATAAAGAACATTTTTTCCCCCTTCTAGAAAACTCTAGACCAGTGGCTCATCATCAGTCTGCAACAGTACATCACACTATACCATTTTATTAATACAAACAGGCTCCAAACTTCAACCTTCGATAAGGTAGCCAATTCCAACCAGAAATCTCAATGTACTTATGTACACACATGAATCTTACTACATGGTAAATCGGCATCTAACATTCTGGATCTAGAGCAGCCTCTTCCTCCATCTGCCTAGGGCAGACATCTTTTTATTCATTCATTTTTAGAGAAAAATCAGTCTCAGGGGTGAGTATTTTTGTGGTGCAATCAAATTATGAAAACTTTGCCTTCCTGTCTCCAAGTCCCCAGCAGCACTCTGTAACACACTCTTGGCCCCCAAAGAATCTACCCGCCATGCTCTTGTTGCTGGGGCTCCTTTTCTCAGTGGGTGTGGTCCTTATGGAATACTGATAAGATGATTTAAGCCAACAATGGCTATGAATTTTAGCAAATTCTTGGAGATGGTGAAGGACAGGAAAGCCTGGTGTGCTGCAGTTCATGGTGTCTCAAAGACTCAGACACGACTTAGTGAGTAAACAAAAATAAAACTTCTGTAGAATAAACCTGATTCTTGAGAAACCATGATGTTCCTATCACGACAATCCAAGGGAATGCAGGTGTCTTTGGGACTTTTCTCTGGCACCTGTCCCTTACCTTTATTCCTTTCTTCACACACCAGGCCAACTATAAAAGGTGAGGGTGGGGGACAGTTCAGTGCCTTTCCTCTGCCCTTAGCATACAAAGGGGTAAGATCATGGGCAACTACTACTTCAGAAATGAGTAGCCTTTCCCTCTATAGTCCTTTCCATGTCCAGACACTTGAGGTTTTCAGGACTGATTTGATTTGTTATGTTCATTCTGGGCATTACAATGGGTATTTTTCAGAACCTGGAAAAATGAAACATTTAGTTTATTCTTTTTGTAAACATTATCAGGGAAGCAAGAAACAGTCCTTAAAAGCTCTTGATCCCTGATATAGTATAAAAAGCAAATTTTGCCACATTTGAGACAACATACTCTTAGAAGGATGTCTTTCTGGGAAACCATTGCACATTCAGCAGCATTGTGAATCAGCTGCTGCTAGGAAGTGATAAGACTTAATATAAAGGCACACTTGTGTTAAAGAAATATCCTGTATGCCAGAACGAAAAGAAATTTTCACCATGACTTCTACAACAGAACATGGACAGTAAAGAGCTCTTAGTTCTTCTCTAACAGCAACAAACAGAACTTTCAATAACTGTGCTCTTCACTGCTGCAAAATTTCTGGACAGTGGAAAGGAAACCCAGTGTTACAACCCACAGAGCCGTGTGGAGAAGGTTGAAGAGTAAATGTGAGGGGTAAAGGAAAGATGTCAAATAAGGAAAGATGACTCAACACTTAAGGTCAACTAAGTTTGAGAAAGATAGGGTCAGGGTTACATTTTTTTTTTTTTTCTATGGGATTTCTGAAAATCTTCAAATGCTAACGGGATTTATGACTCCTCCAGGATGAGGGAAAAAGTGTGTGGAGCACGCCAAATGTAGTTACCAAGGAAACGTCTGCTTTTGTAGACCACCTTGAGACACAAGCGTCCCATTGGACACACTTTGGAAATTGTGGTCCCTCATAAATAACAAGAAGCAACCATTGTCACCTTAAATATAAAA
Organism: Neotragus pygmaeus; assembly: GCA_006410875.1. Lineage (NCBI taxonomy): Eukaryota > Metazoa > Chordata > Mammalia > Artiodactyla > Bovidae > Neotragus > Neotragus pygmaeus. Next base: position 1,341,250 of record SJYV01029949.1, read on the forward strand.
TTAACTTTGCCTGGAGAGATACAATCTTTTTAAAACAATTTTAAATTGAAGGATAATTGCTTTACAGAATTTTGTTGTTTTCTGTGAAATAGAAACATGAATGAGTCATGGGTATACATATGTCCCCTCCCTCTGAACCTCACTACCATCTTCTTCCCCTTCCCAACTTTCGAGGTTGTTACAGAGACACTCTTTGAGTTTCCTGAGCCATATGGCAAATTCCCATTGGCCATCTATTTTACATATGGTAATGTAAGTTTCCATGTTACTCTTTCCATCAGTTCAGTTCAGTTGCTCAGTTGTGTCCGACTCTTTGCAACCCATGAATCGCAGAACGCCAGGCCTCCCTGTCCATTATCAACTCCCAGAGTTTACTCAAACTCATGTCCATCCAGTCAGTGATGCCATCCAGCCATCTCATCCTCTGTCGTCCCCTTCTCCTCCTGCCTCCAATCCCTCCCAGCATCAGGGTCTTTTCCANGATATAGATGAGTTTCAGAAACAATGTTGAGCTAAACAGACTAGACAAAAGAGCATTCCACAAGGTTTCATTTATATGAAGTTCAAATGGAGGTTTTCATCTACGCTGTTGAATAATGATGTAATTATTCTTGGGGATAGGGTGTGAAAAGTAAAAAGAAAAAGGTTTATGGGACTTTCTGAGGGCAGGTAATGGCCTTTTATTTAAATCTGGGGCTGGTTAAAATAGAGGAGCTGGTGGGAAACAGTCCATGGGGTTGTAAAGAATCAGACACAACTTAACAAGTACGCACACACAGCTGATTAAAGGTGAAAAATCTATGAAAATTCATTGAGGTATTAAGTACAATTTATATACTTTTCCATATGTCAATAAAATTTGTAAAAATAAAAAGCATGCCCCTCCATTTACACAAAATTAAGTTTATTTCCATCACATGGAGAAGTGCTCATTTTAAAAATCTTTTCTGATTTTTTTTTTTTTCCTGTCTTTGCATTTCATGCTCTGGATTTAAAGCCCCAATCCATCCCTGTAACTGGTTTCTGATTAGATATATTTTCCTCTGGCATGCAGGTTTCTTTTGTTAGCTCCGCCTGCCCCCGTACATCCTTCTACCAGGCCCCTGGCCCTCTGGGCAGGCAGCCTATTCCTGCATTCCCCACCCACCGCCAATCAGTGCACTATCAGTCCTCCTGCTTCCCATTGTCNTCCTCTGGCATGCAGGTTTCTTTTGTTAGCTCCGCCTGCCCCCGTACATCCTTCTACCAGGCCCCTGGCCCTCTGGGCAGGCAGCCTATTCCTGCATTCCCCACCCACCGCCAATCGGTGCACTATCAGTCCTCCTGCTCCCCATTGTCAAGGCAGAGGGCAGCTTTCAGAGGCCGCCATGTTGGCAGCCTTCAATGCTTCTCCCTGGGGCTTTGCAATCTCATTCCTGTGATGGCCCCAGGGCCTGCCAGGCCTGGGTCAGTTCCAGCACCTCTCCTGGGAGAGGTTCCCTCCCTCAGCATTGTCCAGCCGGGTTTGTATGATTATGATTACGGGTAATGGGCTTTCCATCCTTCAGCTGTCAAAAGCTCTCCCCACATTTTATTCCCAGTGTCTTTTAATTTTCACTTTTTCACTGAAAGCAAAACAAAACAAACAAGAGCTTTATAATCACTTCAATTTAACATTTGGAGTGACAAAAAAAAAAGAAAGGAAAAAAAATTGGCAGCATTGGAGTGCCACTGAAAGTCTCAGCTGCCCGGTGGTTTTCCTGTTTTGTTCTATTTTCCTCTTTATCCTCTTCCCCATACCACCCTCCCCTCTCCGCTTCCCAGAGCCTTCGAACTATCCATGTGGTGATAGTTTTCAATACCGCTCACCAGAATCATTTAACCACAGGTTTTAACCTCTGGTTTCTAGCAGCTTGGTGCACTATTAAATCAGTAGTCCTGTCACAGTACCAGAGAAAGAGCTGGAGAACTATTAAATTCAAAATAATTGTTTTGGAAATCATAATTGCATGCTGTACCCACTTGTGCAGTCATAGTTAAAAGAGCATTAATCTGTTTTTCCTCTGCAACCAAGTACTTTGCAGAACTTCGCAACTTGGCATATCCCATTACCCAGACCCAGCACTAGATAAAAGCTTCTGGTAAGAGAAGTTATAAAATATTCCTGAAACTTTAATATAATCAGGAAAATATGCATTCAAATGAAGAAGGAAGTGGAGCTTTAAAACTGGATCTGAGTCTTTAGTCTATTCGAGAGGCTTCCTTTAAAGGAAGATGCCTTGACCAATGCTCAGAATTTTCTTAAAGGACAGTGTAAAGAACTACTTAATAATGATGATGGTCCCACTAACCTCCTCTTCTCAGAATTCATATCCTTGAGTAAACCCCTCCGACTTCAGTGTGAGTTGGACTTAATGAAATCACTTCTAATGAATATAATAGAGTCGGCTCCATATCACCAGGTTCTGTATCCAAGTATTCCATCAAACATGGATTGAAAATATTAGGAAAAAAAATCCTGAAAGTTCCAAAAAGCTAAACTTAAATTACTGCTCACTGGAAACTATTTACATTGCATTTACATTTACAATATTGTGTTGTATTTAAACCTATTTACATAGCACTTATATTGTATTCCACATTATAAGTGATCTAGAGGTGATTCAAAGTACACAGTAGGATGGACTACATCATTATACATAAGAGACTTGAGCATCCTTGGATTTTGGTAATCATGGGTGTCCTGGGACCAGTCCCCCACAGATACTGGTGGATAATTGCACAGTTTAAAAAAAAATGGGATGTCACTTCGGAGATTCAGTTACTAAGAGACTGTGGCTTCTAGCTTGAGTACCCTTCGTCTTGCACTTTCATGCTCGCTGAAGGAAGCTAGCTGCCAAGACTGTTGTAAGCTTCCTTATGGACCCACCCATGGAGCAAGGAACTGAGGGTAGTCCCAGTATAACAGCTAGCCAGGCACTGAGGCCTCCTTCCAGCTGCCCTCAGGGGACTGAATCTGCCAACAATATTGTGCACGAGCTTACGAGTAGCTCTGCTGGTGTGTGCTTGGCTGCTCAGTCGTGTCCGACTCTTGCAATCCCATGGACTGTAGCCCACCAGGTTCATCTGTCCATGGAATTTTCGAGCAAGAATACTGGAGTGTGTTGCCATTCCCCCTCTAGGGTGTCTTCCCTAACCAGGGATCAAACCCATGTCTTCTGTACTGCAGGCAGATTCTTTACCCACTGAGTCGTCAGGGAAGATAGATCTCCTGGCTTGGGGAGCTGAGATGGCTGCACCCTGACAGAACCCTTCGAAGGCACCTGGAACCAGAGAATTCAGCTAAGCCATACCCCAAATTCTGATGCACAGCGACTGTGATGTTATACATGTCAATCATCTTGAGTCACTATGGTTTAAGGTAACTTTTTATTCAAGTTACCCAATAAAATAGTAGTAGTATTAAAAAATGGTTACTATATTTGCATAGTAATGTTTTACAGCTTAACATATTTTAACCTCCATTCATCTTCAAAAGAAACATGTAAGATAAACATTATTGCTTTCATTTTTATTTACTTTTTTTTTTTTAATAAGAAAAATGAGACACAGAAACACTCAGGAGGTTGCAAGTGTCCACATCCAGCCTGTAAGCGGCAGAGTTGAGGTCAGAACCCTAACTAATAGCTCTGAACCTTGTGTTCTTCCCAAAGGAAGGTGCTTTGCAAACTGTAAAATTTGTTATAAGTGAAAGTTAAAAATACTAAAGATTACAGACATTGGAAATTCTATCAAGAGAACTTCATGTTTTAAATGTAATGCTCTGAAACCTTTGATAATGGTAATTTCTCAGAGAAATGCACTATTTTTAATTCCATCAATTCCTGGCATCTCAGTGTTACAGAAAGAGTTCATTTGAAGGGGAAAAGAGGCAGATGAATAATAGAAGTGATATTTTATGAAATAAGAAAGAAGGGAAAGTGAAAACTCGAAAATGTTTGGGAACCCAGGCCATCTCTTACCTGTTAGTTACAGGCCAGTAACATTTCCAAATATTTTGTAGTTTTGAATCCATTTAAATTATGCTATAAATATTCAGAAATGATAACATATACTAATAAATAACTAGAAATTATGGTCCTAAGAAAGACATTTGAAGATACTGCTCTCCACATAGTATTGGAAATACACACACACGTACACACATACATACACTTACACAGTACCGAGGACACAGTCAATTGTTCTATTTTAATTATTGAAGTGAAACCTGAAATGTTTATTTCCAAGGGTTATATATTTGTAATGAACCATAGGAATGTGTTGCATTATTTTGTTTTATTCAAAATTGATCATGTTACTCAAAATAATACATAATATAGATACAGATCTAATAATCACCATGGCAACCAAAATATAAATCTCAGTCTTATTTTAATAACATTTAATCTTTATAACCAATAAAGAGTTGATAATGTGAATCTTTGTCTTCTGTTCACCCAGAAAAATTTAAGAATGAATATTTTTTCTTTAGAGATTCAGATTGGGAATGATCAATTTCCTATTGTTGCTATAACAAATTACTGCAAATTTGGTAGCTTAAAACAACACACTTTTATTATCTTACTGTTCATGTCAGAAGTCTAAAATGGGTTAGCAGAGCCACGTCTTTTCTAGAGGCTCTAGTGATAAATCTGTTTCCTTGATTTTTTTCAGAGGCCACCTTCTTCCCTTGGCTCATAGCCTGTTCCCATGCCTTCAAAGCCAGAGGTGAAGCTTTAGTCTCACTTTGTCTCTCTCATCTCTGTGTCTATTATCACAGGTCCTGTTATGGCTCTGACCCACCTGCCTTCTCCTTAATAGGTCTCCTGTGATTACGTTAGTGAGTGTGTGCATGCTCGGTCATGTCCGACTCTGCAATCCCATGGATTGTAGCTCACCAAGCTCCTCTGTCCATGGGATAATCCTAGGAAGAATATTGGAGTGGGTTACCATTTCCTACTCCAGGGGATCTTCTCACCCCAGGGATTGAACCCACTTCTCCTGAGCCTCCTGTATTGGCAGACAATTCTTTACCACTGAGCCACCCACGAAGCTGATTACATTAGACTCCCAGAATAATCCAAAATAATCTTTCCACATCCAGATCTTTAATCATATTTGTAAAATGCCTTTTGCTATGCAAACATACACAAGTTTCAGGAATTAGGGCATGAACATCTTTGGTGGACCATTACTCTGCCTACCACAGAACCTATTTTGGTTTGGAAAGAAAACTAAGACAAAGAATTCTAAGAGGAAGCCTTCTAATGTGAGGATCCATGGGAGATTTTATTTAGGAAGAGAACAGATGGTGGTATTTTTCATCTGACCCTGTTTACTATGATGGCAGGGGGCAAGCTTAAACATTTCTGAATAACTCACCATTATGATAACTCACATACATTACAATGTCGCATCCTCACATACTCAATGTCACATACTGTCATTGTTTGTTCAAATAAATTAATTGAGTGAATATTAAGTCATTATTTCTGTCATTTATGATGCTTCCAGTACTCAGCGCCTGGGAATGGGAATATTTTCTGCTATCAGAGTATACAGTGATAGTCCTGAAAAAGCTTTGTTTTTCTTGATTTGATATGATATGTTCTATTTGACTTTAAATAATAGTTTGAAATGGAAAGGAGACCTAAGGAGACACAATTCATGTATGTTGTATGTACAACAGAGTAGAAAAGGACTCAAGGATTAATCTATCTGCTTCTCTCTTTTCAGGTTGATAAACTGAGTTTCCTGATGAAAAAAAAAAAAAACAAACAAAAAAAAAAACTTTTTACTATTACAAGAACCAAACTTAGAACTCCATTTTTTTTCTTTTTACTCCAATTCTTTCTATTTTATACCTTTGAATGGAAATAACTCATGGTAAAATAATAACGAAAGCCTCCTAGGAAGCTCCATTTTTCCCCCACAGAAAAAATGATCTAATAGATTAAGAAATTGCCTAGGTAATTCAGAATCTGTCTACAATCTGTTTAATAAAAACGATTGTAAGCCCTTTAAAAAGGAAGACACAAAGACAGGCATTTTTAAAAAAATAAAGAGCTGATGCTTTCCCTGAATGTTCTCATCATTATCGATAAAAATTTAACACCTGCCAACAATGATATGACATGAAATATTTAAAAAAAGAAAAAAAGACTCAGAAATCCACTGTTACTCTGATTTTGATGTTTTATGGTTATAAAAAGTCAGAAAATCTAAGAGGCTCCAAGTTCTGCCATTTACCTATGTTACCTTCAGCAAGTTGAAATCTTGAGGTTTCTTTTTCTTTTTTTTTAATCCACGCTGAAATTTACAATTTCACTAAAAAATACAGGTGACTCAGATTAGCTCCTTGAAGTGCTTTTGGCCAGAGTTCATGCTGTTTAAAAACAACAACATGAAAAGTACCCACTCTACTTTATTTTAAATTCAAATCAGAGAATAATGTGAGTTTGATTTTAAAATAGTCTCAAAGATCTAAAAGAGAACTACTCTCTTGTATGTGAAATTAGTGAATTTTATAGTTATTTAATCAAAAGCCTATTGAATTCCAGTAATGTGAATAACCTCCTGCCAAGTGTGATTGGAGCTGCAAAGAATGGTATGTTGTCTTGATTTCAAAGAACATGTGAAAAAATGCATCAGATAACCTCAGGAATTACAGCATGTATTTAAGGAAAACTAGGACTTTGGGATCTAGTTATTCCATAAATGTAGTAGTGCTGGCCTTCTTATAGTTTCTCTAACATGCCAGGCTTTTGTCCTTAAATCATTTCTTTGGTCATCTACTATTCATGTACTGTTTAATAAAAGCCACTCTCAACTCAGTCTAAATACTTGATTTCTGTTTAACTCTTTCTTAGTGTTTATTATAATTTAGTTTTATTTGTAACACTTACAATTCTATAATTATACATATTAGCTCACTTGATTTTTTATTACTCATTAACACATTTTTAAAAATTTTGTTTTTAATCTGACACTTTGTCCCTAGTATGTGCATGCTATGTACTAAGTTACTTCAGTTTGCGACCCTGTGGACTACAGCCTGCCAGGCTCCTTTGTCCATGGGATTCTCCAGGCAAGAATACTGGAAGGGATAGCCATTTCCTTCTTCAGAAGATCTTCGAGACCCAGGGATTGAACCCCCATCTCTTACATCTCCTGCATTGGCACGTGGGTTCTTTACCACTAATGCCACCTGGGAAGCCTGGCTCTAATACAGCCACCAGTAAGCCCTAAAAAACAGAGAAGCTGTTATCTTCATTGAGTGATTTGAGTAAGATCTAAAGGAATTTCTAAATTCAATCTAGAGAAAAAAAAAGTTACATATTAAATTTAACTCTGAGGGCGACACCCATAGGTCTTATATACAATCCCCCAATGTCTAACATGGTACCTTTCACACCTTCTGCTAGATAACTATCTGCTCTTAAAATAAGTGATGAAGAGAATGGATGTTTTGCTGTACTTAAGGTCATGTAGATTAGAGGTATGGGTTTACATTTTATTAAAAATTAACTACATATGTTTCTTAGTAATCTACTGGTTATCCTCTTAAATTAACAGTGATATTTTTCATAACATGTTTCCCAGTCCTCATTCAATATCAGTGTGGCCATACAAAGAATTTGTTCCTTTGCCAATTACTGGGAAAATTTCTGAAGGATCATCTTATAATGTCAGAATTCCTCCTGGAGGTGGTTGAGGCCTCTGTCACATCTATATTACAACCCATCCTCTCCCTCTAGCCAGTCCTTCTTTTTTCCACTTTACAAGTGTTTACTCCAAGGATGTTCCCTAACAAATCTCCAGCAAACTGATCTCCAAATCAAAATTTGCTTTCAGGTGACTTAACCTATTTCTGCTGGTGCCAAGAATATTCTGAGAATTCAGATTCTAGGATGGAATCCTGAAGCTGGATCACTTGCTACCCAGCTGACAATAAGCGATTCACAACTGATGGTAGGTGGAGCACTGGTTATCCTGGCACAAGATATCAGTGCAATCATCAAACTTTCACCAATAATGAACTAAGATACTACATTGTTTTAAGCAAATGCAATAGTTACTCTCATGTATAATACACATGTATAATACAGCAATTATAAGACCAGCAGAACTGGGTGACCATTGTTAATTTTGATGATCTGGGAAAAAAGGTAACACATATGGGAGAGTGATTAATCATTGATTAGAGGCTGGGACTTCTCTGATGGTCCCTTGCTTAGGAGTCTGTGTTCCCAATGTGGTGGACACAAGTTCGATCCCTAGTCAGGGAGCTAAGATCTCACATGTCACAGCAAAAAAAAAAAAAAAAAAAAAAGATTGGAGGCTGTGTGCCATTCACTGCCTAGAGAAAGTAGTAGTTTAGGTTACAATACACAGGATATGAATAATATTTAAAAGATCGAGGACAAGTTGTAGCTAGAAGAAAGATCAAGGTCAAGTTGTAGCTAGAAGAACATGGAAAAACGAAAGTAAGTGGACATAATGTGTGAAAAATTTCAAATCATATTTTAACACCCACTAAATAGCATCTACCATTGAAAAGTCACAAAATAACTAGGAAGAATCTACATTTTCAGGCTTGTGTTTGCATTGTCTGCCAAGTATGGCTTCTGCCAGCATCATTCTCTTTGTGTGTTCTGTTCAGTCACTCAGTTGGGTTTGACCTTTTGTGGCCCCTTGGTCTGTAGTCCACCAGGCTCTCCTGTCTATGGGGTTCTCCAGGGGCTCTTCCCAACCCAGATATCAAATCTCTGTTTCTTGCATCTCCTACATTGACAGGCAGATTCTTTACCACTGAGCCATTTGAGAAGCCTCAATCATTCTCTTACAGAGTGCTAATTCACCAATAGGATCCTACTTAATATCACTTCAATTCCAATGGCCCATTTATAGCTCAGGTCCACAGGTCATATGATACATCACATTGGCCAGAAGCTGCCAGACAGTGATGGAATAGCCAGTTTTAGCTACTAGCCTGGAGACAAAACCTTGAGAAGATGGAGTGTCATCTTCCAGCATGTGGTGTACACTTTAAAGCACAGGCCCAGGACCCCAGGAATGTCCCAATTAGCATTAATCCCTTATTAGAATATGCAATTACTGATTTGTTTTTGTCATCCTGGCAACTTTGGCCTCTGTATTTTGAAATTCTGATTTCAAAGGGGAGAGCACTTCCACCAGGAAACACCAGATTCCTATTGACATATAAATTACAACTTCTATTCTGGTGCTTCAGGTTTCATGAAAAGTGACTAGCACTTAAGAAGCAGAACAATTATCTTGACAGGGTAGTTAATCCTAATCATCAGAAGGAAGCAGGGCTCTTGTTTTGGTGCAGTTGCCAAAACAAGGGCAGACTAAATCATTTTGCATACCCATGTGATTCACTTGGGTGCCTCTTTGAACTCCTGTCTCCCATTTTGACTGTAATTGGACAAGCTCAAGAACACAATTCCTTTTAAGAAGGATATAGTGAACATGAGCTTATATCTCTCAGGCGTATAGATCTGGGTCATGCTACTAGGTAAGCCAGTGTGACTAGTGGAGTCTAGGATGGGTACAGGGAAAGGAGACAAAGATTATCAGTTGCAGCCTTGACACAGCTATTGAAGAGGGACTATGACTCATCCCACTAATATTCCTTGTTGTTTTTCCTAGAAATATTGGAGTGTATCCTTCTAGAACTTTATCCAAACAAATAAATTTTCCATGGCAGTCCAGTGGTTAAGACTCTGCTTTCACTGCAGGGGGTGCCCTGGTTGGGGGATTAACATCCTGCATGTGGTGGGGTGGGGCCAAATATAAAATAAATAAAAATAATAAATATATAAAAGAAAAAACTAACAATAAAAAAAGGCAACTATAATCAATGGTAGACAAGGTCCAGGTAAAGGGTAGACTACAGTTATACTGGGATGTGTCAGCAGGTCCTCTTTTAGAAATGAAGGTGCATTCAGACAGCCCTCAGCTCTCTTTCCTCTTTGGGGATCACTTCTACTGGAGAGAGTCCTCTGCCCTCAGGATACACTTCCATTCCAGAGCATCCTTTCACTAAAGATTAATTAATATGGAAATATTAGTACCTTATTGCCAAGACTCATGGAAGGGTCATTCCAACTCCAGAGCTCCTCGTATGATTGTGTCTGAGGTCTTTGTTAAGACTGTACTTACAGCCAGGACTTCCCTGGTGGTCTAGTGGCTAAGACTCTGGGCTCCCAATGTTGGTGGTGGTGGAGGCGGGGGGTGGTGGGGAGGTTCTTTGCCTGGCCAGGGATCTAGATCCCACATATTGCAGGTAAGAGTTTGTATATCACAACTAAGACTTGGATCGGTCAAAATAAATAAATAAATAAAGACTGTACTATAGCCTAATATCTCCTTCTGCTCAATTCTACTTTCTTCTCCATCCTTCCACAGGTGGTCAACCCCAGAAGCACTGCCCTGTATAGCCTCAAAACATAAATCTCTTGTTTAGATTTTATCCATTAGGTAATTCAATCTCCAACAGCTCCCTGACAAAAAATTAATCTTTTTTGTTTAATTTTTAAAATTAAATTTTCCTCTTCCAAAAGCCTATTTTCTTTTTTAACTCATTTGTCACTTTCCAATTAAATAAAAATATTCTGTAAGATTTAGTTGGTTATATGAAATATAATATGAAATAAGTTATTTGTAAATTGTGAGCTATACATTCTTTTTATCAGTAAAATATCTAATAAATGTGTGTGTATACCTACTTTAAAAAAAAAACTTATTTTGTATTGAGGTATGACTGATTAACAAGCAATGTTGTGATGTTTTCAGGTGAACAGCGAAGGGACTCAACCATACATATACATGTATCCATTTTACCTCAAACTCCCCTCCCATCCAGACTGTCGCATAACATTAAGCAGAGTTCCATGTGCTATGCGCTGTGCTAAGTTGCTCACTAGTGTCCAACTCTTGGTTACCTCATGGACTGCAGCCCGCAAGGCACCTCTGTCCATGAGGATTCTCAAAGCAAGAATACTGGAGTTGGTCGCCATGCCCTCTTCCAGGGGATCTTCTCAACCCAGGGAGCAAATTCAGGTCTCCCGCATTGCAGGCAGATTGTTTACCATCTGAAAAGGGAAGCCCTCTACTTTACAATAGGTCAAAAGGTCATACTCTTACTGACTCATCTTCAGACCCTACCAACTTTGAATATGAATGCCTGAATTTTCCCATCTGAAGGCAGAGTTCCAAAAAATAGCAAGGAGAGATAAGAGAGGCTTAGTAAATGAATAATGCAAAGAAATAGAGGAAAACAATAGAATGGGAAAGACTAGAGATCTCTTCAAAAAAATGAGAGATTTCAAGGGAACATTTCATGCAAAGATGAGCACAAAATGGACAGAAACAGTATGGACCTAACAGAAGTAGAAGATATTAAGAAGAGGTGGCAACAATGCACCAAATAACTGTACAAAAAATATCTTCACGACCCAGATAACCATCATGGTGTGATCATGCACCTAGAGCCCGACATCGTGGAATGCGAAGTTAAATGGGCCGTAGGAAGCATCACTACGAATAAAGCTAGTGGAGGTGATGGAATTCCAGTTGAGCTATTTCAGATCCTAACAGATGATGCTGTGAAAGTGCTGCACTCAATATGCCAGCAAATTTGGAAAACTCAGCAGTGGCCACAGAACTGGAAAAGGTCAGTTTTCATTCCAATCTCAAAGAAAGGCAATGCCAAAGAATGCTCAAGCTACTGCATAATTGTACTCATTACACATGCTAGCAAAGTAATGCTCAAAATTCTCCAAGCCAGGCTTTACTAGTATGAACCAAGAACTCACAGATGTTCAAACTGGATTTAGAAAAAGCAGAGGAACCAGAGACCAAATTGCCAACNGCTACTGCATAATTGTACTCATTACACATGCTAGCAAAGTAATGCTCAAAATTCTCCAAGCCAGGCTTTACTAGTATGAACCAAGAACTCACAGATGTTCAAACTGGATTTAGAAAAAGCAGAGGAACCAGAGACCAAATTGCCAACATCTGTTGGATCATAGAAAAAGCAAGAGAATTCTAGAAAAACATCTACTGCTGCTTCATTGACTATGCTAAAGATTTTAACTTTGTGTATCACAACAAACTGTAGAAAATTCTGAAAGAAATGGAAATACCAGGCCACCTTACCTGACTCCTGAGAAAACTGTATGCAGGTCAAGAAGCAACAGTTAGAATCTGACATGGAACAATAAACTGGTTCCAAATAGGGAAAGGAGTACTTCATGGTTGTATATTGTCACCTGCTTGTTTAACTTATATGCAGAGTACATCATGTGAAATGCCAGGCTGGATGAAGCACAAGCCAGAATCAAGATTACCAGGAGAAATATCAATAATCTCAGATACATAGATGATACCACCCTTATGACAGAAATCAAAGAGGGACTAAAGAGCCTCTTGGTGAGGATGAAAGAGGTGAGTGAAAAAACTGCCTTAACACTCAACATTCAGAAAACTAAATAAGATCATGGCATCTGGTCCGATTACTTCATGGCAAATAGATGGGAAAACAATGGAAACAGTGAGAGATTTTATTTTCTTGAGCTCCAAAATCATTGCAGATAGTGACTGCAGCCATGAAATTAAAAGACGCTCCTTGGAAGAAAAGCTATGACAAGCCAAGACAGTGTGTTAAAAAGCAGAGACATTACGTAACTGGCAAAGGTCTGTATAGTCAAAGCTATGGTTTGTCCAGTAATCACGTATGGATATAAAAGTTGGACTATAAAGAAAGCCGAGCACTGAAGGATTGATTCTTTTGAACTGTGATGTTAGAGAAGACTCTTCAGAGTCCTTTGGATTGCAAAGAGAATAAACCAGTCAATCCTTAAGGAATTCAGTCCTGAATATTCATTGGAAGGAATGATGCTGAAGCTGAAGCGCCAACACTTTCGCCACATGATATGAAGAGCAAACTCATTAGAAAAGACCCTGATACTGGGATAGATTGAAGGCAGAAGGACACAACAGAGGATGAGATGGTTGGATGGGATCACGGACTCAATGGACATGAGCTTGAGCAAGCTCCAGGATATGGTGAAGGCCAGAGAAGCCTGGCATACTGCAGTCCATGGGTTCATAAAGAATCACACGTGACGGAGCAAGTGAACAAAAACAACTTTGAATATGAATGCATGAATTTTCTCTTCTTGCAAATGCTTCTACTCTTGTGATTACATTAGTTATGACAAAGGCTGTATGGCTCAGGAGACACAAATATTTACTACCTGTTCCTTTACAGGGAATATTTTCTAATATCTAATTTAGATCATGCCCCTTCCATAGTCTATCAATATTTCCACAGATGGAAAGTTTCAGTTTAACATTCTCTTTTTCTTTTATTTTTTTTCTCTATGAATTATTTATGTTTCTGATTCTGTATTTGAATTATAATGATACCATCAGACACTTCCTTATTTCCAAGTTCATAACCACTAAAATCACTTCTATTATTGTGCTTTTGCATAATGATATTGATTTAATATCAAATTCTAAGAAACAGAGAAAAATGCTATCTGTCTGTCTGTCTCAATCCTCCACCAAGTGAAATGCACTAACAGAGAGACACATGGGAAAGAAAAATAACACAATAACCAGTGTGATTGCTTCTGAGACCTATTAGCATAATCCATCAGAAGCTTGACTTTTTGTTTGCTAAACTGTTTTCGACAAGATAATTACATTAAAGTGCTTGGTATTTCCAAGTTATTGCACAATGTCATGAGTCTTAGAGGATTTCGTCTGGTTGTGCTTCTGATAGCAGAATCAGTGAAAATGTGCAGAAATTAAAAGGGAAGATTTTCAAAGAAGTATGTGGGAGGTCTGGATGGAACTTCTTTTGTGCAGGACTGTGGGAAAATTTTGTTGTATATTACCAGAAGAAGTATCATGGGCAAAATTTTAGCATTGCTCTTCTAGTTAAAAGAGTCATGGGATTACATAGAACAGTTTCTAAAAATGGGTTCTTTTTGTAAGAATACTTGTGGTGAAGGACTGAAACAAGAGATGGAAATAAGTTCCCTCTCTTTCTTACGGCATCTTGTTCTGTCATCTGCTCTCTTTTTCTCTCACTACCAGCTGACATTTCCTTTATGCTTTGGGTATTTTTTTTACTGCTTCATGACATCTGTTTCCTTATGGTTTCTGCTTCCTCAGGACTGTAGCTTGCAGATGAATATATGCACAATTCTCCTTAATGGTCTTTCACTTTCTCCCCTTCCTTTTCTGTTCAAGCTTCTAATTACTCCCTGCCCACCTCCACCCTCTTTTTCTTGTAACTTGTTTCATGTATGATCTCACTGAGAATCTGACTGGGTCAGTAATTCTATCATGCTGGAATATACCTTAGGGTGTGATCATTTTATTGTGTGGCTGTTTATATGCCCTCCAAAACATCAAATCATAACATCCGCTGAATTTGTGGGCTTTTAGTCATGAGATCTTCATAGAGTTTTCTCCGAATTATGAATATGGGCAAAGGCTTCCCTGGTGGCTCAGTGGTAAAGAATCCGCCTGCCAATGCAGAAGACGTGGGTGTGATCCCTGATCCAGGAAGATCCCTCATATTTCAGGGGGACTCTGCTCGTGTACCAAAACTACTGAGTCTGTGCTCTGGAGCCTGAGGACCCCAACTCCTGAAGCCCTCGTGCCCTAGAGCCTATGCTCTGCAGCAAGAGAGGCCACTGCAATGAGAAGCCCAAGCACTGCAACTAGAGTTACCCTCACTCACTGCAACCACAGGGAAGTCCAACCAGCACAGCCATAAGTAGATAATTTTTGAAAGAATATAGGCAACAACCCTGTAAACATGGTCTAAACATCAGATATTCTACATCAATCGGCATCTTGTCCAAGTTTACCGTCACAGCAGAACTTAAAACGCAGGTTTTCAAGCAGATTGTTTATCTGAGGATTAATACAGAAGGAGCGGGACCCAGAACAAGGTTAGTGATAAAGAGAGGAGGTAAAAGTCAATGCAAATATGCCATGATGTTGACCATTGCTATAGATGATCGATTGTATTGTTATGGTGTTGGTCATCACTATGGGTTATTGGTGTTTGATCTCCTGGGATCTTCTAAGTTGCTTTATAAAATGTGTCTCAGTACTGACTACTTTTGGATTAAAGGAAGAAGTATTTATCTACACCTGGCCGTGGATGGCTCTGTGGGCATTAACTTCTTAGCTGCACCTATGTGAGTATAGAGCAGGTTCTGCAGGTGTCCCTTGCCACAGGGTCAGAAGAAACCCAAGATCAGAATGGGAGAGATACACAGAAGTAAGATTAAGATCAGTCATTTTCTGCTTGCATCTGTGCAAAGTTGTTTGAGAATGTGCATAACGTGGCTTTGAAATGGCACATGGAGACTGTCCAAATCACTTAGCTAATATGTTCTGTTCATAAGCTAACCTTTATTGTGTCCCCTCTCTATATTCTTGCTGCTGCTGTTGCTAAGTCGCTTCAGTCATCTCTGACTGTGCGACCCCATAGATGGCAGCCCACCAGGTTCCCCCATCCCTGGGGTTCTCTAGGCAAGAATACTGGAGTGGGTTGCCATTTCCTTATCCAATGCATGAAAGTGAAAATTCAAAGTGAAGTCACTCAGTTGTGTCCAACTCTTAGAGACCCCATGGACTGCAGCCCACCAGGCTCCTCCATCCATGGGATTTTCCAGGCAAGAGTACTGGAGTGGGGTGCCATTGCCTTCTCCACTCTGTATTCTTACTATTACCTAAATTAGCCCATATCCACTGTTGCCTAGAATATTTTAATCTTCTCATTTACCCAGTTCCCATTCATTCACCATATCGCCTCTAGAATAGTTGAAGCATGATGTTGCCACCATTATTATCAATGCTATTTTGCTTATAATTCTTTAAAAGATCCTTATTTATTTTAGAACGATATTGTTCCTTGCCTGCCTCTTACTCTCAGAGCCTTCTTCTCTTCCCAGAATCATTTAATCTCAATTCAAATTATACTGCAAATGTCAACTCCTCTGCAAAGTCAGATCCAGCTTCTTTTGTATCTTCTGTGTCCCAGAAAAACACGTTACATATGACAAAATCATTTGTCTTCCCATTAGATAGCAAACTCCATCTGATGAAGGTCCAAGTACTATATCCATGCGCATTATCAGGTCCTGGCACTATGTCTGTCATAGCGTAATTTATCAATAGTTTATACTGAATAAATTAAAAAATGAAATAGAATAGCTGCCATTTATCCCATGCATCTTTATAGGAGTCACTATTTTCCACATCTTATCTATTTGTATGAAACTGGCCTGTGTGGGCTCAGAGGGCAGCACTATTTTCTGTTGCTTTTGTTGCTGTTGTTCAGTCGCTCGTTCATGGCTCTTTGTGACCCTACAGACTGCAACATGCAGGTTTCCCTGTCCTTCACTATTGCCCAGAGTTTGCTCAAACTCATGTCCTTTGAGTCAGTGACATCTCACTTTCTGCCTCTCATCTTATTCTCTGTCACCCGCTTCTCCCTCTGCCCTCAATCTTTCCTAGCATCAAGGTCTTTTCCAATGACTCGGCTCTTTGCAGACTCAAAGTGGCCGAGTATTGGAACTTCAGTTTCAGCATCAGCTTGAGAGGTTACTAAAAGCTTGCCAGCAATAACTGAAATAATCTGTGTCTTCACAGCAATAAAATGACTCCGACTACTTTGGTTGTTGGGACACAATATTCTGCTGAGCTAGTTGGGGTGCAATTGAAAAAGTAAAGCAAGTGTGTGTGTGTGTGTGTGTGTGTTTTCTTTTTCTTTTGTGAATCTAAATCCCTACTAAATTAAATGAATACATGAACTGCTAATTTGTTCTGATAGATTGTGATTTGTATCATTTCATTCATCTAAAAATGAGTGAAATATTCCTCACATACATTTTTTTCTTTTGAAATACCTAGAAGAAACTTTTGGTTAATTTAATGCTGAACAGTTAGCTCATCGCTGGCCGGCATAGGGCTTCCCAGGTGACTCAACTTTAAAGAATCCACCTGCCAGTGCAGGAGATGCAAGAGGCATGGGTTTGATTCAAAGGTTGGGAAGGTCTCCTGGAGGAGGAAATGGCAATCCACTCCAGTATTTTTGCCTGGAAAATTCCATGGACAGAGGAGCCTGGCAGGCTACATTCGATGGGGTCATAAAGACTCAGACACAATTGAACATGCACATATTCAATTAACTTCTAAACTTGATGTCACTCTGCATAAGTATGGGAAATATTCTAAGAAATAAAGTTATGCTAATGAATAATAATCTCTATTATATATATGTTTGAACACTGAAAATATGAGAATAAGTGTAATAGATTATGATCACTCAGAATAATCAGTTGCTTGACAGAAGACAGTTTGAGTTCATCTTCATATTCAGAAGATCTTCCTAATGATAACTTTTTCTTGCATTAAGAGGAAAAGAAACATTGCCCACTTCACCATTTGGTGAGCTATATATTACCAGAGTTATCCAAAGAATGTGTTTAGCAGATGTAGATAGATTTTACGTTTCCAGTCTGGAACCCCACTTGTATGCCTCTAGGCAAACCACTTTGCTCCTTAAAACTGAGTTAGTTTCTTTGGAAAATAGCAGTAGCATCTTCTTTGCATGCTACATGTAAGGATCAGCGGTCATTTATGTAAAAGTGCCTGGAACATCAAAGTAGTCCATCAGCAGATGAATGGATAAGCAAGCTGTGGTACATATACACAATGGAGTATTACTCAGCCATTANGCCTAAGAATCTATCCAAGACTCCTAGTAAAAATTTGATTAGGACTCCTCTGATGGCACAGTGGATGAGAATCCAGCTGCCAAGGCAGGGGACATTGGTTTGATCCCTGGTTCGGAAAGATTCCACAAGCCCCAGAACAACTAAGCCCTATGCCACAATGACTGAGCCCACACTCCAGAGTCTATCTGCTGCAAGTGCTGAAGCCTGGGCACCTGGAGTCCATGCTCCACAACAGAGAAGCCACCGCGACAAGAAGCCTGTGCGCTGCAGCTAAGAGTAGACCCTGCTCGCTGCAGCTAATGAAAGCCCACATGCAGCAAAGAAGAGCCAGCACCGCCAAAAATAAATAAATTTGCTTAAAAAACAGCTTTAACAAGCACAAGCATAGCTTGCCCTAAGTATTGGTTTTTTTTTAAGTGAATGTTCTAATCCCTCTTCTCTATCCTGTCATGAACATGACTTTGTATGTGTATGTGGAGCATGTACTATCCACAGTGTCAGTTTTTTGGCAATCTTTTTAAAACATGTATTTTTCTGAAGCCTGTGATTTCTTGATAATCCTCAAGTTAAACATCTTGACAGCAGTTGTGCAAAACAAATTATATCCAAGAGTCTTTAAGATTCTTTGTTTCTAGTATGTCTGAATCTTTCCTAGTACAAATTAAACTGAAAAAGGATACAAATATTAAGTAACTAATATGAAAATAGATGTATAAAGATGTTTTCCTGAGGGGATAATATGTATACTTATATTAATACCTGGTTCATGTTGTTGTACAGCACAAACTAACACAACATTGTAAAGCAATTATCCTCCAATCAAAAAAAAAAANGTGGATTCATGTTGATGTATGGCAAAGCCAATAGAGTATTGTAAAGTAAAATAAAGTAAAAAAAAAATAGAAAATTAATAAAAAAAGAAAAAAGTCATTAATAATATAAATAAAAATATACTTTTCATCTTATATTTATTCCTAATTACTTTTGCTATTAGTCATGATACAGTAAATAATAGAGGATTGAAATTTGTTGAAACTATTTACAAGATAACTCAAGCATGAGGGTTTTTGACTGGACAAGTTTAGTGTCCCTGGTTCCCTTTATGCTGGCAATAAGTAAACCATCTAATTTTCTTTCTGTAGAGATGAAGAGCACTGAGAGAAATGGAAGGAGAAGAAAAGAAGAGAAAATAAACTTGAAAGCCAAAATGCAATGGTTGAAAAAAACAAATGAGAAGCATGCCAATGTTTATAAAACCTTCACAAGATCTTTTGTTCTATTTATCTTCAAGGTTTCATGAGTCTGTGATGCTAAGTTCTTTAGAAAATTCCAGGGAATATCTTTCTGTGTTACCTATCTTCCTACCTTAAATGTTATTATTTGTTTTCACGTGGTTCAGGTCTAGAATTACCCAAAATCATGGGATTTGTCCAACTAATCAAATGGAAGACCTCAGACTTCAGACAGACAGATGGGTTTAGGATACAATTGCATCTAAGGGATTATTTATGTTAATTTATGCATTAGTCTTTTCCAAGGGTACACTCAAAATATCATAGTATTACACACAAGCTAAAATTAGATTTAGGAAAGTAAAGGCAGGGACAGATAAACTAAAAGAAAGGAAACTCATGAATATGCATGTTTGGAACAAATACATCTTTAAGTCTCAAAGCTCAGGCTGGAGAAGAAGTATTGCTTTTGTTATCTCAGTAAGAGCTGAGCAGATAAGATGTGACTATATTGCCTAACAAGGGGAAGTGGGGAGGAGGGCGATATCTTGGTCACTTCAAAAGGCTGGCTGAACTGCCACATGACTGATTAACAGAATTATATCTACACAGAATAAGTGTATCCACATTGGAGTTGGGACAATTATCAAAGTGTTTATTTTTAGTATGCCTAGATCAGATCCAAGATGCATCCCTAGAAATATCACTCATATTTAAGATATTACAGAATAGCAGCTTTACTCAAAATTTCCTTCAGAGTTCACAGACACATTAGGGATGTCACACAGAGTAAACTTATAGATACTTTAAACATCAGAAAACATGCAACACTTAAAGTAAATTTCAAGAATTTTCCTGGAACACTGACTGAATCCAGCTAATTTTCTTTCCCAAGAAAAATACATGCAAATGGCTTGTTTTCTTTGAAAAATCAGGCTTGAGGCAGGCTGAGATAAACTAATAAGCCCCCAAATCTCTTATTTTATTGATCTATTTTTTTTTAATAATTGCATCGTATCTTCAAAGGTACAAAAGACAACACATGGAGTGTTCAAAATCGATAACACCAAGGATATGAAAGCAAACAGTTCGAGCTGACTTGTATTTTTATAAGACAGGTAAATTTTATTAAAATGTAGCACTATGGAAATGCGATATTTACAATACCACAATTCTTAATCAAGCATCTCAATATATCAGATAAGACAGACCACATCTTATTTATCAAATTATAATACATACATATATGCACACACATATATGCATGTATATATGTGTACATATACATGTGCACACATGCATATACACATGCATGTGTAGACACACAGATGTTCACAAATGCATCTAAAAATGGAAACCCAAACTTTTCTTTCCAAAATGAATTATGTAGGTTTCCTGTTAAATGTAATTAGTAGACCACATTACTTAATGTACCATTTCTGAGACTTTTCCAACCTTTCAGGTCCATCTAGTCAAGGCTATGGTTTTTCCTGTGGTCATATATGGATGTGAGAGTTGGACTGTGAAGAAGGCTGAGTGCTGAAGAATTGATGCTTTTGAACTGTGGTGTTGGAGAAGACTCTTGAGAGTCACTTGACTGCAAGGAGATCCAACCAGTCCATTCTGAAGGAGATCAGCCCTGGGATTTCTTTGGAAGGAATGATGCTAAAGCTGAAACTCCAGTACTTTGGCCACCTGATGTGAAGAGTTGACTCATTGGAAAATACTGATGCTGGGAGGGATTAGGGGCAGGAGGAGAAGGGGACGAGGGAGGATGAGGTGGCTGGATGGCATCCTTGAGTCGATGGATGTGAGTCTGAGTGAGCTCCGGGAGTTGGTGATGGACAGGGAGGGCTGGCATGCTGCGATTCATGGGGTTGCAAAGAGTCGGACACAGCTGAGCAACTGAACTGAACTGAACTGAACATACCCTTAAATACTTAAAAAAGGGGAGTCACATTTTCCTGCATCAGGTTCCAAAATTAATCATTAAGAATTAATTATAAGCAAAATGAAACATTTTAAATCATTTCTAAAGATGAGTAGACATACTAAAGCTACTGAAACCCAATATATAATTCCTATTTTCTATTATATATATGCATCTATATATAAATATATATCACTGAACAGTGAATGATTAAGACACATCTTGACTTTAGGTCCACTGCAAAGCTAGTGGAGGTGATGGAATTCCAGTTGAGCTATTTCAAATCCTAAAAGATGATGCTGTGAAAGTGTTGCACTCAATATGTCAGCAAATTTGGAAAACTCAGCAGTGGCCACAGGACTGGAAAAGGTCAGTTTCCATTCCAACACCAAAGAAAGGCAAGGCCAAAGAACGCTCAAACTACCGCACAATTGCACTCCTCTCACATGCTAGTAAAGTAATGCTCAAAATTCTCCAAGCCAGGCTTCAGCCTTACGTGAACCAGGAACTCCCTGATGTTCAAACTGGTTTTAGAAAAGGCAGAGAAATGAGAAATCTAATTGTCAACATCTGCGGAATCATCAAAAAAACAAGGGAGTTCTAGAAAAACATCTATTTCTGCTCTATTGATTATGCCAAAGCCTTTGACTGTGTGAATCACAATAAACTGTGGAAAATTCTGAAAGAGAAGGGGATACCACACCACCTGACCTGCCTCTTGAGAAACCTGTATGCATGTCAGGAAGCAACAGTTAGTTCTGGACATGGAACAACAGACTAGTTTCAAATAGGAAAAGGAGTATGTCAAAGTTGTATATTGTCATCCTGCTTATTTAAATTACATGCAGGGTACATCATGAGAAATGCTGGACTGGATGAAGCACAAGCTGGAAACAAGATTTATGGGAGAAATATCAAATAACCCCAGATATGCAGATGACACCACCCTTATGGCAGAAAGTGAAGAAGAACTAAATAGCCTCTGGATGAAACTGAAAAGAGGAGAGTGAGAAAGTGCTTAAAGCTCAGCATTCAAAAAACTAAGATCACGGTATCCGGTCACATCACTTCATGGCAAATAGATGGGGAAACAGTGGAAACAGTGGCTGAATTTATTTTGGGGGGCTCCAAAATCCCTGCAGATGGTGACTGCAGCCATGAAATTTAAAGACGCTTGCTCCTTGGAAGAAAAGTTATGACCAACCTAGGCAGCATATTAAAAAGCAGAGACATTACTTTGCCAACAAAGGTCCATGTAGTTAAGTCTATGGTTTTTCCTGTGGTCATGTATGGAAGTGAGAGTTGAACTATAAAGAAATCTGAGCACAGAAGAATTGATGCTTTTGAACTGTGGTATTGGAGAAGACTCTTGAGAGTCCCTTGGACTGCCAGGAAATCAAACCAGTCCTTGCTAAAGGAGATCAGTCTGGGTGTTCATTGGAAGGACTGATGTTGAAGCTGAAACTCCAATACTTTGGCCACCTGATGCAAAGAGCTCACTCATTTGAAAAGCCCCTGATGTTGTGAAAGATTGAAGGCAGGAGGAGAAATGGAAGACAGAGGAAGAGGTGGTTAGATGGCATCACCGACTCAATGGACATGAGTTTGAGTAAACTCCAGGAGTTAGTGATGCACAGGGAGGCCTGGCATGCTGCAGTTCATGGGGTCGCAAAGAGTTGGACATGACTGAGTGACTAAACTGAAATAAACTGAACTGAACTGAACTGAATTTAGGTTATACTTAATGAATTGAGTTCCCATATCATGATCAGAAGTAGACTTTTCAGGAAAAAAACAGGAGCGTAGGGAGAAGGGAGCAGCAGAGGATGAGATGGTTAGAAAACATCACTAACTCAATGGAGATATATTTGATCAAACTCTGTATATAGTGGAGGACAGAGGAGCCTGGCTTGCTATAGGCGATAGGGTCTCAGAGAGTGAGACATGATTTAGTGACTGAAAAATGAAGGGCTAGGTCAATTGTCTGCAACTACGTGTGTCTTTTATTAAGTTTCAAATTCAAGAGAAGAAAAAGGTAGGGGGAAGGCTGAATAATTAGGGCATGAGATGCTTCTGGTTAATGTAGGCACAGAAGGTGCTACAATGGGCACACATTGTATTGTGGGAATGTAGAGCAGACAAATAAATATGAAGTGATCCTTGGGTCCCAATATAGTGCAGAGATTTACAAGATCTATGAGAGAAGATGAATGTAGTAGCCCCTTAAGATCTTCATACACAGCTGATGCATTCAAATATGTCTATCTGAGGTCTTCATACACAGTTGATGCATTCAAATATGCACTCAATAAATATTTGTTTTACATTTGCTCTGCTTCTCTGTTTTAATCCCTATCCTATGGATGAGTGACGGAGAAGTAAACAAGACAAATGTATGTCTGCACCATGTTTTAATGGTAAAGATAGAAAAAAAATCAAATAAAATTGTCAAGCAAAGCAAGTTATTATAAATCTAAGTATTAAGAAGAGGACAATCCAGGACTGACATGGAAAATAATGATGATGTTATCTAGGTGGGATGGTCCATGACAACATCTCTGAAGAAGAAGCACATACAGTTCTCAGTGAATAAAGAGCCAGTCATTCCAACAGCAGAAGGACAAATGTTCGAAATAAAAGCATTAGATGTGCAAAGTCCCTGAGGCAGTCAACTTGTAAATGCTCCACCCAGATCTCCTTCACTTGCTTTACTTATTCCCTGGCTTTTAGGATATTCAACAATTCCCAGCTACACTTTTCTCAGGATAATTGTCCTTGTCCAAACAGCAGACCAATGGGCACTTAACTGACCCCACTAGAGCATTAATTGGTCTTTCCACACTGTTTTAATGGATAATGGGCAAGTATCATAATCATACCTGATCAGAACATGGTGAAGAGCACCTCAAGATTCTCAGAAATAAGAATCTAGAATTTCAAACTTAGGTGAACTAGGATACAGAACATGTGAAGGAGGGTTTCAGTAATGACTTTGGGAGAACTACAACATAGTGAAGTTGCTCAGTCGTGTCCAGCTGTTTGTGACCCCAAGGACTGTAGCCCACCAGGCTCCTCTGTCCATGGGATTCTCCAGGCAAGAGTACTAGAGTGGGTTGCTTCTGAAGTGGGTGATCTTCCCCACCCAGTGTTCAAACTCAGGTCTCCCACACTACAGGAAGATTCCTTACTGTCTGAGCCACTATGGGGACTCACAGAGCTGCGGTTTGTTGGCACTAACCCTCCTCTTGTTTAACTGTCACAGATTGTGACTGACTAGAGTCGTGGAGAAGTTGTGTGGAATAAACTTAGTATGAGAAGCAAGTGGACATGAGCAGTACAAGAACTATTCTGCAGAATCCACCCTTGTTGTTCCAAACCACTATATAGGGCTGGTATATCCTCACCCAAGACACTATGAATGCTGACTGCTAACAGTTCTCAATTGTTCCTTGCTTGGAAGAAAGCCATCAAAGAATTGGAATAATCTTTAAACTCATCTGGGAAGTGCCTGCCTCTTTCACTGAGGGACAAACACATAGTTTGACCAGGTACAAAATACTGGCCCTGTTACTTGGAGGTGGCAGTTGTTCTGTTGTGCAATTTGGGTCCAGAACTTTCTTGTGGGATTATTTACAGGATAGTCTCCATTTTAGAGTCTCTTGGACTGCAAGGAGATCAAACCAGTTGGTCCTAAAGGAAATCAACCCTTGAATATTCAGTGGAAGGACTGAAGCTGAAGCTGAAGGTCCAGTACTTTAGCCACCTGATGCGAGATCAACTCATTGGAAAAGACCCTGATTGAAGGCAATAGGAAAAGGGGTGACAGAGGATAAGATGGTTGGATGGCATTACCGACTCAATGGACATGAGTTTGCACAAACTGCAGGAGCTGGTGGGGGACAGAGGAGTCTGGCATGCAGCAGTTCAGTGTCACAGAGTTGGACATGACTTAGTGACTGAACAACAACAACAACTCCATCTGAGACCATATGTGTTGCCTAGCATTTACCCTGGCATCCACTTTCCTGAACTTTTCTCTTAGAAGCATGCATCTCACCCCCACAAATTTAGAATATCCATCTTAGCCTCTCTTTCTGGAGAGCTGGCCTAAAGACAGCCTGTTCTAAGAATCAAGAAGTGAATGCGGTTACAGTGTGGTGAGAAAAGATGAGCCAAGATGAGAATGGAAAGATAGGCTTATGCTAAATTATTCAGAAATAGGATAATTCCTTTACCTTTCATCTTGTGGGCAATGGGAAATAATCAAATGGTCTTTGGCAGGGGGAAAGCAGAGCACATTTTATTAAACACACAAATGATTTACTATTCACATATTTATTTGTTGTAGTGTAAAGATACCAAAAGAGGAACTCCCCAGGTCATTAGGTGCCAAATATGCTACTGGAGATGAGTGGAGAAATAACTTCAGAAAGAATGAAGGGATGGAGCCAAAGCAAAAACAATACCCAGTTGTGCATGTGACTGGTGATATGCTGGGGGCCAGCGTGAGGAACTCTGCCCATGGCAAAGGTCATGAGGGAGGAAGCTTGGCATACGCAAAGGCGTGATCAAGCCTCAGNGATTCATGGGATCACAAAGAGTCGGACATGACTGAGCAACTGAACTCAACTGACTGGTGCAATTACTTAGAAAAGGAATCAGTGGTTTCCAGTAAACAACATTAGGTCAACCAGCAGCATGTTATAGCAGACTAGCTTCATTTCCTTTTCTAACTGGTAAGGTAATATTCTGTCATAGAATGAGAGTGAATGGAAAGTGTAAATGGGCCTGTGATGCCAATTATATACTAGGCAAAGCACTCTACTTGTATTATATAGTCTTATTAAGTTCTTGTGCAAACCATTGCATAAACTATTAGCCTAAAATCAGATATGAGGAAGCTGACAATAACCAGATTAGGTTATTTTTTAAAAAATGTAGTTCAGTTCCTATGTAGCAAAGAAGATACTCAAGTAGAGATCTCAAATGGATATAAATGTCGTTTTCATGAGTCATCAGTTTTTCTATAACTTTTCCCCTTACAAGGTATTGCAGAGACTTCTATTATGTGTTCCTCCCTGAAAGATCAATATGATTCAGCTATCATGATGGAAAGAAAAACAACATCTTTGATAATATTGGTTGCATGGTTTTTTAGAGGTCTATGACTTTGTGATTGACTCATGGTTAGCAAAACAGTATTCACTTACACACATATACCCACACCCACACACACACACCAGTTTTTAAAGGTTATTTCAATTAAGCAATAGGCATGTTTCAGAGAATAAACAAGATTAATCAAGGTGTACCTCCTGAATAGATTGGATAAAAACACATTAAAGAGTCCATGAAATTAGCACACAGTTCTTATAATATCTACCATAAGAATAATAATAGTTACTATTATCAACACTATTAAGTGCCTCATATACATTTTCTCATTTAACCACACAGTATTCCAGTGAGATAGCTTATTTTCCCCCATTACTTTCCCTGCTATACAAGTAAGGAAATAAAAATTCTGGCAAGTTAAATATTGCTAATAATGAAGTATAGAATCAGACTTCAATTCTCAGTATTGTGATTAAAGAATCCATGTTCTTATCCTCTATATGCCTCTCAATATGTTTAATCACTCATAAAAGTTTTCAGAAACTTTTATAATTATTTTTAGATGACTTAAGTTTTATCAACGCTAGTTTTTCTTTCTGCACTTTGTTCCTAAAATTTTTTTATTAACATCAAGGTCAAGGAACGACTTTTTAAATTCTATAAAGCACATCCAGTAACATCAGTGTTAAGTTCTATTCTGTCTGGTTTTCTATGTCATATGGCATCATTCATCTTTTCAATATTTGTTATTTTGGCAACCCCATGGACTGCAGCACACCAGGCTTTCCTGTCCTTCACTGTCTCCTGGAGTTTGCTCAAACTCATATCCATTGAGTCGATTATGTCATCCAACCATCTCATCCCCGGTCACTCCCTTTCCTGCCCACATTCTTTCCCTACAGCAGTCTTTTCCAGTGAGTCAGCTGTTCGCATCAGGTAGCCAAAGTATTGGAGTTTCAGCTTCAGCATCAGTCCTTCCAATGAATATTCAAGGTTGAGTTCCTTTACGATTGACTGGCTTGATCTCCTTGCTGTCCAGGGGACTCTAAGAGTCTTCTGCAGCATCATGGCTTGACAGTATCAATTCTTCAGGGCTCATCCTTCTTTATGGTCCAACTCTCACATCTGCACTACTGGAAAAACCACAGGTTTGACTCTATGGACCTTCATTGGCAAAGTGATGTCTCTGCTATTCAATATGTTGTCTAAGTGTGTCATAGCTTTTCTTCCAAGGAGCAAGTGTCTTTTAATTTCATGGCTACAGTCACCATCTGCAGTGATTTTGGAGCTCAAGAAAATGAAGTCTGTCATTGCTTCCATTTTTTCCCCACCTATTTGCCATGAAGTGATGGAACTGGATGCCATGATCTTAGTTTTTTGAAGGTTGAGTTTTAAGCCAGCATTTTCACTCTCCTGTTTCATCTTCATCAAGAAATAAGCATGGCTTTTTTCTGAAAAAATCACTCAAATAATTAAATTAATTGTTCAAAAAATGGAGAACCTAAAGTTTCCTTGGCCTTTCAAATCCCTCTTATAAAACATTAAGTCCACTTTTTTTCCCCTTGAATCCTTTCCCATTGTTATGTAGCTTTTTGTTTCATTAGAAAATTAACATTTATTCTCCTGGCACCCAGTCCTTTCTTGAGATAGCTCTATTAATTATTAATTATCATGAGTCATTCAATGTCTCATATCCAGAAATACTTATTAGGGCACTTTTAATAAGCCTTTAATATTTTAAAAAGTGTACTTATGTATCTTTAATTTATTTTAAATATGGTTTTTAATTTTATTAAGATATAATTCATGTAACACACAATTTATTGTTTTAATATGTAAAGTAATATATTTCCTTGCAATTTAAAAGTATCAATTTTCACTAATGATTTTTTTTGATGGAGAGTAAGTCTGTGAGGTTTTTGATGCTATCATCTCAGAAGTCACTTCTTCAATATTGAGCATTGAATGATACACAACTTATCAAATATATTGATAGACTGGAGAAATATCAACAACCTCAGAAATGTGGATGATACCATCTTAGTGGCAGAAAGTGAAGAAAGACTCAAGAGCCTCTTGATGTGAGTGTAGAAGGAGAGTGAAAAAGCCAGGTTAAAACTAAATATTAAAAGAACTAAGATCATGGCATCCAGTCCCATCCCTTCATGCAAATAGAAGGGGGGGAGGTGGAAGCAGTGACAGATTTCCTCTTCTTGGACTCTAAAATCACTGTGGATGGTGACTGCAGTCATGAAATTAGATTGTTGCTTCTTGGCAGGAAAGCTATGACAAATCTAGAGAGTATGTTAAGAAGTAAAGACATTACTTTGCGACAAAAGTCCATATAGCATTTCCAGTAGTCATGTATGGATGTGAGAGTTGGACAATAAAGAAAGCAGAGTGCTGAAGAATTGATGCTTTCAAATTGTGATACTGGAGGAGACTCGAGAGTTTCTTGGGAAGCAAGGAGATCAAACTAGTTAATCGAGGATATCAACACTCAGTACTCTTTGGAAGGACTGATGCTGAAGCTCCAATAATTTGGCCACCTAAGACTCATTGGAAAAGACCCTGGTGCTGGGAAATATTGAAGGCAGAAGGAGAAGAGGGTGGTAGGGGATGAGATGGTTAGATGGTATTACTGACTCAATGGACATGAACTTGGGCAAACTCTGGGAGATGGTAAGGGACAAGGAAGCCTGGCGTGCTGTAGCCCATGCGGTCTCAAAGAGACAGACACAACTTAGCTACTGAACAAATACATACTGAGGACAATTTATGGAAAACTGTCAATTTCCTCAATACAGTCAGGCCTATTTTATAAATAAGAAAATTAAAGCATAGAGAGGGAGGAAAAAAAAAAAAGGTAATTTATGCAAGAACAGAGAATTGGGAGGAACCAGATCTGAAATTCAATGTACTTGCTCCCAAACTCTGCCCTTGTTACTGTTCAAAACCCTAGGCTGGCAGAAGCTATTTGTGGTTCAAGACTGTGAAGTGGTAAAAAATAGAGTGAGAACGGCCTATCTAAAGAGCACACAAAACAACTGATTAACTTCTCAAAAGCTGAATTGGGGTTTAAAAAATTGACCAAGGAAATAAGCAATGCTAGCTTTGGGTTACTACCTAGAAAATAAAATAAATATCCTTAAGCTAATACTGATATGACTAATTAAATAAGGAAATAACTAAATAAATGGAGAGGAAGGAGAAACTTTCTCACTGAAAAATATCAGCTGATATATTAAAAATAATGAGAGAAGTATAAAATCACTACATTAATGGAATAAAATTTAATCGAAAATTTTCAATTAAAAATCAATTTTTAAAAATTATACCATGGTAATAAATTCTCCTGGTGAGATGTAGGATAAATGCTAAAAATTGTGGGCAGGGTTGCATGCAAAAATCAGTGTATCTTCATGGTCTTAAAGTTCTTCCCATAGAATATTCAGTAATTAGAAAGCATAAAGAGTAACTTTATCATTAAGATTCCTGGCAGATGCCACCTTAATCAAATGATCATCAGTAATACATAAAAATATGAAGTACATTCATATGATGGCACATCACTGCCACTTTGGTTTTTGGTGGCAAATGCATAATTCAGTCTAATCCTAAGGAAACATTAGACAAACTGAATCTGAAGGACATGTATAAAGTAATTGACTAGTATTCATCAAATGTGTCAAGATCATGGAAGACAGGGGAAGAGTGAGAAAGCGGCACAGATTGAAGACAAAGTGACATGACAATTAAA
This sequence comes from Neotragus pygmaeus, assembly GCA_006410875.1. Lineage (NCBI taxonomy): Eukaryota > Metazoa > Chordata > Mammalia > Artiodactyla > Bovidae > Neotragus > Neotragus pygmaeus. The sequence goes on from SJYV01029949.1 coordinate 1,371,112, forward strand.
CGCAACATGAGGGCCATATCAGATTCTGAAACAGAAAAAAGAACATTACATAAAAAGCTCATGAAATCCAAATAAATAATTTCAGTAAATAGTAGTGTGCTAAGATTATATTCTTAGTTTTGGTAGGTGTTTTTATGGATATATACAGTGCTAACAGCAGGGGAAACTGGGCAATGGCTACACAGGGTTTATCTGTACTATTTTTGCAACTCTTTTCTGAGTCTAAATTTTTCTCAAAAAAAATTATAACATAATGGCTTAGGCTTGTATAATATTTCAGTGCTGCTCTATCTTCAATAAATTATTGGATATGAAAATAATGCACATAATTCATCACTAGTGATGTATGTTAAATGCTGCAGAAGCACAGAGGAAAAAGGCAAGTTAAATTGTAATGAGCATGTGAGAAATGGCTTAAAGAAGTTCCCATGCAAGAGATGACTTTCAGGAAGATTGTGAAAATCAGGCAGGTTTTTTCACGAGTTTGAAAAGGAGAAGAGGCTGAAAACAACGATGGCATTGAAGTGCATTAAACAGTGAGACATCAGGTGTTGCTGTGAAATAAAGCACACAGAAGAATCATACAAAAAATAAAGTCAGGAAGGCTGACAGATCATGAACAGTGTCAAATACCTAGAAAATATGTTGGGACTTGAAGTATAGGTAAAGTCCTAATTATTTGAAATTATCCCAAATATTTTGAAATTATTTATGTACTAGAAAATGCTCTCTGTAATTATGGTAACATGTACATATCCATGGATTCTGGTTTTATTTGCTGAAAGACACAGATACTCTCTAGGCTTTTAAAATACATCAATCAAAATGCAATTATTGTCAGTAGCTTTTTTCTCTTGAGACAATCATGTGTGCCAATAGATATTACATTCATCTACAATGTTTATAAATGGGTGGGCACTTTTCTCCCTGATTCCTTTCCATTTTATTCTAAAATAGAGCACAAGACAAAAATTGAAAGGTTCTTAAATTTTTCATCTTTTGGGGGGTTTGTTTTGTTTTTATACTTCATGGAGGGTATTTTAGATGCATCTTTAATTTTTCTAATGTGTTTTCTCCCCTGCCTTCTCTTTTTCTTTTTGAATCTATGATTGTATTAAACATCATCCTCAAGAAAATATCGCTCTTGGTTCATCAAGAATAATCAACCTTTTGCACAGTTATGTTTTCTGTTATATGAAATGAAGATGGAAAATGGCTTTTGAAAAAGTAATACCCTCAAAGCTTTTCCTATTAGCCTGCTTTATTTTATTCTAATTTATTTCAGTTTTGTGAAAATGGTGATGATATTTTATCCTCTTTATTTATTTATCAACTATTATATAATACCTACAAATTTTCAGGTCCTCTAATTGTGGTTGTGAGAAAAATTTAGGTAAGTGATTGAGTTGTCATATTCGAGGCCTTTACAGTTTAACAGACTCCTTATAGGAGGAAATTACACATACACACACACACATACACACACACATATGTATATATATGTATATGCTCAGATTATTCTCAAGAAGATCCAAGTAATGATTAGTCTTTTACAAGATTTTCCCACTTCTAAATATCCTTCTAGTGTAGTGTTAATCAGTCAGTTGTGTCTGACTCTTTGTGACCCCATGGATTGTAGCCTGCCAGGTTCCTCTGTCCATGGGATTCTCCAAGTAAGAATAATGGAATGCATTGCCATTTCCTCCTCCAAGAATCTTACCACACAGGTACTGGACCCAGGTCACCTGCACTGTGGGCAGATTCTTTCTTTATCATCTGAGTCATCTTGCCTCTCATTGTGTGAATGCTATCAATTTCCTGATTACTGCAAAATACATGAAAGCCTTTTTTTCTCTAAAGCTTTCCTAGAACTACTCCATCACATGCTAACTGCAACCGATTCAGAGTTTTATTTTGCACTTACAGTATTTTTTTTCTTTTCTGTGTTTATTGTGTTCTTAGCATTAACTACCTCAAGCAGACAGTGAGTTCTTGGAACCTAAAGATGAACCTTTATATTTTCCCTTTTCATCTCATGTCCCTGTTTTTAACACACTGGAGGGCAATCACCTGGTTGCAGAAAGTACTGATTGATTTGTTGTCTTAAAGTAACAATATATTTGATTTTCTAGAAAAGCCATTATTTAGATTATTGGTTTTTACAGCTTTCAAAATACAGAAGATATTAATTTGAATTTCAACTAGAGTAATGAGATAATACTCTTGTTTCTGTACAATAGAGATAAATTCCATTCCTAGGATATTGAATCAATAAGTCATCAAGTGGTTGTAGGAATAAAACCTGTCTCCTTCCAAAGTATTATTGGTGGCTTACAATAATGAACATATAATTCATAAATAGAGAGAATAAATAACCTGAAGAACATTCATACAATACAATGTAATATAGTAATGAAGATGCATGGATTTGCTCCATTATGCATAAACATGCCTAGCGTTCAGTGAAACATAAAGGTACTAATAAGATAAGGTCTATAAGATACCATTTATGCATATCATACAAAATACTTTAAATATGTATATGAGAATTTGCATATGTAAAAATAATACATAGATATTAAAACATTAAGATTTGAATAGAAGTTTACATAATAATCTTGATATTAATTGTATTTAGAGAGAAAGATAAAGGAATATACACAGAGGGGTGTCAAATTATTTTGTAGCATGTATCTATTTTTTTTAAGTGAAATAAGTATATGAAATATTATTGTTTGTCAAATCAGCTATCTATTCTGTATCTGAGTACATGGACATCTGCTGTGTTGTTTTCTGTATTCTTGGAGGTTTAAAGTAGTCCTTATAAAAAATGTTTTGTATCCATACATGTATATTAATTAATATAACTATCTGGATACATGTATGTACACCTATCTATAAATACAGTTAAACACACATATATAGTTTAATATAGTTAAACACACATATATAGTTTAATATAGTTAAACACACATATATAGTTTAATACAGTTAAGCATACATATATATAGTATAATACAGTTAAGCATACATATATATAGTTTAATACAGTTAAACACCACATATATAGAATAAAATATTTTAAGCTTGAGTAAAACATAAACAATACACAAAATTCTTGTTATATAAAAGTAGGAAGCAGAGAATTCCTGAAGACATGGCTTGTTTAAAATGTGCTATGTCAATACCTTAAAAAAGAAATGATTCAAATGGGGCCTTATGAAAGGAGTACAGTTGGTAGAATTCACAAAAACTGTTTCCTAAAGCAAATGTGGGGATTGGCAGACATTATGCTCCTATAGTGTCATAAGAACTCTGTCAAATACTGTTCCCTAAATGAACAGTGAATATTTTGGAACATATGAATGATGCTAGATTGACCTTTAACCATATCTGAGATGACTCTGATTGACTGCAACCAAAAGTCCCCTCCAGAAATTATCTCATTAAGCTTTATGGCCTCTTCTTATTACAGAGTATGTGGGAATCATGAATATATATATATGTATACGTACATATATAGGAGACATACAGGCATATCTGGTCCCATCACTTCATGGCAAATAGATGGGGGAACAGTGGAAACAGTGGCTGATCTTATTTTTTGGGGCTCCAAAATCACTGCAGTTGGTGACTGCAGCCATGAAATTTAAAGATGCTTACTCCTTGGAAAAAAAGTTATGACCAACCTAGACAGCATATTAAAAAGCAGACACATTACTTTGCCAACAAAAGTTGTCTAGTCAAGGCTATGGTTGTTCCAGTAGTCACATATGGATGTGAGATTTGGACTATAAAGAAAGGTGAACACGAAAGAATTGATGCTTTTGAACTGTGGTGTTGGAGAAGACTCTTGGGACTCCCTTGGACTGCAAGGAGATCCAACCAGTCCATCCTAAAGGAAATCAGTCCTGAGTGTTCATTGGAAGGACTGCTGTTAAAGCTAAACTAATACTTTGGCCACCTGATGCGAAGAACTGACTCATTTGAAAAGACCCTCATGCTGGGAAAGATTGAAGGCAGGAGGAGAAGAGGACTACAGAGGATGGGATGGATGGATGGCATCACTGACTCAATGGACACGAGCTTGGGTAAACTCTGGGAGTTGGCGATCAACAGGGAGGCCTGGTGTTCTGAGGTCCATGGGGTCACAAGGAGTTGGACACAATTGAGTGACTGAACTGTACTGAACTGAACAGGTATATATATATGCACATTGTACACACTTACAATTTTCATTGTGAGAAGAGGTATAGTCTCAGAAACTAAGTATTAGTGTGGCCTACTGAAGTAAAAGAGGAAATAAAAATGATGTTGTTTCTTACAATTAATTTATAACTAGAAAAGAGGTGTATTGCCATTACTCTGGAAATCAGATCCTTTCCCTTCCCTAGCATTTCTGGGTTTGATTATTGAAGGACACAGTTGTCCTATTAGTTAGTGACTTTTCCAAAATTTTTGGAATAACTGTTTTTTGTCATGTGTGGTTGTTGAAATCTCTGTCCCTGCATCTTGTGTTCAACTAGCGTTTTGCATATAAGTAGCTGTAAAGATGAAATAAAACAACAACAAAAGGACACTTCTTCCAGGGTACACAGAGTGCCACCTCTTAACACTTAGTCAAGCCATATACAATTCTGCCTCAGCCTTCACTTCCTGATAATACTGAGTCGGAAATCAGCCAGAAGTGAAAGCTTAGCTTGTGTCCTGAGCTTGTGTACTGTCCTGGGCATGTGTGTGGCTTTCTAAATTCAGTATTGTATACAGATATATTTGGACACCCTGAAATTCCAAAGAAATTATTTACCCCCAGGCTTTAGGAGGTCTATTTTATGTCTTGACTATAATCTTTTGCCCCTGGTAGCTGTGAGTTTTTCATTTGTCTTACAAATGTTTTTTCTGTCCTGAGTGAATTCTGAGGAAGGCAAACAGAGAAGAGCACCTTGCATTAGTCCTTCAGTTAGCCCCAAATAGAATAGAACAGACACACACAATAATCTGTGTAAGACTATGTTCTTTTTTCTTTGGGAATGTAGACCAGGGTCCCACTCTGGGAACATGCGCTGCAGTCTTTAAGAGCGCTACCCAGATGAGAAGCTCAAACACTTATTACTCATTTTAAAGTTGCTTTTTTTTTTTTAATTTAGAATTTTCTTTGTTGTTATAAATCTTTGACTGTCTTTCAGAATTCTGACAAAGTCAGTTCTAATAGTTAATTTTTTTTTCAATATTTCTGTGTAAGGGCATACGCTTAGAACGTCAAGCTCTAATCGTGGTTACATATCAGTTCAGTTCAGTTCAATCGCTCAGTAGTGTCCGACTCTTTGTGACCCCATGAATCGCAGCACGCCAGGCCTCCCT
>SJYV01029949.1:1387341-1399393 GCA_006410875.1 Neotragus pygmaeus
AGAAAAGTTATGACCAACCTAGATAGTATATTCAAAAGCAGGGACATTACTTTGCCGACTAAGGTCCGTCTAGTCAAGGCTATGGTTTCTCCTGTGGTCATGTATGGATGTGAGAGTTGGAATGTGAAGAAAGCTGAGCGCCGAAGAATGATGCTTTTAAACTGTGGTGTTGAAGAAGACTCTTGTAGAGTCCCTTGGACTGCAAGGAGATCCAACCAGTCCATTCTGAAGGAGATCAACCCTGGGATTTCTTTGGAAGGAATGATGCTAAAGCTGAAACTCCAGTACTTTGGCCACCTCATGTGAAGTGTTGACTCATTGGTAAAAACTCTGATGCTAGGAGGGATTGGGAGCAGGAGGAGAAGGGGATGACCAAGGATGAAATGGCTGATGGCATCATGGACTCGATGGACGTGAGTGTAAGTGAACTCTGGGAGATGGTGATGGACAGGGAGGCCTGGCGTGCTGCGATTCGGACACGACTGAGTGACTGAACTGAACTGAAGTGAATACACAGTCCTAAAGTTCAGAGTTAGACTTAAATGTATCTAAGTTCATCCTACCCTATTTGCCAATAGGAACAGGGAATTCCAGAGAAAATGAATGTTTACCCCAAAACAAGCAAACACGATGGCAGGACAAATAACCCAGATACTTTGATCCTTTGCATTATTTCGTTGTCATGCTTGTTCTTGGATCTCTTAAAACATCATCACTTTAGCCCTCACAATTTGAATTTGATTATGTGCAATTCTCAAATTCCATTGATTTTGCTCTCACTCCTTTTTGGAGACAAGGGCAATTAGACTGGAGAGTATATACTTCAACAGCTTTCTTACTTGTCTGCAGCTTGCCACACAATAAAGTTATTGGGAGATATTTTAACAACTGGAGAAAGTTGTTTTTCTTCCAGCACTTGGGCTTCCCTGGTGGCTCAGTTAGTAAAGAATCTGCCTGCAATGCAGGAGACCTGGGTTCAATCCCTGAGTCAGGAAGATCCCCTGGAGAAGGGGATGGCAACACACTCCAGTATTCTTTCCTGGAGAATTCCATGCACAGAGGAGCCTGGCTGGCTATAGTCCATGGGGTCATGAAGAGTCAGACACAACTGAGCAACTAACATTTTCACTTTCATTTTATGAATTATAAAACCTTCCAGTGTCTTTGTAAAGTTTGACAGGGATTTGATAACTGCTGCCATCAGCACAATGAAGTTTTGAAATGTTTCACTCCAAAAAGTTCCCTCTGCCCCTTTCTAGCTATTCCCTGAAACATCTAATCCAACACCTCAGCATCAGGCAACCACTAATCTTTCTGTTGCTTCAGGTTTACCTTTTGTAGAATTTCCTTTGTGTATGAATTTAATTCAGTATAATGATTTTGAGATTCATCTATGGCGTCCCCTTGATGTTTGTTTTTATTGCTAAATGTATTCTGTTGCATGAATATGTCACATTTTGCTTGTCTATCCCTCCATACACAGTTTTTTTCCTTCCTCCCCTCCCCATCAGGCCCAGTTTTGGGCTCTCATGAATAGTAATTCTGATAACATTCACACAGAGGTCTGTATGTGAGAATTTATTTTATCCTAGGAATGCCTGGAACCTGAAAGTGCCATTGCTAGGTCATATCTTAAATGTATGCTTGACAGTTTAGCCAACTAACAAACAGATTCCCTTAGTGATGTGCCATTTTGCATTCCCACTGTACTGGTTTGCTAGGACTGCCACAACAAAGTACCATAGATTGGGTGACTTAAACAACACAATTTTATTTTCTCATAGTTCTGGTGGACTTCTGTTTAAAGTCCAAGATCAAGGCATCAGCAGGATTAACTTGCTTTGAGACCTCTGTCAATGGCTTCTGCATTACCCTCTTTATTCTGACCCTCTTTATTCGTATGCTTGCTCTTCTGTGTGTGTCTGTATCCTCATCTCCTCTTTTTCTGAGGACATCAGTCATCTTGGATTAGGACCCACTACATTTACACTAAAAATGGAGTTGCTGCATTGATCTTGTGCAAGTACAGTGTTTACTAGTATCCCTCTTAATATCTTGATTCTCATATCCTATAAGATCTGAACTTTGATGATGTCAATTTTGACTTCATTTTTTTCTTCCCTACATGGGCTTTTAGATCTTACATAGACTGAGCACCTACTAAGCCCCCCAATTCCTGATCAACATGCCTTCAGTCTAAAGGTTGCTTCTTCAAGGGATCATTCACTGTCTGTCCATCTAACCATATTCCCCCTTTGTCCTATTTCTCTTTACTACACCCTACTTGTTTCCTTTTGAACATGCTATCTAGACTATAATCCTTCGTGTATCTGTTGGGGCACTTGTTCATTGTTTGCTTCTTCTATTAGATTGATAACACCGAGACAGTTATCGTTCATCAATGCAAACTCAGTGTCTGATATAGTACCTGCTAAATTCATGAGGGATGATCTCAAATACTGATTCTTATTACTCGATTTGGATTCAGTAAAAATAAAGATATAAGGGGTGTAATGGCTTGTCCAAGTTGTTTACATAACTTTAAGTAAAATGTATTCTGTGTAACTTTGGATTTTGAAAAAGTGTTGCATGAAGAAGTGCTAAAAGGAAAAAAAAATCTGCTTCACCATTTATAAACACACAAGGACTAAATATTTTCTTGATAGTGTGTTCAAGTTATTCTTTGATTTTCCTTTCTGTGATGTTACTATAGGTATGGTTACCTAATAGGATGATGGACAAGATTTTGGTGTCACCAGCCATACCCCACCAACATATTCCTCACCAAAGTGTTCATGCTTTTGTAGAATAACAATTCAAAGAGATTATTTTCTTCCATGGTTTTGGTAAATGATTCTCCTGAAATAGGATCACATATAATACAGTTCCTAGAGAGAAGGCTCCATACTAGCTTTGAAAGATTATTTATTTCAAATTTCTCTCCTCCAGTGCCTTGGCCTTATAGTCCCTAACACCTATTATTTCCTACCAATTTAAACCTTCCACTCTACAATTTCTTGTTGTTGTTTGGTCACTCAGTCATGTCCAGCTCGTTTTGACCCCATGGACTGCAACACGCCAGGCTTCCCTGTCCTTCACTATCTCCCGGAATTTGCTCAAACTTACGTCCATTGAGTTGATGATGCCATCCAACCATCTCACTCTCTGTTGCCTCCTTCTTTTTCACAGACAATTACCAACACTAAACTGATTCTTTGTTATTTCTTTTCTCCTCCCACTAAGTAAATGTCAATGTGTCAATGTCAATAATATGCACTAATATCATCACCATGCAGAGTTTTGCTATAGAGGAATATATGGAATTTGGGGCCTCAGAGAATCACTTTTTATGATTCTAGAATATTTGATTGCAGACAGAAAAACAAAACAACTGTTTCTCTCATTTACCTATTTTTATAGGGTATATTTTACTTATATTCAAAGATACATTTATTATGGGACCTGGATTTGCCTTTATTTTCATAGATGGCATAGGAAAATTTCTCCATTACATCCTGGTGCAATCCCTAGATGACTATAATGTGCTCATATTAATAATTTAAATGAAGAAATAATAAAAGGTGAGTTTTCAGTGTTCCTTCAAAAATTAATAAATCTCTTTGCTTGTAACTGATTGCCTCCTTCTGGGAGATATGTTTGGGTTTGTGTGAAGATTTTAACTCAAGAAATTTACACAAGACAAAATGAGTTTTCATAAGAAATAGCTTCTTAAATCAAGACAGAAAAGGTCATTTCATTTGAAGAGTTAATTCTGTGGACATTTTTTATGTGATAAAGGAAGTTTAGGGATGATACTTGATATAATTCAGAGAATTTAGGAATATCTAACTGTCTTGGCCAAAGCACTCTCTTCCTCTTGAAATCCTTGGGGAAGAGATCCAGAAAATATAAAATCAAAATAACATTTATTAATTATTTATTAATTATCATTTGCTTATTTATTAGTAGGGCTCCTGCCCAGAGCCCTCATGCAGAGTACTGGTGGACTGAGCTAGACGATATGGCTTGTTATATAAGTCTAATCCCTAAAGAACACCTATTTTCCCTAAGCCTCAGTTTAAAACTCCGAGTATTAGTGAAACAGGAGGGAAAGGATCCGGGGCCAAATTTTAAAAGGATGACATAGCCTGAGAACAAGACATAAACTGATTAGAACCAAATGGTTCCAAGATGGTGGATGAGTCTACTTTCATTTAACCTTGAGCCCCAATATACACTTGTTGTTAACATATCAGCAAACTAAATGACACATTCACCAGAGACCTGGCAGTTCTGAGGCCAATCATCAAAGATGAAAAATCAAGATGTGGCCCAATTCCTGGTAATCCTAGCCCCTTACTGAAATAGAATAATCCTTCCAGTCATTAGCTAATGAAATTACCCAGCCCATAAAAACTGATCACACTATATTTTGGAGCCACTCTCACTTTTTGAGATAGATCACACTCTGTCTGTGGAGTGTGTTTCTCTCTAAATAAATCCACTTCTTACCTATCACTTTGTCTCTCATTGAATAATTTCTGCAGTGAGATGTCAAGAACCTGAGCTTCATTAAGTCCTGAAACCAGATGTTGCTCTTAGTGGGTTTTAGCTGATTTTGAGTCCCAATCTGAGTCGCACAGTTTAATTAGTAACCTCTGGTTTGCACTGAAAGCAGAAGACCAAATAGGTAAGAGTGCCAAGAAAAGGTGTAGAAAGGCAGCCTTTGTTTTTAGTTATCTTCTAATCACACTGAGAGGAGATTCAGACCCAGTAATACATCAGACTCAATCAAGACTTACTCATTTTCTCTTGGACAGAGGGAAGTATGAAGCTGATAAAAATAATGCTGAAGAGACATTCATTATCTATTGACATAAGATAAAGTTTTTAAAGAGCAATAAAAGAAAGATACAGTTCTGTTCCAAAAAGGAAGAAAAAAGAATACATTAGAAAGTGTGCAGATCTGAATGCCAAACTTCTTCACTAAGCCCGCTTCTTTGAATCTTCAAATGTAAAATAGACGGAAGATTCAAGCACCGTTTTGTGCTTAGTTTGTTGGCTGTTTTTTTCTCCTGTTGTTTGTTTTGTTTTGGGCAGAGAAACTAGGTAATATTCAACACTACATCTGCACTAGATGCAAGTAATTATTCTTGGGCTCATTACGGAGCAGAACTAATGGTACAAAGTCCTATTTTCCTGCAAAGTAGAAGCACAATATTTTTGTTACTGGAAAAAACCATAATCTGTCCATTGGTCAGAGAGACCAAACTTTCATCTCAAGAAGACTTATGGAAATGTGTTCCCACCACATAACTAAGGTGCCTGAACATGTGCTGAGAGATCTTCTCTGCTGGCCTGAATGCCTTCCACTGGAAAATGAATACAGACAGTAGTTATTCTGGAAACTGATTAATTAAATCTCTTTCCTGGCAGTTCCATTAATATCAACACAACATGGCAGAGATATTGACATATTGAGAAAACATTGCTTTCAACAATGGGGCTTTGTTGACAAAACAGTGAAATGTCTAGACCATTAGTAACAATTCAGGAATTCATCTTCCCCATCAATCTCGTTTAGCTTACACATTTGTCTCCCTTTCTCTTTTTCACTCTCCCTCCCTTCCTCTTCTCTTTTTCTCTCTCCTTCTCACTCTTAAAATCTGTAGCAACCAGCCAGAGAAAATGAAGTGAAAGTATTAAATATAAAGGCAGGATGGGTTAGAAACACATAAGGCCAATTTTTTTTTCCTCTCCCTCTCTCTCTCTTCCCACATACACACACACACATGATCATGGGGCAGTCAATATTCAATAATGTCATCTAATATTACTTAATTATCAAGTACCAGAAAATATTATATACTGATTTTCTCCTACATGCCTTATATTTTACAAGCATTATTTCATTTGCTAAAAAAACAACAGTGGCATGATAACACTACCATTACAGGCTACTTTAGATTAAGATCTGAAAAGATATTGATGAACAGAGGACATCTGAGCTAGGACTGAACAATGTGAACATCTAGAGAAAGAAAGAGGGACAAAGCAGAGAGAAAAGTTAGTAGAGAACCCTAGGAAATAAGAATAAGCAAGTTGAATTCAAAGCACTGGGGTCAGGCCCCCTGAACCTGGAGGGGAATAGGGGAGTTCTTGCCAAAACTCCCACCCAGGCTTTCAAGCCAAAGAGTGACATGGTGGGTACCTACCTCTTCTCCTACCTGCTCTGGAGCATATCACGGGGTGGTGCCTTCCTGCCACTATACCTAGGTGCTTGACCCTGGTAACAGCAGGGTCCCAAAGTCAGAAGCTTTGCCAAAGAGTCCTGGAAGGAAACAGAGTGACTGCTACCTGTACACTGAGTCCATGGTATGCTGCCGTGGAGGTGATCATGACTTTTCATAAAGCCTTTTCCAGTTTTACAGATATTTAAAAAAAAAACTTTTTTTCCCCTCCATTTCCAAAAACTTGTTTGCATTGTACTTTTCTTATCTTGCATAAGAGCAAAACTGGCTAAAACAATTTAGAGTATTTGCTAGAAATCATACAGCTTGTAAGGGGCTTCCCTGGTGGCTCAGATGGTAAAGAATCCACCTGCCATGCAGGAGACCCAGGTTTGTTTCCTGGGTTGGGAAGATCCCTTAGAGAAGGGAATGGCTATCAGTTCTAGTATTCTTGCCTGGAAAATTTCATGGACAGAGGAACTTGGTGGGCCATGGTCCATGGAGTTGCACAGAGTTGGACATGACTGAGGGACAAACACTGTCACTTTCACACAGCTTGCAAAGAAGCAGAGTTGAGATTTAACTTCAGATTGGTTTTATTCCAAATTCTCTATCCTTTACACACTGGAGTCCTCTCTTACTTCTTGGCCTTCCTTTCAGTTCCCTTCCATACATAAGCATCTGTGCTTCTCCTAAGCTAACTATCTGATGTAAGCAATAAATGTAAGCATTTAAAGCCATGAGATGTCCTGCTTAGTAGCTTATGTGACTGTCTCCTCTGTTATGACTGTTGGCTTTTGAAGGGCCATGCTGGATTCATTTTATATACTTGCTCTAGTAGCATCTAGCATGTTATCACAAGTGTGAGGAATGAGTAGACAATAAATGTTTTCAAGGAATCATATAAAAATATAGTTAGAAAGGTATAAAAAAGTCTATCATTGTCCATGTTAAGTTAATGCACACATTTATGATATATTTCAGATTCCTAACAGTTCAGTTCAGTTCAGTCGCTCAGTTGTGTCCGACACTTTGCGACCCCATGAATAGCAGCACACCAGGCCTCCCCGTTCATCACCATCTCCCGGAGGTCACTCAGACTTATATCCATTGAGTCAGTGATGCCATCCAGCCATCTTATCCTCTGTCGTCCCCTTCTCCTCCTGCCCCCAATCCCTCCCACCATCAGAGACTTTTCCAATGAGTCAACTCTTCACATGAGGTGGCCAAAGTACTGGAGTTTCAGCTTTAGCATCATTCCTTCCAAAGAAATCTCATGGTTGATCTCCTTCACAATGGACTGGTTGGATCTCCTTGCAGTCCAAGGAACTCTCAAGAGTCTTCTCCAACACCACAGATCAAAAGCATCAATTCTTCAGCACTCAGCCTTCTTCACAGTCCAACTCTCACATCCATACATGACCACAGGAAAAACCNGTGGGCTTTATCTGTTTTGCCGAATGCATGAAATCCCTTGCAAGAAACGAGCAACACGAAGGACTTCAGAAGGGCACCTCCCCACCCCCCGAGATACCATCGGTTTTATGACAAACAGGACCTGCAGCACCTGCTCTGAGACCTGACAAGACTCCTGTCCAAAATGCCCGGAATGCTTATGCAAGATCAGGGTCCTGTTGGTCTGTAGCAAGTGAATCTCACCGCCTCTTAGATGTTTTCCCCTGCGTGCCTGCTAAGTTCCTTCAGTCCTGTCTGATTCTTTGCGACACCGTGAACTGTAGCCCGCCAGGCTCCTCTGCCCATGGGATTCTCCACGCAAGGACACTGGAGTGGGCTGCCACGCCCTCCTCCAGGGCATCTTCCCAACCCAGGGATGGAACCCTCGTCTCTTACGTCATCTGCACTGGCGGGGTGTTCTTTACTACCTGGAAAGCCCCATGTTTTTCCCTACCAAGATGAAGTCTTCCTTAGGAGGTCATCAGCACTCAAGCCATTGGGTCCAGGCCATCTCTAAGCTTTGGCCCACTCAAGGACCTCATCCTAAGTGTTTGTGAGGCGGATGAAGCCAAACTGTGACTTTAAAACATGACCTTGTTAAGAGTTGAAGCATATCCAGTCCCCTTAGACATACTTTGGCACCTAGAAATCAAAGAGGCTCAAGAATGAGGGAGACACATTGGAAACTTGGAATTCCAGGATCATCTGTCACAAGTCTCACTTCCTTTCCTTAAAGGAAATGTTCCCACTGTCCTGTGCGTGCCAAGTCACGTCAGGCGTGTCCGACTCTTTGCCACCCTATGGACCGTAGCATCTCAGACTCTGTCTGTGGGATTCTCCAGGCAACACTGGAGTGGGTTGCCGTGCCCTCCTCCAAGGGATCTTCAGGACTGGTTGGCAGAAAGGAACCCAGCTTGTCTCACTGAATACCTTTCCATCCTGTGGAAACCGTGACCCTTCCCTGGGACCTGAGTAAGACCACACCACGAGAACACAGGCTGACCACACAATCCACTAAACCCAAGGCCCGCACGAAGAGACTCATGTTCACAGAAGAGATCATTTCTTTGACTCATATGTAAGAGAGGACACAAAATCCCTCAACTCAGACCAGGGTTATGTTCTATAGAAGGCCTCTCTAGGTCAAACCAACCCAAACAAATTTCACTGATTTTCCATGTCGCAAATCACCCTAAAACCCACAACAATAATATTTTGTTTTGCTCCTAGGTCTGCCATTTAGGCAGGGCTCATTGAGACAGCGCGTTTCTGAGTCTCTTCTGATATGTCTCCCTGACTTGGATGGAATCCAGTGCTGGCTGTCAGCTGGGGACTGAACCAGCACTGGGGCTTGCGGACCTGAGTTCTCCTTCATATTAATCTCTCCAGGCGTCCCTGGAGCACGGTGATTGGGCTTCAGGAGTGCATAATCCCAAGAGACAGGAGTTAGGAGCGACCCGTTTCTTAAGGCCTGTCCAGAAAACAGAACAAAGCATGCACAGAGCCCAGATTCAGTGGGAGGGAACACAGGTCTACATGTTAGAATCTCCACATCAACTTGTTAATATTTCCACTTTTAAAGGAGGTTGCCTTATAGTAGTATTCCAAAATTTAAGAATCTGTTTTCACTTACTCTGTGCATTTTCATAAGAGTTTAGGATACAAGATCTGGGCTCAAGTCGATGAATCTTGTAGGGAAAATGTTAGACGCAAGTGAAAAACGTACAGGAAAATCCATTGAGAAGGAAAGCCAAATTGTAAGTGCCACTGTTTCCTTTAATGTTACTTCTTTCCTGTTGGGGAGAAGTCAAGGAGAGGGCTTGAGTCCTGCTTCACCTACTCTCCAGACCTGGGCAATCTCAGTCCGCCCTCCCCACCAGCACACGGCTAGAGCTGTTTCCAAAGACAGAGGCTTGAGAGAGGAACCTGGTATTGAAACCACTGGGACTGAACCCCATTGAGTGTGAGTGAGTGAGTGAAGTGGCTCGGTCATATCTGACTCTTTGTGACCCCATGAACTGTAGCCCACCAGGCTCCTCTATCCTTAGGATTTTCCAGGCAAGAATACTGGAGTGGGTTGCCGTTTCCTTCTCCAGGGGATCTTCCCGACCCAGGGATTGAACTCAGGTCTCCTGCACTGCAGGCAGACGCCTTACCGTCTGAGCCACCAGGGAAGTCCGAGCCCCGTTAGGGCCTCTGTATAGATGTTCCAGGTTCTGGTGGGCGAGCGTGAGGGTCTGCTGTCTTGTAGCCACTCTAAAGGAGCCTTGTGTGCACGTTCTCCGCTCATTACGCCTCTCATCCACCCAGCTGGAGGGACCTGCGCTGTCTTTGGTCTCTGCCTACGCCTGTCTTGGGGCAAGTTTCAGGCTTCATTCTGGGAGCTCCTGAGGTTTTGACCCAGCATCTCCCCTGTGCTCCATGCTGTCTTTTCGGTCTGGATGAGACCGCAAGGGGCTTTAGAAACCGCCACACCTGTCTGATGATTTTAGGTCTTCAGGTCTGTTTTCTAGACTGTAGCACTCATCCAGCGCCACGATACAAACAAATGCTTGTTATATGTTCACGTGTTTGACTATAGGCTTTGAAAATATTCTTAAAACTTTTTCTGGCAACAAGAATTTTAGCCCTCAAGAGAAGGAAGTATTTTAATTAAGAGACTGGTATAAAAGAGTATCTACTCGGAAGTGTCTGTTCCAGATGTGGCTCTACCACGACCCTCTTTGTAATTTTCCTGTGACCTTGGGCAACTCATTTAATCTTTATGAGTTTCCATTTCCTCACCTGTAAAGTGAGGATGATACTTTCCCTACCTACTTCACTGGGTAGAAAAAAATATTTGTGCAAATCTTTGAAACCTATAACAAGTGGCATATGTTGTAAAGGATTATTAGTATCATCTATTGAGTATTTCTCCTTTTTAGTATTCTGTGTCTCTGTGCGTGTCTGCTGTTGCTCAGTCATGTCTGAATCTTTGTGACCCCATGAACTGCAGGCTGCCAGGCTCCTCTGTCCATGAGCTTTTCCAGGCAGGAATACTGGAGTGGTTTGCCATTTCCTCCTCCAGGAGATCTTTGCAACCCAGAGCTTGAACCCAAGCCTCCTGTGTCTCTTGCATTGCAGGTGGATGCTTTACCATGGAACCGCCTGGGAAGCCCCATTTTTGGTATTCTAGCACACCTAATTCAGTCCTTTGCTGACAATAAATATTGTTGACTGACTGTTATAATGTGTGGTCTTATTAACTAAGAACAGGCTTCCCTTGTGCCTCAGCTGGTAAAGAATCTGCCTGCAATGTGGGAGACCTGGGTTCAATCCCTGGGTTCGATCCCCGGGTTGGGAAGGTCCCCTGGAGGAGGGAACTAAGAACAAATTCATATATAATAACCTGTCACAACTGATGGCTTCTGAGCTTTTCCTTCTAAATATGAATGGCGCCAGAGCTTGGAGGAAAATCAGTGTTTCTTTTTAAACTTTTACTTACTTGCTTATCGTGTGCCCGGCTGCGCTGGGTCTTCCGCGCGCCCAGGGTTTTCTTTGGCTGTAGTGAGCAGAGGCTATTCTCCAGCTACCGTGCTCTAGACAGAGAGACAGCAGGCAGAGGTCGGTACCGTTGGGGGGGACCTATCAGGGGGCTGACGGTTCACAGGAGGAGCGGTGGCTCGCGGTCAGATGTGGAGAGCGGGCTCAGGCCACAGCCGCTCCTGGAGTCTCTCTGAGGAAGACAAAGCAGGGCAGGCTGAGCAATTTAGGACTGGCTAGTTTAGGAAATTGTGAGGGCTTTCGCTTTGCCTTTAAGTTACTTGGTACCCGGCCCCCAGATGATTGAGATCAGGGGAAATATTAGCTTAGAGCATGAGACTTAGATAAGGAGGTGGTTGGTGATATAAACCTGAGACTGGTTGGTTTTCCTATAAAAAGCGCATTCATAGTTATCATTATCATTAGGAATTAGTCAGCCTTGGGAAACAGAAGCAGAAGATATTAAGAAGAGGTGGCAAGAACACAGAGAAGAACTGTACAAAAAATATCTTCACGACCCAGATAACCACAGTGGTGTGATCACTCACTCACCTAGAGTCAGACATCCTGGAATGCGAAGTCAAGTGGGCCTTAGAAAGCATCACTGCGAACAAAGCTAGTGGAGGTGATGGAATTCCAGTGGAGCTATTTCAAATCCTAAAATATGACGCTGTGAAAGTGCTGCACTCAGTATGCCAGCAAATTTGGAAAACTCAGCAGTGGCCACAGGACTGGAGAAGGTCAGTTTTCATTCCAATCCCCAAGAAAGTCAATGCCAAAAAATGTTCAAACTACCACACAATTGCACTCATCTCATATGCTAGTAAAGTAATGCTCAAAATTCT
>SJYV01029949.1:1399411-1421103 GCA_006410875.1 Neotragus pygmaeus
CACAGGACTGGAGAAGGTCAGTTTTCATTCCAATCCCCAAGAAAGTCAATGCCAAAAAATGTTCAAACTACCACACAATTGCACTCATCTCATATGCTAGTAAAGTAATGCTCAAAATTCTGCAAGCCAGGCTTCAGCAACACGTGAACCGTGAACTTCCAGATGTTCAAGCTGGTTTTAAAAAAGGCAGAGGATCCAGAGATCAAATTGCCAACATCCACTGGATCATCCAAAAATCAAGAGAGTTCCAGAAAAATGCCTATTTCTGCTTTACTGACTATACCAAAGCCTTTGACTGTCTGGATCACAACAAACTGTGGAAAATTCTGAAACAGATGGGAATACCCAACCACCTGACTTGCCTCCTGAGAAATATGTATGCAGATCAGGAAGCAACAGTTAGAACTGGACATGGAACAATACACTGGTTCCAAATAGGGAAAGGAGTACATCAAGGTTGTATATTGTCACCCTGCTTATTTAACTTATATGCAGAGTACGTCATTAGAAACGCTGGGTTGGATGAAGCACAAACTGGAATTAAGATTGCTGGGANTTCGCTGACTCCTAGAATGTCGACGTTCACCCTTGCCATCTCTTGTTTGACCACTTCCAATTTGCCTGGATTCATGGACCTGACATTCCAGGTTCCTATGCAATATCACTCTTTACAGCATCAGATCTTGCTTCTATCACCAGTCACATTCACAACTGGGTATTGTTTTTGCTTTGGCTCCATCCTTTCATTCTTTCTGGAGTTATTTCTCCACTGATCTCCAGTAGCATATTGGGCACCTAATGACCTGGGGAGTTCCTCTTTTGGTATCCTATCATTTTGCTTTTTCATAGTGTTCTTGGGGTTCTCAAGGCAAGAATACTGAAGTGGCTTGCCATTCCCTTCTCCAGTGGACCACGTTCTCTCAGCCCTCTCCACCATGACCCTCCCATCTTGGGTTGCCCCACAGGCATGGCTTGGTTTCATTGAGTTAGACAAGGCTGTGGTCTTAGTGTGATTAGATGACTAGTTTTCTGTGAGTAAGGTTTCAATGTGTCTGCCCCTTGATGCCCTCTTGCAAGAGGGCATTGGATTCCTATAGCTACCTAGAAACCACTGTCTTTATGACTTATAGATCTTTCCCTCAAATGTATGTTATCTGTGAACCCAATCTCTGGTCCTGCTTTCTCGCCCTTCCTTCCTTCCCAAAACTTCTATGTACAAATATTTAGTAGTCAACTGCTCAAAAATCTCATGAAAAACAATTAGGTTGTGGTGGGATCAGTACAAATAAGTGTGTGCTGGGTACAAGGAGAACATAGGAAACATCTGCTGTTTTGGGAGCTCAGGAAGGACTGTTTGGAGGAGATAATTAGTAAACTGAGCCTTGAAATATAGGAAATAATCAGGCAGAAGTTAATAGAATGCTAAGTGTTTTGTGTTTCAAGAAGAGAGACTAACATGTGTGAAGGTTTTTTAGAAATGTCATTTAAAAATCAGCTTCTCTCAGGAGCTCAAGATTCAGGACTAAAACATGATGGATAAGATTCTCTGCGGATTTGCTCCAGCTTGACTTTTTCAAGCCATGTATTTGAATGAGATGGTCTTCCTTCATAGCTCAGTTGATAAAGAATCTGCCTGCAATGCAGGAGACCCCAGTTCAATTTGCTGGGTTGGGAAGATCCATTGGAAAAAGGATAGGCTATCCACTCCAGTATTCTGGTCTAGAGAATTCCGTGGACTGTATAGTCATGGAGTTGCAGAGTTGGACATGATTGAGCGACTTTCATTTTCACTTTCATTAGAATGAGAAGGATGTATATTAGGTGTGGAAAAGTGTATTTGAACCTGCCAGAGATCAAGCACAAGATTAAAGTGTAAATTCCCACTGTTAAAACCTGGAGAGTTTGAAAACAAACTCTATATCAGGGAAAACCAGGGCATAGAACAAGGGTCACCATATAATCTCTTTTGCTCAATTTTGAATACATGATACAGTTACTTTAGGGCCTCTGTAAAAATTCAGATGGGCTCGCCTGGTGGCTCAGTGGTAGAAAATCTGCTTGCTAATGCAGGAGACTTGGGTTTGATCCGTGGTCGAGAAGATTCCTTGAAGAAGGAAATGACAGCCTACTATAGTATTCTTGCCTGGGAAATCCCAGGGACAGAGGAACCTGCTGGGCTACACCCCATGGGGTTGCAAAGAGTTGGACATAACTCAGTGACTAAACAACAACAAAAATTCAGATACTCGTGTCTCTTCCACTCGATCACAGTATATGCATAAGGAGTTTGCACATTTCCATTAAAAAACTACCATAAAGAAAGAAAGAAAGGAATTGAAATCCCTCAGTCATGTCCTACTCTTGCAACCCCATGGACTGTAGCCCACCAGCCTCCTCCATACACGGAATTTTCTAGGCAAGAATACTGGAATGGGTTGCCAGTTCCTTCTCCATAAAAACTACCATAGACAATTTCTATATAGAACTAGGATGCTACTAGAGTTGTAACAATGACTTCTCTTAAAACTCCATTATGTGGGCAGCTCTGAAATAGAGTGTGGCCAACACCTGGATGCGTTTTCTGTAATTGCTAGAAATAATGAAAAGCAGGACTTTCAGTGTTTCCCAAATTGTTTGTTTCCTATCTTAAACATGATTGATAAAAAGACAGATAACAGTTATAGACTTATAGCTTTTATTTTTGAGCCCTTCCTGAGTACCAGAAATGTAGGAAGTGCTTTGCATAGATGCATCATCCTTTTTTACATAACAGCTCAATGTACTGTTCTTCATGGCCTCTATTTTAAATGATCAAAGAAACAGAGATGTCAACAGACTTTTCTAAGGTTACATAGCTATTGAATGTAAAGTGTAGAACAGAGGTTGGTGCATGATTTATACTGCTATAAAATACTGTTTTCTAGTGTTACTAGTTGATATGATTACACCCAAACCTGTGCTTAGTCGCTCAGTCCTGTCTGACTCTGTGTGACCCCATGGACTGTAGCCCGCCAGGCTCTTCTTTCCATGGGATTCTTCAAGCAAGAGTGGAGTGGGTTGCCATGCTCTCTTCCAGGGGATCTTCCCAACTCAGGGATGGAACCCAAGTCTCCTGTATTTCAGGTGGATTCTTTACTATCTAAGCCACCAGGGAACCCCTAAACTAAATCATTTTATATTACTATGTGACTATATCTGGCATAAATTTGCAGGGGGAAACCCCTCAAGTATCATCTCTTTGAATGACCTCTGAAAGTCTGGAATGACCGGACAATTATTGGGAAACTGAGAGCTGTAACTAGTTCAAATTTCTATACCTAGCCTGAACCATCCCTTTTTAAAGCATGCCTGTACTTTCTTAATCATTTCTCTATTAATTCCATTATTTAAGCATTTTTGCTTTTCTGCACATCTGTTCCACTCTGCTGAGCTGTTTCTGTGTGGATTACAGGCTCTATATCATTGTGACTGAAGCCTAATTGACCTCCATGGTAAATATTAAAGGAAGGCGGCAAACGTGACTAGTTGTCCGTTCAATATGACATGAAATGGCTATCGCCTATGTGTAATGAGGGAAACTCTGGGCTTCAACTCCTGTTTTATGGGAGAAAGAGAGTGAATTCTCAAGTGATTGTTGACAAGTCTATGGCAAATGTGTGCACCAAGTGAGAAGTTGAAATAAAACGCCCTGTATGAAGTCATTAAACATCAAGCCTGATGAATTATTCATTTAATGGTTTCAAAGTTGGTCTTGGAAAAATGTAAATAAAACACACAGAGAACTTTCTGCTTTCTGGAAATGATTTTATAGTCATGAACTAAACACAAGGAGCACTTAAAGTGTCGAACTGCGTTGTATATTTTATGTAAATTAAGAATATCGAACAAATCCCCCATTTTGTACCAAAGAGAGAAAGAAAATATACCTCTCCTGATGATCAATGCCTCTGAGAAAATGAATTATCTTTATTTTCTCCATTATCTTTTATTGCCATTTTATATACTCTATAAAATATCGACCTGCAAGGTATTCAAATGAAATGTGGTGTAATTTTTCTGATTCATGAGCCTTTTTTTATACCCTTCAGGCATGACTGCGACCTCTTCTACATCCCTGAATATGCATCATGGATAGACTCTGCCCTGTTGTTAGAAAGTGGTTTAGTGATAGAGAACATTACTTTAAAGCAAACGAGGTCCTTGAAGTTCAAAGAGAAGATTCGAGTCCCAGTTCTGCAAATGAATGTGTGACTTTGGATATGTTTATTATAATGGCCAACTCAAAGCATTATAAAGATGAAGAAAGATAGAATACACACAAGCAGAATCACAATCATCAAGCATTTGTTAATGAATCTAATGAAATTCTTCCAGTGACTGGGTCTACAAAATCCTTCTTGAAGCTACAATAACAGCTTTCCCCCAAATCTTAATTATTATGCACCATCAAAGGAAAGACAAAGTTACCATTCCAAAACATCATGTGATTAACTCATAAGAGGGCAGCATTCCAAAAATCTATTAAAAGCCAACACATTTGTATCATTTCTCAATACAAATGAACTGACTTATTAAACAGGGGACTCATAAACTTAGAAAACAAAACTCATGGCTGCGGAGGGAAACGGATAGTTAGAGAGTTTAGGAAGTTCATGTACACACTACTATATTCAAAATGAATACCCGACAAGAAACAATTGTATAGCACATGGAACCCTACTTAATTTATGTGCCAGCCTGAATGGGAGTGGAGTTTGGGGGAGAATGGATACATGTATATGTATGGCTGAATCCCTTTGCTGTTCACTTGAAACTAGGACAACATTGTTAATTGGCTATCAGTTCAGTTCAGTTGCTCAGTCGTCATGATCGACTCTTTGTGATCCCACGGATTGAAGCACACCAGGCCTCCCTGTCTATCACTAACTCCTGGAGTTTACTCAAAATCATGTCCACTGAGATGGTGATGCCATCCAATCATCTCATCCTCTATCGTCCCCTTCTCCTCCCACCTCAATCTTTCCCAGCATCACGGTCTTTTCCAATGAGTTAGCTCTTCACATCAGCTTCAGTATCAATCCTTCCAATGAATATTCAGGACCGATTTCCTTTAGGATGGACTGGTTGGATATCTATGCAGTCCAAGTGACTCTCAAGAGTCTTCTCCAACACCACAGTTCAAAAGAATCAATTTTTCGGTGTTCAGCTTTCTTTATAGTCCAAAATTCACATCCATACATGACTACTGGAAAAACCATAGCCTTGACTAGACGGACCTTTGTTGGCAAAGTAAAGCCTCTGTTTTTTGATGTGTTGTCTAGGTTGGTCTTAAAGCATCTTTAAATTTCATCGCTGCAATCACCATCTGAAGTGATTTTGGAACCCCCCCCCCAAAATAAAGTCTGCCATTATTTGCACTGTTTCTCCATCTATTTGCCATGAAGGGATGCGACCAGATATCATGATCTTAGTTTTCTGAATATTGAGCTTTAAGCCAACTCTTTCACTCTCCTCTTTCACTTTCATTTAGAGGCTCTTTAGTTCTTTGCTTTCTGCCATAAGGGTGGTGTCATCTGCATATCTGAGGTTATTGATATTTCTCTTGGCAACTTGATTCCAGCTTGTGCTTCTTCCAGCCCAGCATTTCTCATGATGTACTATGCATATAAGTTAAATAAGCAGGGTGTCAATATACAACCTTGATGTATATGTTGTTCCAGTCTGTTGTTCCATGTGCAGTTCTAACTGTTGCATGCACATTTCTCAGGAGGCAGGTCAGGTGATCTGGTATTCCCATCTCTTGAATTTTCCACAGTTTGTTGTGATTCACACAGTCAAAGGCTTTGGCATAGTCAGCAAAGCAGAAATAGACGTTTTTTTCTGGAACTCTCTTGCTTTTTTGATGATCCCCAATACAAAATAAAAAGTTTGAATAAAACAGCCAGTACAGACCCAGAAACCAACTATGAAAGCCTCAATAAAACCACCCTGGTCTAGCCTAGGAGTAAAGTTGAGTGGAATCCATGATGAAGTTTCCACTGAAAGCAGCAAAATGAAAATAACATATAAATATAAATGTTTATTTTTTGAAAAGACATGCCTAAATGTAAATGTTTTGACCTTAAGTCAATACTTAAGTCTCTTACAGAGTACCCTCCTAAGTAGCCAGTCTCTACAAAGACTCATTATGGAGATTTAGTAGGACAATCTGCTATGGTTGGTACAGAGCTAGCAACTAAAATTCATTGCCATTCTATTCCAGCACTCATGTTTCCGTGTTGTTTGCCCTCTGCTACTCAGGTTACTTGACTGGAGCTGGGTGACTCAGAAGATTTATCCCCAAGGAACAGCCTGAGCCCTTGATTTTCTACCCCTTGTTGAATTGTAGTTCTTATATTTCTTTTTTTAATTCAATATTACCAAGTGTGAAAGTACCACAACTATTCAGTGACATGATTGGGATTCATTCTAATTAGGGGCAATTATCTTTTTTTTGCCTGTTGGGTCACTGGCAGGATTCCAAAGTGATTGCATCAAGATACTAACATCAAATTCAGGGTAAAACATATTGCTACCACTGGTGAAGTGACTCTTTCTCCTAACCCAAACAGGCAATGGCACCCCACTCCAGTACTCTTGCCTGGAAAATCCCATGGACGGAGGAGCTTGGAAGGCTGCAGTCCATGGGGTCGCTGAGAGTTGGACATGACTCAGTGACTTCACTTTCACTTTTCACTTTCATGCATTGGAGAAGGAAATGGCAACCCACTCCAGTGTTCTTGCTTGGAGAATCCCAGGGATGGCGGAGCCTGGTGGGCTGCCATCTATGGGGTTGCACAGAGTCGGACACGACTGAAGCAACTTAGCAGCAGCAACAGCAGCAACCCAAACTAAGAACCACTGATACAGATTTGCCTAAGGTCTTAGGGATGGAAAGCACACTTTTACATTTGCCCTAATTAGGTCAAATTGATCAACTATAATCAAATAAAATAAAGGTGAAGGGCTTCCTTGATGGCTCAGTGGTCAAGAATCCACCTGCCAGTGCAGTAGACATGGTTTTGATCTTCAGTCTGGGAAGATCTCACATGCCAAGGAGCAGCTAAACCCAGGCACCATGACAATTGAATCTGTGCTCTAGAGTCTGGGAGCCACAACTACTGAGCCCACATGCCTCAGCTCCTGAAGCCATGCCCCAAAGCCTGTGCTCTACAACAAGAGAAGCCACTGCAATGAGAAGCCTGATCCCTGCAATGAAGAGTAGCCCCTGCAGAGAAAAGCCTGTGCAGCATTGAAGACCCAGTACATCCATCAACAAATAAAATAAATTTTTTTTAAGTTACAAAAATAAATAAATAAATGTGTGAAAGCTATTCCTGATTCCACAATCTAGTTGCTGCAATTAGGTATTCTATTCTAGCTGCTGTGGAAAAAACACCATATAAGAGCTGTTGATTCAAGAAATATCCCCACATACTGGAGTGTAGCACCTAAATCCTGCAGAGATTCAGTGATGAACTGATGCTTTGGCTGAACCTTCCATGGACAATCCCACGTTTTTTGAGGTTGTTTTATGTGAAGAAGTGTGCAAATGACCACTGGGTCATAGTCACAGGTATGTTGCTGTGCATTTGCTGTCACAAAATTGGCCCCTTGGTCTGAGGAAATGTGCAGAATATCATGCAAATAGATTAGGAATTCTGAAAGCATTTGGATGGTGGTGCTTACACAGGCACTGCAGCCAGAAAAGGCAAATTTCATGTGAAGAACCACTGCATCATCAGTATAGAAGATTTACATTGTGTAGTTAAACTGCTATTAAGTGGCTGCTAATCCATTTAAGAGAGGGTTCCTTTTTAAGGGCTCAATCTTGGACTCTGCTGCTTAAAGGTTAGGCATTGAGTGATCCTAATATTGTATCTTATTTGGTTAGGGTTCATGATGTTTTGTCCATTTTAGCCTTCATCTCTGCCACAATAGCCACTCAACTCACACTGGTGTGTCTAAAGGAAAATGCTGGCTGATATCCACAGGATCTGACATTCATCTGTTAGCCACCGAGTGCCTTCTCTCCAGTGGGCATGGATATGAGAGAATAACTTTATCACACATGTGCTACCTCCTCTGGGACTAGTCACATGCCTCTTTTCCAGAATTCCTTGTTCCTGTCATTCAATCTTGCTCTTTCTGGGAGCAAGGACTTTCTGGGTCTTTTATTAACAGACCAAGCATTCTCCCAGAGGTCCCTACAGATCCTCACCTCAGGATACTTGCCTCTCTGCACAAAGTTGATGATTATGTCTACAATACAAAGCTCTGTTCACTGGTAGAGTTTTCACCACTATCCTTTGTGACAAGGACCTCTGGGTAGACCTTGATAAGAGAACTTGAAATAACTTAATCACTCTGGCCCAGCTGTGAACCAGGCCCAGGTGTTTTCATCCTTCATAAGTGGGCCATAAAAACAAAACAAAACAAAAAAAGGAGTATTTATTAAGTGTGTTGAAGGACAGACATTGGGAGGACATAAAATTGGTGATGTGGGAGGCTGGGCCATGTGTATATATAGTTTATATATATATCCCTGAACCAGCTGGGTCCTATCCTAGGGGTAATATTTCCATTGCCTGCCCTGATGGATTGCGGATTCACCAGCCTGACCTCAGGACAAGTCGTTGAAGGCAGTTCCATCTATATGGACATCGGTGCTCCACACTTACAGGCTCTCAGTTCCTCTACAAGTGCCCAGCTGTGTGATGGGAGCTCCTTTTCATATTCCAGGGAATTCTCTGCTGCATAAGAAATGTCTTTTCTCTAGGTCCTAGGAACAGCTGAGATGACCTATTGTGGCTTTCTGCACACCACTTTTCTCAGCATGAGTAGCTAGTATTATTGAAGGTGCTGAGTCATGAGACAGCACAGCTCTCTTCACCATCTGGACCTGCTGGCAAGCTCCCTCTTGCTCCAAGCTCTACTGAAAGTTGGCAAGATTTTGGGTTGTACAGCCCTTAATGTTGAGTGAGCTTGTACTTGCTTTCTGTGCTTTGGTGTTTGAGACACAAGAGAAAGAAGACAAAGATCCCAGGGAGGTGTTGGCCTGTTTTCCAGCAGTCTGGTTGCCACAGCAGTGGCTGGAGTAAAAGGTGGGGTCACGGAGGTACAAAGTGAAATGCAGCAGGTGTCTGCTATATGTGATAATGAATATACATCTTTTTTCAACCAAAGTAACTAGTTTTATTTTTCAATTAATTACATTCTAATGCTTTGGTGTTAAAATGTCCTTAGACTTTATAGTTATTTAGGTTTTATCCCCCCATACAAATTTTAGGAGTCTTCGTTCTATTTATTTGCAAAATGTCTGTGGAATTTTGACAGGTATTGCAGTGAATCTGCAGATTGCCTTGGACAGTATGAACATTTTATCACTGATTCTTCAAATTCATGGGCATGGAATATGTTTTCTTTGATTTGTGTCTCATTCAATTACTTCATTAATATCTTACAATTTTCAATGAACATTTCTTTTATCTCCTTCCTTAATATGTCATTTTTTGAAAAGAGTAAAATATAATCCTGGAGTGGATAGCCATTCCCTTCTCCAGGGGATCTTCTCAACTCAAGGATTGAATTCAGATCTTCTGCATTGCAGGCAAATTCTTTACCATCTGAGCTGCCAGGGAAGCCAAATATAAAAACATTATCAATCATAGATCAATTATTTTTCTTGCTTCATACACACATGCACACATAAACACATACCACAAAAACATATACATATCTATAAAAATGAAAATAGTATATATGGGGGAGAATTAAGTTACACCAGACAACATGAAATTGAAATCTCCAACTTTGTAGATTAGATGACCTCAAATGTGTTCAAAACCATTTCTGATCTTTAATTTTCTTATGTGCAAAACATGGTATGATAAAAGATACTCATATTTTATTGCAAAGGGTAGGCTGGAACACACTCAGGCATACACATAATACAGGGAACACATGAGATTTGGAAAATCCTGGGAATCTACTGCAACTGAACATAAAACTGCAAGTAAACCAATGTACACATACACATACAATTTCTTTTTTTCTAGGCCTTAGTTTTAATGAGAATTAAACACTCAGTTTATTCTGTCTCTTATACACATCTTGATCAATGCCTCTGAGAAAATGAATTANGCAAGTAAACCAATGTACACATACACATACAATTTCTTTTTTTCTAGGCCTTAGTTTTAATGAGAATTAAACACTCAGTTTATTTTTGCACCCTTCTTCCTTTTTTTTTTTTCTCTTTTTTCACTGGTTCACCCATCTCTGACAACTTACTATTAAAAGATTTCCATTGGATGGAAAAAATGCTAATTCCCTGATTTGCTTTACCTTACCATGGAAATTTCTGAATATTCATTTTTTTTCTTTATACATTTTAAATTTTTTGTAGGAGGAAGGGGGAGTAGCCTTCAGTCATATCGTCTGCCAATAGAAAGGTTGTAGTTTTAAATGATAAATTTTCAGTGGGAAGAAAATGTTATCTGTGTTTTATTTTTATGAGATGAAGGCAGTCACTGAGTCTGAGCAAAGGATAAGTGTTTAAGAGGTGTCATTTCCTTGCCTCTGGGTGTGAAATACCTAAGGCAAAGTTGATTCAAAACTTTAAAATTCCATGGTAGTTACAGTTTGCAAAATTATCTTTCAGCTGCTTCACTTGAAACGATAATCAGCCTTCTAAGAATAGGTTTCATAGGTTAGTCTTCATCGCAACATTGTATATTGCAGATGAAAAATGTATTTCGCAGCACAATCAAAATGATAATTTTTTCAATATGCCTTTTGAAGCAGCCTTTGCCACAGAAGAAAGACAACAGCGTATACCAGTTGTAATGTGCCAAACCTCGCTTAGTTCAGAATGTATCAGGAAACAGAATTCATTCTTCTAGGCATTTATATTTGTTTGCCTTGAATTCCTATTACATCCATGTCCTTGTTGGATACCAATTGGGCATCGAAATCTATATGATTGAACTATATAGTAATTTAATTTTAATATAGTATTTGACTTTGTTCTGATAATTTTTTGTTTAATTATGTAAGTATAATAATACATTTACAGGAAACTTGGAAAATACAGAAAAAGGTTACATACAGTTCCACTATATATTATGATTATCTTTTTAAGTAGATAAATTAGGATTTTTTTTGGATCTTCAATATCATACTTTTAAAATTTAGTATAACGAATAGACAGAAAAGTATAAGGCTGTAGTAGACCTGAAAAGCACTATGAATGAATTCAATATAATTAAGATTTATATAATATTCACATAACCGTAGGATATGGTAAATTTTTTTTTAAGTAGAATGAAGAATGTTTAGGAGTTGATTTTTATTTTCTGTGAAACCATCCCATAGTTCAGCATTCAGAAACCTCAAAATGTCATGGTCTTTCTTGGGCAAGACATTTCAATATTAGGCTCAGATTTCTCATGTTAAACTATATATCTTTCAGACTTTTTTCTTTTGAAGTTTGATTGAGACAACATATGTAAAATCATTAGCACAGGCTCTGGCTCGTAGGGAAAAAAATTGGTAAGTAGCTATTATTATTTAATGATGTTGTGGTCATCAAAGATGATAATAACACTTTTCTACCTCTCTTTATTAGAAGCAAATGATACTTCCAAAACTTTTCATTGAGGCTACCACTGATCATCAGAGACATTGCCAGAGGGTATTTCTTATAGATAGTACAATCAGGATGGTGAAGGAACTAGATATTAAGTCTGGTGATAAAGAACTGATGGAGCTAAGTATGTTGTCTGTACGACAGATATAATTTATATGAACAAACACTTAAAGGGCCTCACAGGGAAGAGAGGAAACTTAAACTCTCTGCTCTGATGGCAGAATTTGAATCTATAGTTATAGAGCATATCAATTCTGTTATAAAGACAGCTTCACTAATGCAGTTGTCTAGTAATGCATATTATACAAGAAGCAATGTCAGTCATTCCTTTGTACATCTCATGAAGGTCTAGAGTAACTTTGACCTGTGGAGAATGGATTCATTACAAACAAAACAGTTCTGATAAGGAGAGAGGTGAAGCAATATTTGTTTCTCCCCATCAGTACACTCTCTTGAGGTCTACAGGAAAGGAGACAATAATTTTTTGTGTGTTGTTTCTATGTACAATCTCCTGCTTGGTAGGTGACAAAAACAATCATGATATACCTCTCAGAAGGTTTGGCTATTCATTCAGTCATTCATCATCACTTGTTATGTGTCCCAAGCTTATCCCTGGATACAATCCTGAGTCAATCCTGGGACTTGAACTGAGCACAGTCAGGAGGGAGAGATGTAGCTATAAACCCATAATTGGGTTGAAAAGCTAAGAGAGAGTTGTGCANAAGACCTGGAAGATGAGAGACACTGAGAAAGAAAGAAACACAGGGACCTGGAAGATGAGAGCTGCCCAGCCCAGAAGTGCCAGTGGTACAGGTGGCTGAGCAGAGTTTGAATGAGAAGGCAGGCTGGGGAGGCAGGACCAAATCCGAAAGAACCAGCACCTGTAAGCCAGGTAAGGAGTTGGAGCTTTATTCTCTAGGCCCTGGGACTCACTGATGGGTCTTAAGTAGGGGAATGAAGTTCACTCCCATGGGAGTATGGAGAGAAGATTGAAGTGGCAACAGGTAGGAGCTGGGGTGTCCATGGCAGGTTGCTGCAGAGGTGCAGATGAAAAGGGAGGAGAGCCCAAACAGGGTGGGGGTGCCCAGTACCAGCCCTTCAGCTTTTCCCATCACTGGGTGTGGCTGGAGGGGAGGGGAGACTGAATCAGAGTGAAAGGGAACATGTAGCAGCCTTCTGGATTGTTCCACCTGTTACCCCGGGCACCCAGAGCACACACGCCCACACTTGGCCCATCCTGGGTTCCTCAGATGCTAGATTTCCTTCCAAATACACAGAGGGTAGCAGGTGTGACTGCATGACCCGATGTTCATTCTACGGCCTCTATCAGCATCCACTGAAAACCAGCAGCTCCCAAGAGGGTGCGCTCTCTCTTCTGGACACATGGGCTCCTAATCTATTAATTCCCTTGATGACTCTTTGTCTACATCACAAACCATCCAAAATTCCTGCACCCAGGCAGTCCTCCCAAAGTGGGACCCGCCCCATATGGGCTCCTGCCCCTAAATGCAGTTCACTTTCCTGAACTTTGTTTATCCTCATTTTGCTGCCAGATGATAACAAGAGAATTTTTGTCAGGACAACAGACCTTGGCGTGTGCCCAGGGCAGTCTTGACTGGACCCGTTAACTCTGGGACTCACTCTGATTTTCACCATGGCCTTGGCCTTCAGCAGGATACAAACTACTGCCACTGTCCCACAGGACCGTCTCCTCTCATTGCACCCCTTCTTCCTCCAGATTCCATCTGTTCTTCTCAAGATCTTAGACCGATGCATTTCTCCTGCATTTGCTAATTCTGCTCCTGTATCAACCGGCAAACCTTGACTCCTCATAACCCAGAGCTGCATGTTCCACTCAGCATTCCCTCCCTTTTGACAAGAGGCATTCTAAACTTTCCTATCAAAGAAGGGTGCTCAGGGGGACTTCCCTGGTGGTCCAGGGATTTACACTCTGCGCTTTCACTATAGGGAGTGTGAGTTCGACCCCAGATTGGGGAACCAAGATCCCACATTGCCAGGTGGTGTGTCCAAAAAGGGAAGAGGGGCTCAGAGGTCATTTTCTCCCGTCTGTCTTTTCTGTTTCATTTTGCCCTCATGTTGCTCTGCATGAAAACATAACACCAATAACTTAATGACTTCCACATTACCATAATTCCCCTTATTATGCTATATTACCATTTCCTCAGTTCAGTTTAGTTCCTCAGTCATATCTGACTCTTTGTGACCCCATACTTTGTGACCGGAAGCAGCATACCAGGCTTCCCTGTCCATCACCAACTCCCAGAGCTTGCTCAAACTCATGCCCATCGAGTCGGTGAGGCCATCCAATCATCTCACCCTCTGTCTACCTCTTCTGCTCCTGCCTTCAATCTTNGTGATGGGAGCTCCTTTTCATATTCCAGGGAATTCTCTGCTGCATAAGAAATGTCTTTTCTCTAGGTCCTAGGAACAGCTGAGATGACCTATTGTGGCTTTCTGCACACCACTTTTCTCAGCATGAGTAGCTAGTATTATTGAAGGTGCTGAGTCATGAGACAGCACAGCTCTCTTCACCATCTGGACCTGCTGGCAAGCTCCCTCTTGCTCCAAGCTCTACTGAAAGTTGGCAAGATTTTGGGTTGTACAGCCCTTAATGTTGAGTGAGCTTGTACTTGCTTTCTGTGCTTTGGTGTTTGAGACACAAGAGAAAGAAGACAAAGATCCCAGGGAGGTGTTGGCCTGTTTTCCAGCAGTCTGGTTGCCACAGCAGTGGCTGGAGTAAAAGGTGGGGTCACGGAGGTACAAAGTGAAATGCAGCAGGTGTCTGCTATATGTGATAATGAATATACATCTTTTTTCAACCAAAGTAACTAGTTTTATTTTTCAATTAATTACATTCTAATGCTTTGGTGTTAAAATGTCCTTAGACTTTATAGTTATTTAGGTTTTATCCCCCCATACAAATTTTAGGAGTCTTCGTTCTATTTATTTGCAAAATGTCTGTGGAATTTTGACAGGTATTGCAGTGAATCTGCAGATTGCCTTGGACAGTATGAACATTTTATCACTGATTCTTCAAATTCATGGGCATGGAATATGTTTTCTTTGATTTGTGTCTCATTCAATTACTTCATTAATATCTTACAATTTTCAATGAACATTTCTTTTATCTCCTTCCTTAATATGTCATTTTTTGAAAAGAGTAAAATATAATCCTGGAGTGGATAGCCATTCCCTTCTCCAGGGGATCTTCTCAACTCAAGGATTGAATTCAGATCTTCTGCATTGCAGGCAAATTCTTTACCATCTGAGCTGCCAGGGAAGCCAAATATAAAAACATTATCAATCATAGATCAATTATTTTTCTTGCTTCATACACACATGCACACATAAACACATACCACAAAAACATATACATATCTATAAAAATGAAAATAGTATATATGGGGGAGAATTAAGTTACACCAGACAACATGAAATTGAAATCTCCAACTTTGTAGATTAGATGACCTCAAATGTGTTCAAAACCATTTCTGATCTTTAATTTTCTTATGTGCAAAACATGGTATGATAAAAGATACTCATATTTTATTGCAAAGGGTAGGCTGGAACACACTCAGGCATACACATAATACAGGGAACACATGAGATTTGGAAAATCCTGGGAATCTACTGCAACTGAACATAAAACTGCAAGTAAACCAATGTACACATACACATACAATTTCTTTTTTTCTAGGCCTTAGTTTTAATGAGAATTAAACACTCAGTTTATTTTTGCACCCTTCTTCCTTTTTTTTTTTTCTCTTTTTTCACTGGTTCACCCATCTCTGACAACTTACTATTAAAAGATTTCCATTGGATGGAAAAAATGCTAATTCCCTGATTTGCTTTACCTTACCATGGAAATTTCTGAATATTCATTTTTTTTCTTTATACATTTTAAATTTTTTGTAGGAGGAAGGGGGAGTAGCCTTCAGTCATATCGTCTGCCAATAGAAAGGTTGTAGTTTTAAATGATAAATTTTCAGTGGGAAGAAAATGTTATCTGTGTTTTATTTTTATGAGATGAAGGCAGTCACTGAGTCTGAGCAAAGGATAAGTGTTTAAGAGGTGTCATTTCCTTGCCTCTGGGTGTGAAATACCTAAGGCAAAGTTGATTCAAAACTTTAAAATTCCATGGTAGTTACAGTTTGCAAAATTATCTTTCAGCTGCTTCACTTGAAACGATAATCAGCCTTCTAAGAATAGGTTTCATAGGTTAGTCTTCATCGCAACATTGTATATTGCAGATGAAAAATGTATTTCGCAGCACAATCAAAATGATAATTTTTTCAATATGCCTTTTGAAGCAGCCTTTGCCACAGAAGAAAGACAACAGCGTATACCAGTTGTAATGTGCCAAACCTCGCTTAGTTCAGAATGTATCAGGAAACAGAATTCATTCTTCTAGGCA
The DNA here is from genome assembly GCA_006410875.1 of Neotragus pygmaeus. Taxonomy (NCBI): domain Eukaryota; kingdom Metazoa; phylum Chordata; class Mammalia; order Artiodactyla; family Bovidae; genus Neotragus; species Neotragus pygmaeus. The sequence goes on from SJYV01029949.1 coordinate 1,415,536, forward strand.
TTTATATTTGTTTGCCTTGAATTCCTATTACATCCATGTCCTTGTTGGATACCAATTGGGCATCGAAATCTATATGATTGAACTATATAGTAATTTAATTTTAATATAGTATTTGACTTTGTTCTGATAATTTTTTGTTTAATTATGTAAGTATAATAATACATTTACAGGAAACTTGGAAAATACAGAAAAAGGTTACATACAGTTCCACTATATATTATGATTATCTTTTTAAGTAGATAAATTAGGATTTTTTTTGGATCTTCAATATCATACTTTTAAAATTTAGTATAACGAATAGACAGAAAAGTATAAGGCTGTAGTAGACCTGAAAAGCACTATGAATGAATTCAATATAATTAAGATTTATATAATATTCACATAACCGTAGGATATGGTAAATTTTTTTTTAAGTAGAATGAAGAATGTTTAGGAGTTGATTTTTATTTTCTGTGAAACCATCCCATAGTTCAGCATTCAGAAACCTCAAAATGTCATGGTCTTTCTTGGGCAAGACATTTCAATATTAGGCTCAGATTTCTCATGTTAAACTATATATCTTTCAGACTTTTTTCTTTTGAAGTTTGATTGAGACAACATATGTAAAATCATTAGCACAGGCTCTGGCTCGTAGGGAAAAAAATTGGTAAGTAGCTATTATTATTTAATGATGTTGTGGTCATCAAAGATGATAATAACACTTTTCTACCTCTCTTTATTAGAAGCAAATGATACTTCCAAAACTTTTCATTGAGGCTACCACTGATCATCAGAGACATTGCCAGAGGGTATTTCTTATAGATAGTACAATCAGGATGGTGAAGGAACTAGATATTAAGTCTGGTGATAAAGAACTGATGGAGCTAAGTATGTTGTCTGTACGACAGATATAATTTATATGAACAAACACTTAAAGGGCCTCACAGGGAAGAGAGGAAACTTAAACTCTCTGCTCTGATGGCAGAATTTGAATCTATAGTTATAGAGCATATCAATTCTGTTATAAAGACAGCTTCACTAATGCAGTTGTCTAGTAATGCATATTATACAAGAAGCAATGTCAGTCATTCCTTTGTACATCTCATGAAGGTCTAGAGTAACTTTGACCTGTGGAGAATGGATTCATTACAAACAAAACAGTTCTGATAAGGAGAGAGGTGAAGCAATATTTGTTTCTCCCCATCAGTACACTCTCTTGAGGTCTACAGGAAAGGAGACAATAATTTTTTGTGTGTTGTTTCTATGTACAATCTCCTGCTTGGTAGGTGACAAAAACAATCATGATATACCTCTCAGAAGGTTTGGCTATTCATTCAGTCATTCATCATCACTTGTTATGTGTCCCAAGCTTATCCCTGGATACAATCCTGAGTCAATCCTGGGACTTGAACTGAGCACAGTCAGGAGGGAGAGATGTAGCTATAAACCCATAATTGGGTTGAAAAGCTAAGAGAGAGTTGTGCAAAGTGCCCTATGATCTGAAAAACAAAAATAGCAAGTCACACTGGAATATGGGGTTAATACAGAAGAGAGAATAAAGAGATGTTCTTATACAGTATGCTAAATAATGAAGTTTCCCCAGTGTAGCCGCAGTGGCATGCATCAAAAAATGGGTTATCTGGCACCCCACTCCAATACTCTTGCCTGGAAAATCCCATGGACGGAGGAGCCTGGTACGCTGCAGTCCACGAGGTCGCTAAGAGTTGGACATGGCTGAGTGACTTTACTTTCACTTTTCACTTTCATGCATTGGAGAGGGAAATGGCACCCCACTCCAGTACTCTTGCCTGGAAAATCCCATGGACAGAGGAGCCTGGTAGGCTGCAGTCCATGAGGTCGCTAAGAATCAGACTCCACTGAACGACTTCACTTTTGCTTTTCACTTTCATCCATTGGAGAAGGAAATGGCAACCCACTCCAGTGTTCTTGCCTGGAGAATCCCAGGGAAGGGGGAGTCTGGTGGGCTGCCGTCTATGGGGTCGCTTAGGGTCGGACACGACTGAAGTGACTTAGCAGCAGCAGCAGCAGCAGTGTGATGTGTGATGTGTGAAAAAGAACTAGAAGGATCATGGTCGGCAAGTAATTAGGTTAGATGTGGAGGAAAGAGGCTATAATAGAGAAATAGTAGGAGATTAATCTAAAGAACAAGGGTAACATGTCCACCACAGAAAATTCCTGGAAAGCCAAAACAAACAGCTTAGATAATACCATATGCTTTGAGAACCTGACATTTTACTCTGGGAGTGTAGAGATAGACCATGGGTGGGGTGAGGGGTCAAGAGAGAAGGCACAGGGGAGATGTGGAGCGTATTGAAATGTTAGAGGTAACAGGTGATGGTGGTGATCATGGCTGCAGGTTAAGGAATCCACTGGGGCTGGAAACCCAGATTCTTGTGCTCTGTTTGCTAAAATGTTTCACCTTAAGTGCCAGGGGCAAGACTTGAAATGAGAAGGAATCAGTACAAGCCAGATTTTTCCCCAATTCAACTGCATTATTTGTACCTTGGTGGTTTCACAAAATCCTTTTTACTCTCATAGTCTTTGATTAGTTTTCTGACATAAAATAATTTATTTAATAAAGATTTATTATATTCTTGCTCCTTGAATTTAAGAGATCAATGCAAAGGCTTCTTTTCAGTATGTGACTTAAAATTACATGTCATTTTGATTTTTTGCGATACCTAAGTTAGCCCCATCTATTAGATTCATTAAACTGCTTTTGTCTGGAAAGAATTCATTTTTGTTCTCTCTCTGACCCTTTTAAAATGGCTGTTAAAAAGTGTCTTTTTGGACTCTAATTAATAAACTGCAATTATTTAATTAACGAAATATATTTAAAAACAAAAATTTGGACCATTTTCAAAGCAGAAGCCTGCTGTACACAATTTCAGACCTCCACCAGGAATTAGCAACTGATGTGCTGACATAGTACATGCATATTTACTTTTGTTATCCCTCAAAATGCAATGTTACCATGGTAACTCATGTAGTGCCACTGCTATCAAGAGACAGAAGTTCTCGGTGGCTACAAAAAAAAAAAAAAAAAAGAAGAAAGAAAGAAAAAGAAACAAAGAAAAAATAATCAATGGGAACCACTATAAATGCAAAGAAATATTTATGCACCACCACATTAAAGGCTACAAATAATCTTCGGAAAATCTAGGTATGGGAGACCACCATCAAAGAAATGCTTCAATTCTGGACACTTCTCCTAATTGTCTCTCTATCAGAAAAGAAATACTGTAAAGAACTCTATTGGTTATCTCTAAAATTGTTTAAGTAACTTTATCAATGTTTATTTTATGCTCATTGAGGTGACAGATTTTGAATATTTTGTTTAACATTATATGGTGAGCAGCTGTTACTATACTCAATAACATGATAAGTATTTTAAAAAATGAATTGCTAGTCCAGGTTCGATGCATGATACAGGATGCTCGGGGCTGGTGCACTGGGATGACCCAGAGGGATGGTATGGGGAGGGAGGTGGGAGGAGGGTTCAGGATGGGGAACAAGTGTACACCCATGGTGCATTCATGTTGATGTATGACAAAACTAATACAATATTGTAAAGTAAAAAAAAAATAAAATAAAACTAATAAAAAACAAAAAAAATATCTAATAAGGTAAAAAAAAAGTGAAATGAGTGAGTAAATGAATGAATGCAAGTTTAAGGCAATGCTTGCAAAACAAAGAAGATTCTGCTGAAGTAGAATAAGACTCTTAATTTTAGTGTACATTAAAAATAATATTGGGAGTTAAGCACAAAATCCTGGCCTACTCTGAATGATTTTGATACAGTAAATCTAAGATGGACCTCAGGTACGTTAGCAGATGTTTGGCATTGTTCTAGGTGAGTCTGATGAATTTGATCTAGGAAATTTCCTTTGAACACATGTAAGGAGGGTATTAAACTAGACATCAAACATTCTAAATTTGCTCTATTGCTGAACAGCTTTGCAGAATCATGTAGAATTTCTAGGTTAGGATTCTGTTCTTGGAGAGAGATAAAATAGAATTTCAATTGATTTCATAATAGATGCATCCCAAAGTCCTCACCTCATTTTACTTAAAATAGCTCTTATTGCAATAGGATCTTTTTCTTTTTCTAACATTTGTATTTTACAGAAGATTTCTTTTTTTTTTTTTTTCAGGGAAGTTTTCTGATGCTGACAATAATATGCCGATGATGGCCTGAAATGCAAAACCAAAGCAACTTTGGAAATTTCATGAATATATAAATTTCCAAAAGAAACATCTAGGTTTTAGAAGTTACTTGATTTGATTAATGCAGTCTTTTAGAGTTTTCTATAAGAAAATAAAACTTACTGGAGAATCATCAATAATTTTTTAATTAATTATATTTAACAAACATTTGCCAAGTCACCATGTTTAATTTGTTGAATATAGAAAGAATAGAATGGTAAATTTATTTTTAAACAAATTTTCTTTTTTTTTCTTTTTGTTCTTTTTTTTTACAGAAAGAGCATCTTTTTCTTCATCTTTTTACTAAAATTGCAAAAGCAACATTTTATTGTTGGGTGTATTGAAATATTCTAGGGTAATAAGCAGAAAGATTGAAAAGGAGCTTAATTTCTGATATCCTCATTGCCTAGATTCTAAACAAAGAAGAAACTGAGTTTAAAGACAAGTAGTATGGTTGAAACCACAANCATTTTATTGTTGGGTGTATTGAAATATTCTAGGGTAATAAGCAGAAAGATTGAAAAGGAGCTTAATTTCTGATATCCTCATTGCCTAGATTCTAAACAAAGAAGAAACTGAGTTTAAAGACAAGTAGTATGGTTGAAACCACAATCATTTTGTGTTGCATTAATATGAATAGCCGCAGAACAACAACAACAAAAAAACCCTGGAATCAGCTGTTTTCACCTGCAAAATAATTTGTCATTTTGCATCAAACTGCTCAAAATGTGCTCTAGGTTAAAGGTTTTACAACTTGCTCTACTTCCAGAAAAACTGGTCCAATGCTTTTTTTTCTGTGGACTTGGCCGAGGGCCTGTTTCCTCTGACTTTTTTCAGTCCTGCTGTCTCCTCCTTTTTTCCCTCTTCCCACCATCAGCCCTGAAGATGCTGAACTGCTATTTCCTGGTTCATCCTGTCTTAGTCATGAGTACTTCCTACTGACCAGATACATTGCTAATGCAGCCAACGATCTCATAAAACGAATAAACCGGAAGATGAAAATGGATGTGCCAATTTAAAAGAGGTCAAGCAGCAAGTGGGAATCAAGTGTGAATAGCAAGCAGATGGTGATTGCATTTCAAAGAGACTTCCAAAACGCAGGACTGCCAACACAATTATTCTATTGTTGTTGTTGTTTTTTTAAAGACATGTATAAAGAATTATAAATGTAAATCTCATTTAAAATGTAATTTAAACAGCTAATTATTTTATTTTATTTTTGGGGGGGTTTCCAATATACATTTTTTTTAATTTAAATTTATTTATCTTAACTGGAGGCTAATTACTTTACAATATTGTATTGGTCCTGCCATACATCAACGTGAATCCGCCACGGGTATACACATATTCCCCATCCTGAAA
>SJYV01029949.1:1423061-1440671 GCA_006410875.1 Neotragus pygmaeus
CATCTCTCTGGGTCATCCCAATGCACCAGCCCCAAGCATTCTGTAACCTGCATCGAACCTGGATTGGTGATTAATTAATTATTTTAAATGAAAAGCAGACTTATTTGAATATTTAAGTCATGACAGATTGACAATTGAATTTATAGAATTATTTGATTTCAAGTTATATATGTATAATAAGTGGAGAAGGAAATGGCAACCAACTCAGGTATTCTTGCCTGGAGAATCCCATGGGTAGAGAAGCCTGGCAGGCTACAATCCACTGGATTGCGAGAGTCGGATACGACTTAGTGACTAAACCAACCAACCATGCATGATAAATGTTCCATCCCTCCCTATATGCCAAAGTTGTAATAGTTGCTTTCACACATCTATCTGCATGTAGTTCTAATAACCCAGAGAGGCTTCCAGGTGGTGCTAATAGTAAAGGATCCACCTGCCAGTGCAAGAGATACAAGAGATGCAGACTCAATCCTTAGGTCTGAAGGATCCCCTGGAATATGAAATACCCACTCCAGTATTCTTGCCTGGAAAATTCTATGGGCAGAGGAGACTGGCAGGCTATATAGTCCATGAGGCCTCAAAGAGTTGGACATGACTGAACAACTGTGTTTGCACTAATAATCTGGAGAGAAGATAAGTAGATGGTAACCAATTACATTTCAGATGAAGAAGCAAAGGTTCAGAGAGGATAAACTACTTTCCATAGTTAATGTTATAGGCTTGATTAAGTCATTACTCGAATCTAGTCATCATTCGATTATGCCTAGTATAGTAACTATATATAATACAATAACAGACTTTACAGAGATTAATAGTGATGAGAGACTGTAGTAGAGGCTCATGATTGATCAGTTTGATGCACACTTTGAAAAATGTATTCATAGTCTGAGGTAAAGGAAACTTAATTAAAGGAGATGATGAACAAAGATGTGAACATGAGAGCTTTCAAGAACCCTGGCCAGAGTGAGGCATGAACTGAGGGGTTTGGTTTGGGTTAGGAAAGGCTTTCAGAAAAAAAATTTATCCATCAACAGTTTTGGACAGAAAAAAATAATTTAATAAAAGCAATGCTAATAACAAGAGCCAATATGGGTTTGCATTTCTTGGCTAATTGGTGCGTTCATTCATTTATTTGATATTCATTTTCCAAGGCTTATCCAGCACTTAGCCTAGGCCCAAATAATCATGGTACTCAGAGTGGATGGGGACACAGTGCAGGAAAGTTAACTGAGGATCTCATTGTTGTGGCAGAAGTAGTAATATAGGTCTGTGCAGGGACACAGAAAACAGAAATCTACTTAGATCTGGGGGACAGATAAGATTTCCTTCTGATTAAGCTAAACTTGAAAAAAGAAAAGGAGTGGGGGCTAAAACAGAGATGAGCTCAGGGAAGGGCATGAAGACAAAGGGGAAGGAAATAGGTAAACAGCCCACCAAATAAGAGCATAAAGCAGACCCAGATGCTCAGAGTGGGATTTAAGGAAACAGGAGGCTAGAAGTATGTTTGGGGCTCATGCTGAAGTGTGTATGTGTGTTGTCACTTCAGTGGTGTCCGATTCTTTGCAGCCTTATGGGCTGTAGCCTGCCAGGCTCCTCTGTCCAAGGGATTCTCCAGGCAAGTATACTGGAGTGGATTGCCCTGGCCGCCTCCAGTGTATCTTTCTCACTCAGGGATCAAACCTGCATCTCATGTGTCTCCCACATTGCAGGCAGATTCTTTATCCACTGAACTACCTGGGAAGCCCTCATGCTGAAGGACTTCTACTTTATTCTATAAAGAGTGAGAATCGAGCGATAAATGTTAAGCTTGGGAGAAACCTTAACAGATAATTTGATTTAGGAAGATGACTCAGTCTCCCAATGTGGAAAATAGTTATCAGAGCCTGGGAAAGCTGTGGTGATTGTGATGGGGTCAGGAATGAAGAGGGAGAACAAACATGTTTTCTCCCTGCAAATACCTGTCTCTTTTTTAAATAATTGAATTGTACACTTTATTTATTTATCTTTTTAAATTTTGGCCATGCCAAATGGCATGTGGGATCTTAGTTTCCCAACCAAGGATCAAACACACGTCTTCTGCATTGGAAGGGAAGAGTCTTAACCCTGTGCCACAGAGGAAGTCCCAATATTTATATCTTTAAAGAAGTGTCACATTTAAGTGCAAAATAAATTTAGGGTGGCCCAGATTAACAATACTATTTGAGCTCCTTCCACTAAATGGTACAATTTGACTTGTTTCTTGAACAAAATGGAATATATCATTGCATAGAGCCACCATTCCCACACAATTAAATAGAAGGTTGTTTTCCCCCATTTCTGCTTGCAGAAAGATGTTCCTTTTTCACACGACCTGGAGGGAATTGGCCCTGCTTGAACAGGCAATGTGACCCTGGCATCTGGAGAGGCAAGATCTTTGACCCTGAGGCTGCAGCCTTTGAATGACTGCCAAGATGCCACTGGAGTCCCCTGGAGACAGGACACTGGAAAGATGAGGAGGGATTTAATATATTCAGAAATATTTATCAGTGCAGAAACAGTGTTTGGAAACAGTGGCAGTAAAGATTAAACTGGAGCAATCAGGTTAATGACGGCCTGCATTTTGTTGAAGATGTTAATACAGGGCAGGTACTTTCCAGCACTTTCCAGAGATTTTCTTATTTTATTCTGATAATTTTGTAAGTGCTCTATCCTTTAGGGTCCAAGTAGGAAGTATTTAGGATGCTTAAATTAGGGAAAATTGAAAACAGATCAGTGAAGGCACTATTTACAAAGGTGTGCTTAGGATTTGAGGAAATCAGAAGATATAGTGTAACATTCCTGGACTGATAAAAAGTGGGCTCTGTTGCCAGCACTAGTGCTCAAAGGGCAAGGAGAGGAAGCAGTAACTGAAATAGCACATAAAGAGGAAGAGAGCAATGTAATGGGAGCTGAGCCCAGAGTAGACTGGAACCATGCCAGCACGTATACTGACCCTGCAGGAAAGCCAGAGCTGGTGGGACTAATATTATATCAGCCAGCATTCTCCAGAAAAACAGATCCGGTTATATATATATATATTCTTTCTATAAATAGAGACGTATTTTAAGGAATTGGCTCATCCAATCATGGGGGCTGACAAGTCCAAAATATGTATGGCAGGCTGGCAGGCAGAAATTTCAGGCACAATTTCTTCCATAGTCTCCAGGCAGAATTCCTTCTTCTTCAAGAAAACTTTGTTTTGGCTGTTAAGGTCTTCAACTGATTGGGTGAGGCTCACCCACATGATGAAGATTAACATCCTTAACTTAAGTCAACTGATTGTAAATGTTAATTATATCTGCAAAATATGTTCACAGAAACATCTAGAATAAGATTGGATCAAATCCCTGGGTACCATAGCTTAGTCAATTTGATAGACAAAAGTTAACCATTACAAATACCCCGACCGCTATCTTTCTTCCTTTTACTGTGGCTTCAAGCTTAAACTAGAAATAAAACAGCCCTGTGCTCTACTGTGCTGTGCTTAGTCTCACAGTTCTGTCTGACTCTTTGCGAACCCCTGGACTGCAGCCTGCCAGGCACCTCTGCCAGTGGGCTTTCTTCAGCCAAGAATACTGGACTGGGTTGCCATACTCTCCTCTAGAGGATCTCCCCAATCCGGGCATCAAACCCAAGTCTCCTGCTTTGCAGGCAAATTCTTTAATGTCTGAGCCAGCAGGGAAGCCCAAGAATACTAGGGTGGGAAGCCTATCCCTTCTCCAGGGGATCTTCCTGACCCAGGAATTGAACTGGGTTGGAGATGGATTCTTTACCAACTGAACTACCAGGGTAGCCCAGAATTACCATATGACTCAGCAACCCCACTCCTTAGCATATACCCAGGGAAAAGTATAGTTAGTTCAAAATGATACATGCACCTCAATGTTCACTGCAGCACTGTTTACAATAGCCAAGACATGGAAGCAACCTACATATCCATTGACAGAAGAATGGATAAAGAAGATGTAGTACATATACACTATGGAATATTACTCAGTCATTAAAAAGAATGAAACAATGACATTTGCAGCCACATAGATGGACCTAGAGATTGTCCTACTGAGTGAAATCAGATTGAGAACTATCATGTGACATGCCTGATATGTGGAATCTAAAAAGAAATGATACAAATGAACTTACTTACAAAATATGAAGAGACTCACAGTCTTAGGGAACAAACTTATGATTGCCAGAGGGGAGGATGGATAGTTAGGAAGTTTTGGATGGACAAGTATTTATTGATAACCAACAAGGACCTACTATATAGCACAGGGAACTCTGCTCAATGTTATGTGGCAGCCTGGATGGGAGTGGAGCTTTGGGGAGAATGGATATATGATGGCTGAGTCCCTTCACTGTTCACCTGAAACCATCACAATACTGTTAATCAGATACACCCAAATAGAAAACAAAAAATTTGAATTAAAAAAAGAAATGAGCCCTCTTTATTAGAATGATTATCTGTAACTGCTGCCTCAGCTATTTCAGACCCAAGTTTCTTTTTCCAGATAGTTTTTCCATTTACCATCAAATAACATTATGTCTTGGAGAATGCAATGGCACCCCACTCCAGTACTCTTGCCCAGAAAATCCCATGGATGGAGTAGTCTGGTGGGCTACAGTTCTTGGGGTCGCACAGAGTCGGACATGACTGAAGCGACTTAGTAGCAGCAACATTATGTCAGTGAGCAGAAAGAAAACACTTAACACCGAAACTCTGTTGCTTATATCAGAATAGAGATGCTAATTGCTTCGAGGTTTTATATTTTTCTGGTTGTTTTGTTTTCCTTTGTTTTGTAACAAAAGCTATGCTTACTTTTTTCCTCTTTGAAATGTCTTTATTTGCTCATCAACTTTATTTTTCACAAATTAAGAGTGGCATTTGCTACCCTCTAATTGCTTGATTTTTTCTTGGCACAGTAAGGGCAGAATGGACTCATTGTTATGGAGGCTGTTTTCTAGGGTATAAACCAGTTATTTCTCAACCACTTTTAGATCAAGGGTTTCCACAGTTGCTTTGTAAAGGACCATATCATAAATATTTCAGGCTTGAAGACCATCTGGTCTTTGTCACAACTACTATATTCAACACTGTCATTGTCGTATTTAAGGAGTCATAGACAATATGGAAATAAATGAGCATGGCTTTGTTCCAGTAAAAGTTTATTATGAACATAGGAATTTGAATTTCACATAATTATTTTTTCAACAATTTAAAAATATGAAAACCATTCTTAGCTCACTGGATCTACTAAAACAAGTAGGTTGGGCCCCAAAGCTAGTGCTTGCTGACTACTGCTTTTGGGAAATCCTTTTGTGAGACCCAAAAGGACACTTCCAAAGAGAGATACAATACATTCATTATACTGCTTTACATACTTAAAAAAAAAAAAAACAGTTTTTATTGTAACAAAATTGATTGCATTAAAATCTGGTTTTATGTAATGTATACAATATGACAACTAAGCTTCCTTGGTGGCTCAGTGATAAAGAATTAGCTTGCAAGGCAGGAGACATAAGAGGACACAGTTTCACTTCCTGGATGGATACAATTCCTCTGGAGAAGGAAATGGCAACACACTCCAATATTCTTGTCTGGGAAAATTCATGTCTGGGACAGAGGAGCCTAGAGGGTTACAATCCTTGGGGTTGCACAGAGTCTAACATGACTGAGCAACTAAACAACATCAACAATTTGACAGTTATGCTGCTTTTGAAGGAGAACATTAAAGATACATAAGTGGACATTTGCTGTGCCTTTATCCTGTTGAGTATTTCATGTGTTTCCTCGGTCCTCCCAGATGACTGAGGACTCCAAAGTGTCTCCCTCCCCATACCCTCCTCCACCAAGTGATATCTGTTGGTTTCACTGCAGATCTGAGCATCCAGTCAAGTAAAGAGACTGCAGGAAGATTTACTTTATGCAACAGACCAGAGTTAACTTTGGGATCTAGAGGTAAATGGATCATGACTTTTATTCTTTATGTATAATGAATAATAAGTTTAGACTAATGTGAATAGACACAAGAAGCCATAAACTTTATTTTCAAGTATTTCAAACAGTCAGAACTTAAAACTGTGGTTCTCAACCTTAGTGAAACAGCGGTAGTACCAAGAGAGACCATAAAATTCCTAACATCAAAGCCAGGCTGCTGATACTGTGTGCTACACTTCAGTCATGTCCCACTCTTTGTGACACCATGGACTGTAGCCGGCAAGGCTCCTCTGTCCCTGGGATTCTCTAGGCGAGAATGGGTTTCATGCCCTCCTCCAGGGAATCCTCCCCACCCAGGGGTTGAACCCAGGCCTCCTGTAATGCAGGCAGATTCTTTACCACTGAGGCACCAGGGAAGCCCACCAAAGCCATAGCCCAAAATATTAAATAAAAATCTTTGGAGGTGAGATTCAGGCATCAGTAGCTTAATAAACTCCCTAGGATACTCAAATGTAAGGCTGGAAACTGCTGTTCTAAACTGAAGGAGTATGTTCAAAAGTACAAAATTGTAGCTATAAAATGTATATGGATAGTAGGCAGTCAAAGCAGGTTGTGTGTGTGTTTATGCATATTTATGTATGTAGAGAGACTGTCAAAAATCCAAGACTGTCTGTGTTTTCTAATCAAAATAATTTCACCTGGTATTCTAATTGTTTATTTTAAATATATGCTTACAAATTTTCCCTGTTATTACTAACCATCTCCTAAAGGAATTCTTGGCAAATATAGTTCGACATCTAGAAAATCAGGGAAAAGAAAAGGAAGTCTCAATTGAAGAAGATATTTTTATAAATGTTTCTCTCTCTTTTGTTCTACCTACCTATCTAACAAATGGGAGGGAAAAGGAGCCTGCTTCTTGATTTGTGAATAACCCCATATTATCATATTTTGAACCAGGAAGTGTGTGTTACCAAATAGATCTGTAGGAAGAAACTGTGCTTTTATCCATTGCTACGATGTTTGGTCAGCTCTGCGTTGGAGAAGGTATGTTATTGGCTTGTGAGAAGGATGGATTCAAGGCGGGTGAGGTTGAAAGCAAAGCAGCAGTTAGGAGGTAATTACATCTGTTATATGGGGGAGGCCGGGGATAAATCAGGAAGCTCCAATAGGAATCAAATCCTCTCAGTGAGCCTTGATAACTTACTGAGTGTGAAAGATAAGCTGGAAATTTCTAGCCCCCTTGAAAATATTCAAACTTGAATTTTTGACACCTGTATAAAACAATGGCCTCTCCAGGCTGTGATTTTGTCGACAACAGTTANCTCAGTGAGCCTTGATAACTTACTGAGTGTGAAAGATAAGCTGGAAATTTCTAGCCCCCTTGAAAATATTCAAACTTGAATTTTTGACACCTGTATAAAACAATGGCCTCTCCAGGCTGTGATTTTGTCGACAACAGTTAAATGTCTAAACACTGACAGACTAAGGGGAAGTGTTTCCTTAATAATTCAGTGATCAAATTAGATAACCTGGTCCTAACTGAATCAGAATTACTGCTCAAATTTCCTTTGGAGAATGTTTGGACCTCCCGCCCCCTAAGTTATGTTAGTAGACTTTAAGATGATTCATTTACTATCCTGCAGGTTGCAGGGAAATTCACACAAACACTAAGAATTAGTCTTTATTGTGCTCTGAAAATGTCTTTAAAATATAAAATACCCTTTATATTTAAGACTCAATCTTGGACAACAAATTAATTGATCTTTTTGCTAATTAATTAATTAATCTTTTTGCTAATTTTTGTTTTGGTAAGAAATTTTAAAAATGTTTTTCAATATATGATTGGAAAAACAATGCAGGCTCATTTTCTGGAATTTAAAAAAAACACAAATTCACAAGTTAAAAAAAAATAATGAATTTGAAGATAGGAATTGCCAATAATTTTCTCTTTTTTCTTCTATTCTTTTTTATGTGTATATGTATATATCCATTAAATGGAGAGTCAATTGTCCCTCTTAATAGTAGATNCTCGAATTTAAAAAAAACACAAATTCACAAGTTAAAAAAAAAATGAATTTGAAGATAGGAATTGCCAATAATTTTCTCTTTTTTCTTCTATTCTTTTTTATGTGTATATGTATATATCCATTAAATGGAGAGTCAATTGTCCCTCTTAATAGTAGATTCTAATAGTTATGTCTTAAATTTTTATCTTATGATATGTTCCAGTGGTTAAAATTTCCAAGAAAATATCGGACGATGATTGGGCCCCACTGTCAGTTTTCATTCTGAGAAATTTCAGTCCATTTTCAATATTTTCCATTATCTAAATGGATTTCAGGATATGTTTTGGATAATTACTCTTCCATAAAGTATCATATGTTTCTTCCAAATTTAGAACTCAAGAATTCATCTAAGTGAGATTTTTTTAGATTCTTTTTATATCTAGGGCTAGATACTAGCCCTTTCTAAGTTTTGCACTATTCCATTTTCTCTTTATCTCTAGATTTTAAAAATATTCAGTTGTGTTACTTTTCCCACCCCCGTACTTTCTAATTGAGTGATACCCAAAGTATGGGCCCGGGACTCAAAACATCAGTATCACTTAGAACTTGGAGGATGCACACACTTGAGCCTACTCCAGACCTAACCTGTTAGAAATGCTAATGGTGGAGTTAACATACTGTATTTTAGCAAGCATTCCAGGTGATTTGGATGCCTGCTTAGGTTTGATAATCACTGTTTTAAATCTTCATGAAGATTTTTGTTTTGCTTTTTAATCTTCAACTTCCTCTTTGCTCCATTTTTTGGTTGTTGTTAAAGTTGTTACTCTTTATTCATCTTTTTATTAAGAGTCTCCTCTATTCTCTACTTTTTTAAGATTATTTTTGTTGAGGTATGATTTGTATACAAAACACAGTGTATAGATTCCAAGATTTGATGAGCTTTGGCTACTTCCATATAACTAACACTCCAATTAAAATTTAGAATATTCCATCAACATAATAGTCCATTATAGTCAACATCAACCCCTCCCCTCTGTGCATGATTCTTTTATTCTATCAGCACAGATTCTCCCATCTAGCCTTGGACTTCATATCAGTGTACTCTTTTCCATATTGCTTCTTTCACTCACATAATGTCTCTGAGATTCTATTTGTTTCTTTTTATTGATGAGTAGTATTTTTTAAATTAATTAATTATTTTTTATTTTACTTTACAATACTGTATTGGTTTTGCCATATATTGACATGAATCCACCATGGGTGTACATGAGTTCCCAATCCTGAACCTCCCTCCCACCTCTTTCCCCATATCATCTTTTATTAATACACTAGAATTATTTTCTCCATCGGATTGTGTTATTGAAATTCTGGGCTCTTATAGATTATAATCAATAGTTTACAGAAGTTTTTTGGTGGACATGTTTTCATTTCTTATTGGCAAGAATCAAAAAATTGGTTCTTAGTTAAAGGGAAGATGAGTGTATAACTTTATAAATAAGCAAAGCAACAGTTTTCAGAAAGTCCTATACCAGTTTTTACTCACATTGCCACTGTACCAAAAATCAATCTGTTCCATATGCACACTCATATTTGGTACTATTGATCATAAAATAGAAAAACAGAAATTTTACTGTGTGTAAATGGGTATCTTGTTGTGAAATTTTATTCATTTTTTAATTAACTTATTTTTTATTGAAGGATAATTGCTTTACAGAATTTTCTTGTTTTCTGTCAAACCTCAACATGAATCAGCCATAGGTATACAATATCCCCTCCTTTTTGAAATTCCCTCCCATCTCCCTCTCTATCCCACCCCTCTAGGTTGATACAGAGCCCCTGTTTGAGTTTCCTGAGCCACCCAGCAAATTCCCCTTGGCTTTCTATTTCACATATGGTAATGTAAGTTTCCACGTTACTCTTTCCATACATCTTGCCCTCCTTTCCCCTCTCCCCAAGTCCACAAGTCTGTTCTCTATGTCTGTTTCTCCATTGCTGCCCTGTAAGTACTTCCTTTGTTGTCCTAAGTAACTTCAGAAACATTTTTCTAGATTCCATATATATGCATTAGCATACAATATTTATCTCTCTCTTTCTGACTTATTTCAGAAATATATTTCTGTATAATAGGTTCTAGTTCAGTCACCTCATTAGAACTGACTCAAAACTGTTCCTTTTTATGGCTGAGTAATATCCCATTGTGTACATGTACCACAACTTCTTTATCCATCCATTTGTCGAGGGACATCTATGTTGCTTCCATGCTCTAGCTATTATAAACAGTGCTGCAATGAACAGTGGGATACATGTGTCTTTTTCAATTTTGGTTTCCTCAGGGTATAGTTCTAGGAGTGGGATTGCTATGTTTATTGCTGGTTGTATTCCCAGTTTTTAAAGAAATCTCCATGCCATCTTCCATAGTGGCTGTATAAATTTACATTCCCACCAACAGTGAAAGAATGTTCTCTTTCCTCCACACAATTTCCAGAATTTATTGTTTGTAGACATTTTGAAGAGGATCATTCTGACCGGTGTGAGGTGATATCTCATTGTAGTTTTGATTTGCATTTCTCTAATAATGACCGATGTTGAGCATCTTTTCATGCGTTTGTTAGCCATCTGTATGTCTTCTTGGGAGAAATGTCTGTTTAGGTCTTTTTAACACTTTTTGATTGGGTTGTTTGATTTTATGGTATTGAGTTGTATGAGCTGCTTGTATATTTTGGAAGTTAACCATTTGTCAGTTGTTTCATTTTCTATTCTTTTCTCCCATTCTGAGGACTGTCTTTTCACCTTGCTTATTGTTTCCTTTGGTGTGCAAAAGCCTTTAAGTTTAATCAGGTCCCACTTTTTTACTTTTGTTTTTTTTTTCTGTTACTCTAGGAGGTTTTTGCTTTGATTTATGTCATCGAATGTTCTGCTTATGCTTTCCTCTAAGAGTTTTATAGTTTCTGGTCTTACATTAAGGTCTTTAACCTATTTTTAGTTTATCTTTCTGTGTGGTGTTAAGAAGTGTTCTAATTTCATTCTTTTACATGTAGCTGTCCAGCTTTCCCAGCACCATTTATTGAAGAAGCTGTCTTTGCCCCATTGTATATTCTTGCCCCCTCAGTCAAAAATAAGGTACCCATAGGTGCATGGGTTTATTTCTGGGCTTTCTATCTTGTTCCTTTGGTGTCTATTTCTGTTTGTGTGCCAGTACCATACTGTCTTGATGACTGTAGCTTTGTAATAAAATCTGAAGTCAGGAAGGTTGATTCCTCCCGCTCCATTCTTCTTTCTCAAGACCGCTTTGGCTATTCGGGGTCTTTTTTGTTTCCATATGAATTGTGAAATTTTTTGTTCAGTTCTGTGAAAAATGCCATTAGTAATTTGATAAGGGTCACATTGAATCTGTATATTGTGTTTGATAGTATAGTCACTTTCACCATATTGATTTTTCCTACCCAGGAACATAGAGTAGCTCTCCATCTGTTTATGTCATTTTTTAATTTCTTTCCTTAGTGTCTTATAATTTTCTGTGTACAGTTCTTTTGTCTCCTTGGGTAAATTTATTCCTAGATATTTAATTCTTTTTGTTGTAATGGTGAATGGGATTTATTCCTTAATTTCTTTTTCTGATTTTTTATTGCTATTATATAGAAGTGCAATTACTTTCTGTGTATTGATTTTTTATCCTGGACAACTTTGCTAAATTCATTGATTAGCTCTAGTAATTTTCTGGTACTATCTTTAGGGTTTTCTATGTACAGTATCATGTCATCTATAAACAGTGAGATCTTTACTGCTTTTCTGATCTGAAATCTTTTATTTCTTTTTCTTCTCTGGTTGCTGTTGCTAGGACTTCCAGAACTATGTTGATTAACAGTGGTGAAAGTAAACACCCTTGTCTTGTCCCTAATCTTAGGGGGAATGCTTTCAGTTTTTCACCATTTAGAATAATGTTTGCTGCAGGCTGTTGAGGTAGGTTCCTTCTATGCCCATTTTTTAGAAGAGTACTGAAGTCCATGGGGTCACTAAGAGTTGAACATGATTGAGTGACTTCACTTTCACTTTTCACTTTCATGCATTGGAGAAGGCAATGGTAACCCACTCCAGTGTTCTTGCCTAAAGAATCCCAGGGACAGGGGAGCCTGGTGGGCTGCCGTCTATAGGGTCGCATAGAGTCAGACATGACTGAAGTGACTTAGCAGCAGCAGCAGCAGTCATAAATGGGTGCTGAATTTTGTCAAATGTTTTTTCTGCATCTATTGAGATTGTCATATGGTTTTTATCTTTCAGTTTGTTAATATGGTGTATCACATTGATTAATTTGTATATACTGAAGAATCTTTTCATCCTTGGAATAAACTCAACTCAATCATGGTGTATGAGCTTTTAGATGAGTTGCTGAATTCTATTTGATAAAGTTTTGTTGAGGACTTTTGCATCTATGTTCATCAGTGATATTAGCCTGTAGTTTGTGTGTGTGTGTTTGTTTTCTTTATCTGGTTTTGGTATTAGGGTATGGTGGCCTCATAGAATGAGTTTGGAAGTGTTCCTTCCTCTGAAATTTTTTGAAACAGTTTTAGAAGGATAGGCATTAGCTCTTGTGTAAATATTTGATAGAATTCTCCTGTGAAGCCATCTGGTCTTGAGCTTTTGTTTTTTGGGAGATTTTTGATTACAGCTTAATTTTATTGCTTGTAACTGGGTTGTTACCGTTTCTATTTCTTCCCCATTCAGTCTTGGAAGATTGAAGTTTTCTAAGAATCTATCCATTTCTTTCAGGTTACCCATTTTATTGACATATAGTTGTTCATAATAGTCTCTTATAATCCTTGGTATTTCTGCATTGTCTGTTGTAACCTCTCCTTTTTCATTTCTAATTTTGTTGATTTAATTCTTCTCTCTTTTTCCCTTGATGATTCTGGCCAAAAGTTTGTCAATTTTGTTTACCTACTCAGAGAACTAGCTTTTAGTTTTATTAATCTTTACTTTTGTTTCTTTCATTTCTTTTTCATTTATTTCTTCTCAGATCTTTATGATTTCTTCCCTTCTACAAATTTTGTNTCCCTTGATGATTCTGGCCAAAAGTTTGTCAATTTTGTTTACCTACTCAGAGAACTAGCTTTTAGTTTTATTAATCTTTACTTTTGTTTCTTTCATTTCTTTTTCATTTATTTCTTCTCAGATCTTTATGATTTCTTCCCTTCTACAAATTTTGTTCTTTTTCGAGTTGCTTTAGGTGTAAAGTTAGGTTGTCTACTTGATTTTTTCTTGTTTCTTAAGGTAGGATTGTATTGCTATAAATTTCATTTTAGGACTGCTTTTGCTGCATCCCATAGGTTTTGAGTTGTCATGTTTTCATTGTCATTTCTTTCTATAATTGTTTTATTTTCCCTTTGATTTCTTCAGTAATCTGTTGGCTATTTAGAAATGTGTTATTTAACCTCCATGTGTTTGTTTCTTACAGGTTTTTTTTCTTGTAATTGATATCTAGTCACATAGCATTGTGGTCAGAGAAGATACTTGATACAATTTCAGTTTTCTTAAATTTACTGAGGTTTGATTTGTGATCCAAGATGTTGTCTATCCTGGAGAATGTTCCATGTGCACTTTAGAAAAAGGTGGATTTTTCTGCATTTGGATAGGAATATCCTGAAGATATCAATGAGATCCATCTCATCTAATGTATCATTTAATACTTGTGCTTCCTTATTAATTTTCTGTTTTGATGATCTATCCTTTGGTGTGAGTGGGGTTTTAAAGTCTCCTACTATTATTATATTACTGTAAATATATTCTTTTATGTCTGTTAGTGTTTGTCTTATGTATTGAGTTGCTCCTATGCTGGGTGCATAGATATTTACAATTGTTATGTCTTCCTCTTGGATTGATCCTTTGATTATTATGTCATGTCCTTCCTTATTTGTTATAATCTTGTTTATTTTAAGGTCTATTTTTTCTGATATGAGGATTGCTACTCCAGTTTTCTTTTGCTTCCCATTTGCATGGAATATGTTTTTACATCCTCTCGCTTTCAGACTACATGTGTCTTTAGGTCTGAAGTGTGTTTCTTGTACATAGCATATATGTGGGTCTTGTTTTTATATCCAATCAGCCAGTCTGTATCTTTTGTTTGGAGCATTTAATCTATTTACATTTACAGTAGTTATTTTTTTTTAATTTTTTTATTTTTCTTTATTTTACTTTACAATACTCTATTGGCTTTGCCATACATCGACATGAATCCACCACAGGTGTACACAAGCTCCCAATACTGAATCCCCCTCCCACCTCCCACCCCATAACGTCTCTCTGGATCATCCCCGTGCACCAGCCCCAAGCATCCTGCATCNTTTTTTTTTTTTTTTTTAAGACCTGAATGTTTTTTGCTCCAATACTGTCAGGAGATACGAACTGTTTTATAAATAGAAATAATATGACAACTGTCTATTTACTGTGAAAGGCATACTGTGTACTACAGCTTTATCATGTAGCCTTTGTCAGATTTCACATGATAGTCATTAAAGAATGAAGTCACTTTTTGCTTTAAGGAATGGAATGCCAGTCAAAGCCCAACAAGTTTCCTGAGAAGTGGACCACTTTGCTTTAAATTTTGGGTCTTACATCTCATTCATCATTCTAAGAGGTCAGATTAAAATTGTATCTGTATTTTAGTATAAATATGTGTGCGTGCTCCATCCTATCTGACTGTTTGTGACACTGGATTGTAGCCCACTAGGCTCCTCTGTCCAGGGAATTTCCCAATCAAGAATATTGGAGTAGGTTGTCATTTCCTTCTCCAAGGGATCTTCCTGACCCAGGGATCAAACCCATGTCTCCTGCGGTGGCAGGCAGGATTTTTACCGCTGAGCCACCAAGGAAGCCCCATTTTAGCATAAAGTCAGAGCCTAAATGTACAGTAGAAAATGAGAATAGTCTAATAAGAACTATTGGGAGACACTGAAGCACAAACTATTTTTCTCTGTAAATCAAGTAGATGACTTTCTGTGGTTAATTATAAGTGTGTTTTCATCATTGCATTTTAACACCAATTACACATAAGTCATTTCAAAGGGCAGTGTCTCTGTGTACAATTTTCTTAAAATTTTTAAATTTAAAATTGAAAATCTGGAGTTCAATTAACAGAGTGTGTATTGACTGGATTTTGTAAAGAAAATTCTGCAGATAGTATATTAATTAATTTCCAACATTCTCATTGTGCTAAACAATCTAAAGAAAATGAATTGGCTATGCTACATTCTTTGCTTTCACCAGTTTACTCAGTTCTCAAAAACTTCCTGAGAAGTAATTATCCTTTTTACCCCAGTTTTAGAAATAAGGAACTCAGAATTAGAAACATAAAAGATCTTGTTCAAGTTTATATAGTTACTAAACTGTGGAGCTGGATTTGAATGCTGCTTGTAGTCTGAAATCATAGTCCCTTCACTTAACGGATTATGATGGGATTTGTTTAAGCTTTTCCAACTTCCCCTGTGTTTTATGTAACTATGTACACCATCAAAACCAAGAGATTATACTGGCACAACACTTTAACTAAACTACAGAACTGACTCAGACTTCACCCGCTTCTACCCATACTCAGGGGTGTGTGTGTGTATGTGTATATGTGTGGGGGCGTATGAAATTTTATCACATGTTTAGATTTATATAAATCCCAAGTTACCTTCACTTAATGTTTCATTTCTGGAGAAAATTAGAGTTAGTACCTAGGAGCTAATTCAACCATATACAATGCAAGCATGCACATAAATAAGAGACAAGCTGTACAAGGCTGGATTCAGCCTGAATAGGCTCATGCATCCACAAAGAGGATGATCTGCAGAGATGAGCTGAACAATGTCCTTTAAGAAGGTATGAGTGGTGTCAAGGAAATGGCAATTAGGCAACAAATCTAAGGAAACAGAAGAAAGATTCAAAACTGGGCACAAATCCAAGGGGCAGCAATTTGCAGAATGTGGTTGATGGTAGTGCAACCACATTAGTCTTTGAGTCACAAGCTACTGTCAAAACAGAGGTGAATTTTTTTAATAATAGCTTTTCTTTCTAGTTAACTGCCCATGGATGGCATCACTGACGCGATGTACGCGAGTCTGAGTGAACTCTGGGAGTCGGTAATGGACAGGGAGGCCTGGCGTGCTGCGATTCATGGGGTCGCAAAGAGTCGGACATGACCGAGCGACTAAACTGAACTGAACTGAATATATGTGAATGGGTAGGACTAACTCAAGGGAGTGGAANCTCTGGGAGTCGGTAATGGACAGGGAGGCCTGGCGTGCTGCGATTCATGGGGTCGCAAAGAGTCGGACATGACCGAGCGACTAAACTGAACTGAACTGAATATATGTGAATGGGTAGGACTAACTCAAGGGAGTGGAATTGTGATGGGCAATTTTGATTTCAAATATACTATACATTTGATAGAAGATTTCCCCCAAAGCCTGGTGCAAGTAAAATGGCATCATTCCTTTGTTACAGAGTTCAATTTCCTATGTATTCACACCAAGCCGCTTGGTGATGGCACTGATGCCTGTTTCTGCCAAGGTGCTACTGGCCCTGATTCTATCTGCTACTGAAGGTCAGAAGGGGTGAGCTGCAAAATAATGATTAAAGAACCCACCTGCCAAAGGAGGAGACATAAGAGACGGCAGGTTGAATCTCTGCATTGGGAAGATCTCCTGGAGGAGGGCATGGCAATCCACTCCAATATTCTTGCCTTGAGAATCCCATGGACAGAGGAGCCTGGCACGCTAGTCCACAGGGTCGCAGAATCAGACATGGCTGAACTCACTTAGCATGCAATGATCATAAATTCTCTCAGCAATGAAAATATTAAGTCTTATGCATTACAGGGCTGGACATTTGTTGGGATTATCAGGCTACTTTAGATGAAAGAACAAAACCGCCACAAATCTGCCAAATATTCTTTTCAAGTTATGCACATCTGAAATATTTTCCTTGCATCATCTCTCTTTTTATACCTGAGTTTATTCAATTAAAAAATATAAAGATGTCTAATTCTCAATCATAATTCATAACCTTAAAATTGAATTTTCCCTAGGACAGGCATCTTGTGTTAATAATTTTCTTTATTTTTGATTATATGGGGCATGCTGAATTGACACACAGTTGATGTTCAATAAATTTAGGCTAAACTGAACAAGAACAATATTTACTGAATGCTCAATAAGGGTCAAAACTATGCTAAATACTTCAGTATTTATTCTTTATCCACAGGGGTTAAGAAGGCATTATACAGATAAGCTAAGTCCAATGCAGTGAATCAACAGGGTAAAACCACATAGCTAGTTAGAGAACTAGAATCTTATCTGAAATTTTCATCACATTTATCTCTTTCCCCAGTCACTGAAGTGCCATTTTGTGACCTACTTGAATTCATTGTTTTTATATAATTAAGCCTACAATATAGAGAAAAGACTTACCTTTAAAAAAAAAAATAGACGCTTACCCTTGGAAGAAAAGTTATGACCAACCTAGATAGCATATTCAAAAGCAGAGACATTACTTTGCCGACTAAGGTCCATCTAGTCAAGGCTATGGTTTTTCCTGTGGTCATGTATGGATGTGACAGTTTGACTGTGAAGAAGGCTGATCACTGAAGAATTGATGCTTTTGAACTGTGGT
>SJYV01029949.1:1468967-1532671 GCA_006410875.1 Neotragus pygmaeus
GTGATGCCATCCAGCCATCTCATCCTCTGTCGTCCCCTTCTCCTCCTGCCCCCAATTCCTTCCAGCATCAGAGTCTTTTCCAAAGAGTCAACTCTTCTCATGAGGTGGCCAAAGTACTGGAGTTTCAGCTTTAGCATCATTCCTTCCAAAGAAATCCCAGGGTTGATCTCCTTCAGAATGGACTGGTTAAATCTCCTTGCAGTCCAAAGGACTCTCAAGAGTCTTCTCCAGCACCACAGTTCAAAAGCATCAATTCTTCGGTGCTCAGCCTTCTTCAAAGTCCAACTCTCACATCCATACATGACCACAGGAAAAACCATAGCCTTGACTAGACGGACCTTAGTTGGCAAAGTAATGTCTCTGCTTTTGAATATACTATTTAGGTTGTTTATGCCTGTGCATAAAGGCACATTATTCCATTAATCTTGTAATGTAAGAGTTACCATGTATACGTGTTAGTCACTCCATTGTATCTAACTCTTCATGAGCCCTCCAGCCTGCCAGTCTCCTCCATCCAAGGAATTCTCCAGGCAAGAATACTGGAGTGGGTTACCATTTTCTTCTCCAGGTGATCTTCCCAACCCAGGGACTGAACCTGGGTCTCCTCCATTGCAGGCAGCTTTTTTTACTGTCTGAGTCACCAGGGAATCCCATCATTAATCTTATTTTCTGTTATTTATCCTACATATTTACCTATAAAGGACTATGTATTTTAAAATATATGTGTATAGGTATGTTAAATACTCTATTCCTTTCAATTTTAAGTTATAAAAATGGTGCTCATGTTTCTTACAAATAGAGGTGTTGATTTTATGGATTTGAAAGTCACTGAGCTATAACCATTTTGAAGATACAATGGGAAGACTGTAGTTAACTTTGGGTATCAATGGCCAGTGGAATTGAAATGTCTGTTTTTTTTTTTTCTTTCTTTTGATTTTGAAGTTTATTTTTAAAATATAAAAGATTCCACAAGGTTTCCCAAGATATTCTACTACAAATAGCAAAACCATGTAAGCTTAAGAGATCAGATATGTTTATTGATGTATTTTCTGGTAATTGTGCTAAAGGAAATCGACCTTGAATATTTATTGGAAGGAATGATGATGAAGCTGAAGCTCCAATATTTTGGCCACCTGACGGGAAGAGTTGACTCACAAGACCCTGATGCTGGGAACGATTAAAGGCAAAAAGAGGAGGGGGCGGCAAAGGATGAGATGGTTAGATAGCTTTGCTNATTTGTTTTGTTTTAAAGTGAACCACTGCCCCAGTATGAAAATTTATCTTCTCCTGAGACCAGGGCTTTTAAAATCATTCAACTCTTGAACTTCCGCTGTCAGTGACTGAACCCTGCCACCAATGGTTTCAAAGTTCAAAAAACAGAGGCTCCCAGAGTTTTCCACCCTATGAGCACTGGCCCTTGTCTTTCCCTACTCACTTACCTCCTATTCCACTCTCTGCCCTTCCCTAAATACTTCACCTGGCTTGGATGGAGAAGCTGATATTTGTAACTTCACAATAGGAGAAGAAAGGGTCTTCTTGTCAGTTTCATGAGTAGCACCTCTAAGACAGAATGATCTGCCTGTGTATACACCCCAATAAGACTTTTCCTCCTCAACCAGTTTCCATCCCCCAAATGGCAGCTTTGGTAGCTTCTTGTTCCTTTGTTGGGAACAGCATTGAGCTCAGGCAGGGAATACCTTGGCTTCTAAGTTTCAGGCATTCACAGCTTTTAAACAGTCTCTCACAGTCCTCATTTAGGNAGGAGGAGAAGGGGATGACAGAGGATGAGATGGCTGGATGGCATCACGGACTCGATGGACATGAGTTTGCGTAAACTCTGGGAGTTGGTGATGGACAGGGAGGCCTGGAGTGCTGTGATTCATGGGGTATTAAGAGACAGATTTAGAGTGGTCCAATATAAAATTCTTATAAAAGGAAATTTCCTTCTGTCAATATAATAGTGTATTTGTCTCAGATGGTAAAACATCTGCCTACAATGTGGGAGACCCGGGTTCGATCCCTAGGTCTGGAAGATCCCCTGGGGAGGGAAATGGCACCCCACTCCAGTACTCTTGCCTGGAAAATCCCATGGATGGAGGAGTGTGGCAGGCGACAGTCCGTGTGGTCGCAAAGAGTCGGACACGACTGAGCGACTTGACTTCACTTACATGTTACGATTGACGCTTACTCTTACAATGCAATGTATATGATAGAGTCAAAAGGTCTAGCGTGGACTCTACATAAGTTATGTGCCCTCAAGAAAAATAGTCTTTCTGTGTTTATTTCTCTCATTTCCAAATGAGACAGTGATCATATCAACATTAAAGAGTGGCTTTGAGGTTTAAATAAGATGAGATCATAACAGTGGGAATTCTCTATAAACTTTATCCAAAAAGTTATGTTAATAGTTATAGTTATCAATACAAATATATATTTTTTATATTTGAAGTTTATTCTATTTCTATTACGCTTTTATTTTCCTGGAAAGTATATGTTTTAGTTAGTCTTCACAAAATGTTTAAATACTTTCATTTGATGACCTCATCTCTAGAGTCACTCTCCTAGACGAATGCCCTAAATAGGGGTAGCAGACGAAATTCATTCTATATACCTGTATCAATCTTCCAGCAGTAGCTCCCTGGGAAATGCTGTGATGATAAGGATGATGAGATTATATATGAAGAGACTATTGCAAATCATCACACTTTCCATGGCTGTGGGAGGAACTTATATTTGTTGCTTTTTTCCCCTTATTTTATTTCAGTTTTAATTTTAGTAAACAATAGTCGATTTTTTAAAAGTTAAATGTGTTAATAAATGCTGTACAGCAAAGTTATTCAGTTATACATACATACACAATCACATATATCCTTTTTCATATTATTTTCAATTCTGGTTTCTCACAGGGTATTGAATATAATTCCAAGTGCTCTATAGAAGGACCTTGTTGTTTATACAATCCATATATAATAGTTTGCATCTGTTAATCCCAAACCCCAATCCTTTTCCCTCCCTGCACTGCTCCCTGCTGGTAACCACATATCTGTTCTCTATATCTGTGAGTTTGTTTCTGTTTCATAGATATGTTCATTTGTATTATATTTTAGACTTTAGATATAAGTTATATCATATGGCATTTGCCTTTCTCTTTCTGACTTACTTTGCTTAGTATGAGACTCTCCATGTTACTGCAAATGGCATTATTTTATTCTTTTCATGGCTGAGTAATGTTCCATTGTGTGTGTGTGTGTGTGTGTGTGTGTGTGTGTGTGTGTGTGTACCACATCTTCTTTATCCATTAATCTGTTGATGAACATTTAGGTTGCTTAAATATCTTGGTTTTATAAATTGTGCTGCAATGAACATAGGGGTACATGTTTTTTTTAAATTATAGTTATGTCTGGATGCATGCCCAGGAGTGGGATTGCTGAATATATGGAAACTTTATTTTTAGTGTTTTGAGGAGCTTACATACTGCTTTCCATAGTGACTGCACCAACTTACATTCCCACCAACAGTATAGAAGGTTCCCTTTTCTCCATACCCCCTCCAACATTTGCTATTTGTATTTATTTTCCTTAATTACAAAATACATCTTGGCTGAGGCACAAATACTGTGTAGAATTTGAGTTCCAAAACTTATAGTAAGAAGAACTTATCTTCAATGCATTAGTTTCTGTATAAACCTCTCCAGAGATTTTGAAAGTTGGCTTATGAAAAATAAGACTAAGATATCCACAAAACAATGCCCCAACCCGCAGCCAAATTCCAATCTCTGTCTATCTTGCTATGAGCAGGAACAACTTTCACTAGACCTAAAAACATAAACAGATAATTTAATACTTTTAAAAATCTATTTAGTCTATTTAACTGATCATTTCTACAGGAGAGGCCTCTGGACTTTTCCATAAAGACATTTTACTGCCAAACTGCACTTTAATTAATTCCTTCTTGGCATGCCTTAAAATGAATTCCTTAAAACAGAGTGGTAGGAACTTTTAACGTCAATATACAGATAAATTAGCTAATATCTCAGAGAAACTCCTTTTTTTTTAATGCTGAAATTCATTTGCTGATGATTTAGGCTCGAAACATAAATGTGGTGTTTAAAAGCTTGGTAAATACATTTCAACAAATGTGTCTATAAACCAATTATATCTTTATGCCTCATTGATCAGCATGTGCAAACCTGGGTACAGAGAATGTCTGCCACTAATCTGAATATTGTAACTTTAAATCCTTCTCAAAAGAGCCTTGTATAAACAGAAATGGCACATTTTCAGAACATGTTTCAATTCAAATTTCAATGTCATTTAAAACTGTTTTTATCCTCCCCCTGACCCATTCACTTTTCCCTACCTCTGCTTCCCCTCCAATGCAACCCAATTTTCACAACTGTCGGACTCACTAAGTAAGACATGCTCACTCTTAAGAATTTGATAACCTTGTTCAAAATTAAACTAGAAAAGAAAGGGAAAACTCTATATTAAATCAAAGACACATCATCAGGTAAGGGTGTTAGGGTGACAGTGGAGATACTGAAGGGGATGAGGAAGACAATACAGTAGGATCAAATGATGTTTCAAATATAGATGTTGATGGAGAATAAATTACAACATATTGATACCTGAAAGGGGTATAAATGTTTTTTGTTAGATTTGGAGAGCAGGAAATTTAACTAATATGTGAGCCATTATTACATGTCAGATAATGTGCCCAACATTTTGTTTATATTATTTAAATAAATCCCCAAACAACTATCAAAAGTCTTTTATTAAATTATTATGCTTACCTTATTGACAAGAGAGCTTAGGTTCATAAAGAATGTGAGGTAACCATGGCATCAATGAAAAACAAACAATTGCAGGAAGGCTAAGAAATGGGGACTCTAGTGCCAGGAACTAATGGACATGTCCTCAGGGAACAGTCATCAGGATAACCAACTCCTTCATCTCAGTTGACTTGAGTCTTTGGGTCACACTTATAAAGATGAGAATTCTTTTCTTTTTAATATTTAGTTATGTATTTGGCTGTATCAGCCTTAGTTGCGTAGCAACTACTCACAGGATGATTAGTTGCTACAGGTGGAATCTTCAGTTGTGGTATGTGGGATCTAGTGCCCTGACCATGGATCAAACCCACTTTCCCTGCACTGGGAATCCAGAGTCTTACACACTGGACCACCAGGGGGGAACAAGATGTGAATTCCTAAGAGGATGATGTGATTGACTAATTGGAGCCACCAGCCACCATTGGTCACAGAATGTTCAGTTCAGTTCAGTCGCTCAGTTGTGTCCGACTCTTTGCGACTCCATGAATTGCAGCACGTCAGGCCTCCCTGTCCATCACCATCTCTCGGAGTTCATGTCCATCGAGTCCATGATGCCATCCAGCCATCTCATCCTCTGTCGTCCCCTTCTCCTCCTGCCCCCAATCCCTCCCAGCATCACAGTCTTTTCCAATGAGTCAACTCTTCACATGAGGTGGCCAAAGTAGAGTTTCAGCTTTAGCATCATTCCTTCCAAAGAAANTGTGTGTGTGTGTGTGTGTGTGTGTGTGCCAGGACCATATTGTTTTGATTATTATAGCTTTTTAGTATACTTTGATAAATTATCAATAATTTTGCCTACTGTTTATACTTTTCTGATATGGCCCTTGGTGAGCTATGCATTTTAACTGTTTTAATTTGTTCTGCTTTTTCAAGAGCACGATAGGTAAGTAATATAATTAAGTATATGATTACTAGAACATGTCATTCTTGTGTTAGTACTTAGTTTCCTATATCAGGAGTCGCTGATCTCTGCTGATACACCTGAGATCTTCATTTAAGATGCAATAGAAACACTACCTTATGTGTGAGGGCTTGAGTTTCTCAATTTTCTGTCTTCTTCTTCCTGTACGCTGGCCTTGTGCCTTGAGATACCAATAAAGTAATCATCAAATGTAACTGTTTCACACAGGAATGATTTTAACCTACCTTAAACATGAGATCCTTGAGATTAGAAGCATGCCTTTGGTATTTTCATATACTTGAATAGGTACTTTGCAAATTATGGATATTCCCTCAGGTCCTGACCACCTATGATATATCAGTTGAGAATACATTCACAGGAAATAATAATAAAAACAATATAGAAGTTTGAATATTGCAGTTAGCTGACGTTCATGGTTCAGCAGCTCACAATACAAACCAGGGGTTCTGCTGAAATATTTGTGTGCGCATGTGTATGTGTGCATATTTGAGCAAGTGCATATATTCACTTCATGTTTTCAAGTTGTCATTTATAAGATGGCTGTCCAATTCCAGATATAACATCAACATTTGGAACAGAAAGCAGGGAAAGAAAGCAACAGAACAATGTCAGTGCAGGAAGCTTACATAAATATTCATAAAATTATATCACTGGGCTACAGTGAATGTTTAGCTTTTCCAGCTTCTACAGTGAATATGGGCAAGGGACAAAATGACTGGGATGGGATTTGGTGNCAGAACAATGTCAGTGCAGGAAGCTTACATAAATATTCATAAAATTATATCACTGGGCTACAGTGAATGTTTATCTTTTCCAGCTTCTACAGTGAATATGGGCAAGGGACAAAATGACTGGGATGGGATTTGGTGAGCCACATCTCAGTCAAAACACCAGAATTTTATTTGGATCTTCAACATCTGTGTCTAGTGTCTAAAGACTTCATGAGAGCTACTTTTCTTAGTGTAGAAGTAGAATGCAATTTCACTTGGAAGTTATTTTTCACATAGCAATTTGACAAGGGGGAAATCCACTGTCTTCCTTTCAAGATGTACATTGACTATTATTAACTGGTCCATTCTTCAAGGCCTGGGAGATTAAGAAATACCTCTGTGTGTATTTGTGTAAAAAAAAAAAAATGGATGCATCATAGCATACATGAGATGCAATNAATCCACTGTCTTCCTTTCAAGATGTACATTGACTATTATTAACTGGTCCATTCTTCAAGCCCTGGGAGATTAAGAAATACCTCTGTGTGTATTTGTGTAAAAAAAAAAATGGATGCATCATAGCATACATGAGATGCAATTCATGTATTCTTTATTACAGCTAGTGCAATTTCTTCTACAATAACTACAGTATTTTCAATAGTTCAGTATAGAGGGGTCCAAAATATGTCACAGGATATTTTTCCTTGAAATATCTCTCTTCTTACAGTTAGAGAGCTTGAAGGGAACCTCTCCTCTACATCATTGGACTAGTAACACTTTGGTCCTTGTCTTCTTCAGCTTAGGAAGCCTTTTGGAATATCATTTCTTTCAACTGACAAAAAAACACTGTGGAGCAAATTACCCCTGGTAGCGACCAGTTTAAATAGTTAAATAAATCTCTGGAAAGGTTTATTCTGCTATGGAACTGGTGGAGAACAAACTGTAAGGAGTTTCCAGTATTATTCTTTACATTTCTTAATATTTAATGACATCCTGATTTTACACCAGTCACTAAGTTTATCTTTCTTAATATGGTGCTTTGTTTTTTGAAGCCTTCACAACCATCTCAATTTGCACTGGTTTTTATAGATGTGGAAACTAATACAATAAGAAATTACTCAAAGTCACATGACATTAAGGAGTAAAATGACTTGCAAGTTTATATTTTATCACATTGTTTTAGCTTTTTGTGGCTATACCAAAAAATTACCACATATTTCGTGGCTAAAACAAAGAAAGGGGATGTATCACAGTTATGAAGGATGAGTCTGAAATCAGAGTGTCTGTAGGGTGGCACTCCCTCCAGAGGTTCAAAAGAAGAATCCTCCTCACATCTTATAGCCCCTGGTGACTGCAGGCTTTAGCTTGTGGCAGTATCACTCCAAATATTACCTTCATTTCCACAACTGTGTGTGTCTGCCTGAAACTGACCTGTTCTTCTCTCTTACAAGGACACCTGTGGCTTGCCAGGTAATCCAGGATAAGCTTTACCTCTCAAGATTTTTAATCACACTTTTTCACATATAAGCTAATATTTACTCTTTAGCCATACTGGGTGATAGTCACAGATTTCATGGATTAGGAAGTAAATATACTTTGGGAGGCCAGTTTCTTTAGTTTACCACACACACGTGGTGAAGAATCTTCAAAACCTGCTTTGACAGCTCAGAATCACTCTACAAGAAACTATTAGAAAGTGACTTCATCTCATTCAGAGAGTTAATAAGAAAAGACATGGAAACAGCTGTGTCGCTCCAAAGCCATCATGACAAAATGTGTCTTAGAGTCGGGCACTCATCCCCTTGGGTACTCATCATACCTGTAAAATGGTTTGAAAACAGCTAGATGAAGACTCTGGATGTCTGCCACAAGGAAGTAAGGGATCCCTCCATAAATTAGCCAAACCTGACACTAGAGGTAAACTTACTGCCTCAGTCTTTGCTAAAAGATTCAGGTCAAATAGCAGTATCGCAAAGGAATAAATGAGGGGTTTCCCTTATAGCTCAGTCGATAATCTGCCTGCAGTGCAGGAGATCTGGATTCGATTCCTGGGTCGGGAAGATCCCTTGGTGAAGGAAATGTCAATCCACTCCAGTATTCTTTCCTGGAAAAGTCCATGGACAAAGGAGCCTGGCAGGTTACAGTCCATAGACTCATGAGAGTCAGACATGACTTAGCAACAAAAACACCACCACCAAAGAAAGAAATGCAGTGTTGGTGAGTTTTTATGTATTTTCATCATTTTAGAAAAAAAAAAAAAAAGGTTAATCTGTGCTTTTACAAAGCCTGTGGATCATAGGGTGCTGTCGTTCATTTTTAAGGTCTCCATTTTGTCCATAAGATATAGCCATATTCTAAGAAAACTGTTAATGTACGGTGAGATTTTTATATTTATCTTCACAAGTTACTTTATTAGTGAGTCAATAAAGTGCCTATTGCTCATTTTTCTTTTTTTTTTTTTTTTAACAGTCACTTTGAATCACTCCAGTACTCTTGCCTGGAAAATCCCATGGACGGAGGAGCCTGGTGGGCTGCAGTCCCTGGGGTCGCGAAGAGTCGGACACGACTGAGAGACTTCACTTCACTTTCTCTTTGAATCTACACAAAAGTTTTTACCTATGTCTATTTATTTATTTATTTCATGGCTGTGTCAGGTCTTAGTTGCCCAATGTGGGATCTTCCTTGCAGGGCATGGGCTGCTCTCTAGTTGTGGTAGGCAGGCTGCAGAGCATGTGGGCTTTGTAGTTGCAGCACATGCTCTTTCTAGTTGTGACACGCCAGCTTAGTTGCTCTGCAGCATGTGGGATTTTAGTTCCCTCATTAGGGATCAAATCAAACAGATGTTCCCTGTGTTAGAAGGTGGGTTCTTAATCATAGGAACACGAGGGAAGTCCCTACCTAGTATCTAAAGGAGACAAAATGTAAACATATACTTTTAATCAACATGCATTTTGAGACCATATTCTAGATCTAGATAAGGATATCTATGGACAGGTAGCAACCAAAAAGCCACTTTCATAAACAATGACATATCCAGATAATCAACTGATGGAAAATTTTGCAAAGTTTTAAATTTAATGAACACTTTAACTTATTTCTTTTCATAACTAATATCCCTATCATCAGAACCTATGTATATGTGTATATTTATATTTTTGCTTTATCAATCTGGTAATTTTTTTACCAACATTTTATTTCTATCTATATCTGTCTACCTAGTATCATTCATCATCTATGCTGTGAAAGTGCTGCACTCAATATGCCAGAGAATTTGGAAAACTCAGGAGTAGCCACAGTATTGGAAAAGGTCAGTTTTCATTCCAATCACAAAGAAAGGCAATGCCAAAGAATACTCAAACTACTGCACAATTACACCCATTTCACACACTATGTCGATGTATGGCAAAGCCAATAGAGTATTGTAAAGTAAAATAAAGTAAAAAAAAAAAATTATCCAAACTAGGCTTCAACAGTATGTGAACTGTGAACTTCCAGATGTTCAAGCTGGATTTAGAAAAGACAGAGGAAGCAAAGATCAAATAGCCAACATCCTCTAGATCATCAAAAAAGCAAGAGAGTTCCAGAAAATATCTATTTCTGCTTTATTGACTATGTCAAAGCCTTTGACTGTGCAGATCATAATAAACTGGAAAATTCTGAAAGAGATAGGAATACCAAACCACCTGANACAGCAAACATTATCCTCAATGGTGAAAAATTGAAAGCATTTCCCCTAAAGTCAGGAACAAGACAAGAACTAAGGGAGAAAAATAAACTGTTCTGACATATCTGTGAATACAGAAAGGTCAAAACTTCATGCTTATGAGCCACTGTCTCTGAAGGGGGCACAGGCTTTTTTTTTTTTTTTTTCCTCAATAGAATGACAGTATATAATTTGTAAAGAATCAGTCTAGATAATTTTTAAAGGAACATTCAACTTTACATTTATAAGATTCTGTAAGGTTTGCATTTAAACATTAAGAGACTTGGGAATCTTGAAATTATGCATTATCAAATGCTTTCACCTTCCCCAATTTGATGTATAAACAATTTCGTTTAATCTCAGAAAAATTTGTATTTCTTTGATTATCCATGTAGTTGAAAATTTCACATATCTTTGTATTTTCATGGTACTCTGTGAATTATATACTCATATCTTTTGCAAACTATTCTATTCATTGTATTTACTTAAATTGTTAGGAATATATACATGTGCACAATCTGTGTGCATATCCTTGTTTTGAAAAAACAAAATGCAGAATTTTTAATGGTATCACATTTAAACTCTGATTGTGGTGTCTTTTGTTACCATATTTTTTCCCCTTGAAAACCTGTTACCTATGTTATTCCTGGAGAAGGGTAAACAAAAGANGTGCATATCCTTGTTTTGAAAAAACAAAATGCAGAATTTTTAATGGTATCACATTTAAACTCTGATTGTGGTGTCTTTTGTTACCATATTTTTTCCCCTTGAAAACCTGTTACCTATGTTATTCCTGGAGAAGGGTAAACAAAAGAGAGAAGATATTCACTTTAATTTGACAGGCAGCTATGCTGGAAGCAACAGTGTCAATAATTTTAAGCCCCTAAGAATACTCTCAGTAAAGGGAATGCTGAATCATCTTACTTTGGAAACTAGAGCAAGATCATTCATTTTCACTGGGATAAAAGAATGAAGAAAATCAAGCTCAGTAACACCAAATAGGGTTTTAACACAGAAATTATTGTGAAATTGCTCCTTTAAAATGCAGATTTTTAAAAATGAAATATGTGTATAAGTCACAGTTGTATTCTTTCTGAATTCAGCTGGTCTCCTGCCCATAGTAGGAGTCCCAGGAATCTGAAGAACAAAGGCACTATTAACCAGATACAGTCAAAACACTCCTTCTAAACTGGGACTTGATTACTGATGGACTTGTCTAGCTCACAGCTGCTTCCAGAGATGGGAATCAGTAACTATGTTGGCAGGAAAGCCAGATACTGAGGATGCACCCGTCAAAAAGTTAAATACTGTGCAATGGGTCCAAGATGACTTGCACACCCTGTTCACTGCACATTTTCTGACCTCTGTAGATAGGAGTATCTGTGAACATCAGGCTCACTTGATGATGCTGCATGTCTGTGCTCATGTTGATAGTAAACAGGGTAAATATCATCCTCATTTATATTGAAGTAAGATGAATTGACAGCTATGTCATTACAAACTTTTATTTTGGTATAGTTTTCAATTATTTACTATGTGGATTTTGCTTTAGCCTTGCCTAGGGCATTGTTCTTCATCTTCCAATGTTTATTTGGTAGATTGTTAGTATACTTGGAATTTGTTCATTCAATATTTTTTTCCTGAATAAATAACCTGCTATCTTGATGTGATTTATTGGAGGAGTTATTGTGACTTTCCTGACTTCACATGCCATCTTTCATACATTGATTTGAAATACCATATCTACTGAACATTAAATTTCTATACATGGTGTATTTGTTATCCTGTTTCATGAATCCATTTTCCCATTTCCAGACCAGTAACACAGTTAAAATGCTTTAGTTTTGTTTTTATAAGTGCTATGAAGCAAATTTCTGCATTTTCTGTTAAATGTGTGAATCTGGTTGGATAAGAATAGAGTTTCATCAGAAAGTCTATTAAAATAGGAAGAATGCTCTGATCTCAGAAATCTGTGAGGATCTCAAAATCATATTGAAAAAAGTTTTTCTTTTATAGTGTAAAGGAGAAAGCAGGCAGAGATAAACTTAATTTTTGGAAGGGGAAGCTGGACAAGTAAGGGGAAATTTTCCTAAGTTTGTGACAGGAAATTGATTTTAATGTGATCAGCCATTTCCTAGATGAAGTTAAAAATGAAGGCATGTTCTACTTTATTTTGGTTCTTACTCAGGCTTGTGGGTAAACTTAGTTCAGAGACCTGTAGGAAAAAGAGAAACACTTGTTTCAAGCTTGACCAAGACAAAGCAAAGGGTAAGAAATAGCAATTGATAAATGTTATTCTTTACAACTGTGATAATTTTTCTTTCATATTTTTTATACTTCATAAACATTTTTATACTATATAAACATTTTTTATACTATATAAACATTACTAAGTTCCATAAAAAATATCTTGGGATTTTGATTGAACTGTCTCTGTTGATTAATTTGGAGGTAATAGGTTCCTTATAAAACTACGATTAACCTCCAATTAAAATAAATAAATTTATATTATAAAAATACGATTTCCCAACCCCTGCAGTATAAAACCCTAGGTAGCTTATGATTTCTTTCAATTATACTTTCCAGTTTTCTGCTTAAGAACTTCATACATTCTTGGAGGATTGTTCCTAGTATTACTCTTAAATTTTAAATAATTTTCCCATAGTATTTTAAAATTGTTTTTTCTTTAGATAGTTTTGGCCTCTGAGGGAGTAGAAGAGGGTGGGATGATTTGGGAGAATGGCATTGAAGCATATATACTATTATGTAAGAAACGAGGCGCCGGTCTATGTTCGATGCAGGATGTAGGATGCTAGGGGCTGGTGTACGGGGATGATCCAGAGAGACGTTGTGGGGTGGGAGGCAGGAAGGGGATTCAGGATTGGGAACTTGTGTACACCTGTGGTGGATTCATATAGATGTATGGCAAAGCCAACAGAGTATTGTAAAGTAAAATTAAATAAATAAGTAAGTAAACATTGCATTTTGCAAGTTGATCTTGCTTTAGATGTAGAACTCAATATTTTTCAATAAACTCTGTGAAGTTTCTTTGATAGACAACTTGCCCTCTGTAAAGACTCTTCTGTGTCTTTCTTTCAAGCACTTGTATCTTCCTTTTTTCATTGCACTTGTGTGAGTTTGGAGATGGAATAAAGATTTGTGAGGCAACTCAAGTATCAGTGTTCAAATATTTTGAGATGAGCATTTAATAATGGTCTATGAGGTTGCATCACAATAAGTCTTGCTTCCTTACTGGTAAAAGGTCAATGGTTCTTGAGTTATAAATTGCAATTTAAGAACAGGTATCATATAATCTGTATGCATAAGGAATTTAGCAGAGCATACACAGAGTTGAGGTATGTCATGCATTAGATGGTGCTTTTCAGTAGCTATATTCTTGCATTATTCAAATTGAAAAAATATTTTTGATAACAAGGACAATATGAATAAATATTGGTTGAAAAAATAAACCCCAAACACGAGACATATATGATTGATTCCTACCCTGATCTAGTCTCCCTTTAATTGTTATTACCTACTATCTCAAAGCAGAATATATTAAGAAGAGGTGGCAAAAATAAACAGAAGAACTGTACAAAAAAGATCTTCATGACCAAGATAATCACGATGGTGTGATCACTCACCTAGAACCAGACATCCTGGAATGTCAAGTCAAGTGGGCCTTAGGAAGTATCACTACAAACAAAACTAGTGGAGGTGATGGAATTCCAGTTGAGCTACTTCAAATCCTGAAAGGATGCTGTGAAAGTGCTGCACTCAACATGCCAGCAAATTTGGAAAACTCAGCAGTGGACACAGGACTGGAAAAGGTCAGTTTTCATTCCAATCCCAAAGAAAGGCAATGCCAAAGAATGCTCAAACTACTGCACAGTTGCACTCATCTCACATGCTAGTAAAGTAATGCTCAAAATTCTCCAAGCCAGGCTTCAGCAATATGTGAACTGTGAAATTCCAGATGTTCAAGCTGGTTTTAGAAAAGGCAGAGGAACCAGAGATCAAGTTGCCAACATCTGCTTGATTTTGGAAAAAGGAAGAGAGTTCCAGAAAAACATCTATTTCTGCTTTATTGACTATGCCAAAGCCTTTGACTGTGTGGATCACAATAAACTGTGGATAATTCTTCAAGAGATGGGAATACCAGACCACCTGACCTGCCTCTTGAGAAACCTGTATACAGGTCAGGAAGCAACAGTTAGAACTGGACATGGAACAACAGACTGGTTCCAAATAGGAAAAGGAGTATGTCAANTTCCAAAAATGGATCTGGAAAGGGATGCAGGGAGCTAGAAGCTGTAAGGGAGAATTCAGAAAACAGTAGCTGCTTTTGAAGCAAGATGGAGACAGATGCCACCAAAAATAGGAAAGAAGACAGATTAAAAAAAAAAACAAACCGGGAATCAGGGAGTGGTAGGGAGTTGACAGCATAATACAGTGATCACCTAATATTTAACAAAGAATTTTGCTTAGAATAGAGATGAGAGAAAGGTAAAGGCCTGAAAGATGTAAACATTACAGATGAAAGAGAGGGGGATTAAAGGCCTAAGAACAGCTCAGAAAGCTAAATGAGTAACACAAACCATGCCTTGACAAAGTTAGGAATCCACATGAGGGCATGAATTCTCTCCAAAGACTTTAGCATCTGGCCCAGAGCAGGAGTTCCTTTGGCTGGTTCCAGCTGAGAGTCTGAATCGTTCCATTACACCACAAGCTTGGCATCACTACCGTCGCAACCATACATTTGAGTTATATCTCTTTATGAGTCAGAAGATTTAATAGGAAAGTATAAAACATAAGCAAGTTTACCTTAAAAACTGATCAGACTCATCATATTGAGGGAAGCTCAATAATACACAGAACGAGAGGGGCACCAACGATGACTTCTGAATGATCTTTTAACCACTGATACCACCCACTGGTGAGAAAAACTACAGAAACAATAATTCACGAAACCAGTTTCTAGCCTTTTCAACAGAATTTGTGCACAAAGTTAAAGAAAAACCATAGCCATTATATTGTAATGTTTCCCAAGCACATCACTCTAAAAACATATAGCAAGATTCCCTTTTGGAGAAGGAAACGGCAACCCACTCCAGTATTCTTGCCTGGGAAATCCCGTGGTCAGAGGAGCCTGGTGGGCTGCAATTCCATGGGGTCACAAAAGAGTCAGAGATGGCTTAGCAACTCAACAACAACAAAGGTTCCCTTTAGTAGATCAATCACAGACTCTACAGCTTATTTTATATATTGCTGGGTTTTTTTTTGTTTTTTAACAACATAAGCAGTGTTATGTCATGTAAAATATGCCTACATAATGCCTCATTTATAGAGTGGTTACATGGATACTTGGAGTATCTAGGCCATATCAGAGCATCTTCAAGTAAGCAAAGAAAATCACAGGCTAGAATGCTCAGGTCCAGACTGAGATCTGTGCTCATTGTCAACCCTCATAAAGAACATCTTATTCTTACTGAGGACATAATTTTGCCAAGTTTAGTTACTACTGTTTTTCTTTTTAACAAACAGGCAATTAGTATGAATAAATGAGAAAGAATCAG
Source organism: Neotragus pygmaeus (assembly GCA_006410875.1). Classification (NCBI taxonomy): domain Eukaryota; kingdom Metazoa; phylum Chordata; class Mammalia; order Artiodactyla; family Bovidae; genus Neotragus; species Neotragus pygmaeus. Next base: position 1,484,710 of record SJYV01029949.1, read on the forward strand.
TACTCCACTGCTAGAGCTAGGCACCCAGCTGATCTAAAAATCAGGAGAGAAAAGAATTTTAAACCAAAAGAGTATAAAAAGGAATTCAAAAAGCAGTTAGCAAGAGTGGGCTAAGATTAATCAAGAATGAGTCCTATAAACATTATCCCCTGAAGGTATCTCTGTATTAAGGCAGAGTAATTTGAACATAAAAAAGGACAGTCCTGAGGCAGCCAGAAGAGAGAAACGATGAACAGTTTAGTTTAAGAAGTTAAATGTGTAACGCTTAGAGTAACTGTCCTCAAAAAAGATTAGAATAGGAATTTTTTTTCTGCCGTTGGAGCTGGGATCACTTACATCTGCTGGTCCCTATTCCGTGGTGCCTACTATAGGACGCGTTTGCCAATCTGATCTCATTTACTCCTCAAAACACTCTTTCCTGGTTGGTTACTACTTAAAAAGGAGATTGTGTTTTATTTTTGTGTGTGTGTGTGTGTACACATTTAGTTTTATTGTAACAAAGCAACTTGTACACTTTTAACGTTTAAAACTGAGCATCATCTTTCCTTTCCAGTGAAACAAAAAGAAAAATTTAAAAATAAACAGAACAAAATTACAATAGAGAATGTCAATTGCAAATAAGATCCTACAGGTTCTGCTGATTCTCCCATCGAGTGGCAGGGCTCAAGTCATCATTAGGAGAGAATTTTATTTTAAAAGTGTCATCTTAAACTGCAAGGATGTCCGTTAAACATCACAATTAAACATGCCAAAGGAGAAGCCATGTTGTCAAAATGCCCACTTAACCCACCCAAACATCTCAAACCCACCCTTTTAATGTTTTAAAATAAATAGTTAATATTGTCTGTGAAAAGGCACACTTAAAATTAAGAAAGGAATTAATTTGCATGCAAATAGGTCTAAAGCATGATATATGAGAGGACTGCAACCTTGCCTTTAAGATTTGCTTTTGACATTTGTGTTTTAACAGGCAATTAAAATTTAATTTTTCCTATGATGAAAAGCAAATCCTTTTATCCTATTTCAGCAGTCTGTGAAGAGGTACAGACTCTATTATAAGATTGTGGCAGGAGGTTTCTTGTGCTTTCCCGACCTGGATGGTGAATTGACATAATCCAATCAGAGGATTGACATAAAACTGTCTGCACATAAACAATTATGAGAGGATAGACAACCATCCAAGAAAAAGGAACCATTGATCATGCTCTACAGGCAATGTTTTAGATGAAGTCTTCCTTTGTATTTTTTTTTTTTTTTTGCAATAGATACACCTTTGTGTAGGTATGTTGCAATACCTATGTGGAGGTTCTGCCAGAGTAAGATTAATACAGAAAACCAGATGGGATGTCTCTGGACTCCCACCTCTGAGAGAAACAAAGTAAGAGGAATCAAAAAAGAAAGGGGAAGAGATTTTTTAAAAAATTTATTTACTTATTTATTTATTTTAAATTTACTTTATTTTACTTTACAACTTTTAACATAAGCTGAGTTGATAAAATGTGTCTATGTAACACTTGGCTAGCTAGAAATGTACAAGGTCTGAATAATTCTGTATTGGTTTTCTTCCAACTCATGATAATTTTATATCATTTTAAACTGATACATTACAAACGAAAAGTAAGTAATCAATCTATCCAAAATATGTTTCCCACTTAGTTGGACTTGTGCTTTCTCAAGTAAAGACAAGGATTTGACTCAAACTTCAAAAACTGGGGCTAAATATAAACTAGGATAAACAAGGGAAGGCCACATTCTGGAATGATGTTCAGAAATATATAAAGACACTTTTCATTAATAGCTCAATTGGTAAAGAATCTGCCTGCAATGCAGGAGACTCTGGTTCAATTCCTGGGTCGGGAAGATCCACTGGAGAAGGGAAAGGCTACCCACTCCAGTATTCTGGCCTAGAGAATTCCACGGACTGTATAGTCCATGGGGTTGCAAAGAGTCGGACACGACTGAGAAACTTTCACTTTCACCCTCATTTAAACTGTGGGGCAGCCCCCTTCCCCCTTAAAAATGCTTCCCATATTGAACACAATTTGTGAATATCTCTTTGACCATTCATTTGGAGATGGAACATTATTTTTTTATATATGTGTATATGTATAAAACTGTATATAATTTATAATCACTTAAATCTATAATGTAAACTAGTTTAACATATCCTAAATTCTGGAGAAATACTACTTGATAAAGTGAGGAAATATTTACTTTGTTTGGGTTTGAAGTTTAGCAAGAGTCATTCTCCATTTCAGAGAAACTTTTTTTTGTAATTGTAATAATGCTTGCCCTGTTTTATATCACAACCCAACTGTAGCAGTCTGGCTTTTTTGATAATATGTTTTGGTTTAGAGGTAAACAGTTACTTTATTCTGTTTTAGGTATGCTCAGTCATCTCCATGTTAAAAATTACTTTGTAGTAACTTTTTTTTCCTATTTTTCTTTTATATTAGACTTGGAACATTCCATTTTATTCTTCGCTAACTAGTATGATAGGACATATTCTCCATAGATATTATTTAAGGAGAGCAGGGCAGCTAGCATTAACTAAATAAAATCTCTATTAAATAGGGTCATAAGTCAGAAAGGGCCAATAATCTGTGTATCAGCTGATTATGTGAACCATGTGATAGGTGTGAGTGTATCATAAAATAGTATGTCTGAAACCAAACATATCTGAAAGTTGGATCTTACTGGTGAAGCTAGCTTCATAAGACAGGGAATGGTTTCAACATCCAATTCATTGAGGTTTATAAAAAATAAGAGATTTGATACAAAGGATTTGCAAAAAAAAAAATCAAAAAAAGTGGAGGTTAGAGTCCCCTGAATTCAATATTTTAACATATCCCTCAAGGAAATTTCACCCAAGAAAATTACCTTTGTATGTAGAACTCCTTGCCTGTCAGTTGTTGAAAGCTGTAATATGCAAATGTATATTATAGCAATAACATTACTTTTATTCAATACCATATGAGTTAAGTGTCTTTATTTTTAATAAAAGTGCCCATTCTTCTAATATAGGTATCACTCAACTTATGGAGCCACTGAGTTTTAATAATATTGGGTACAAAAGAGAAATGTGTAAAATATGCTGCTCTTTTTTTTTGATTGGCATATGGATATATAACTCTAATAAGATAAAGAAAGTAAAATACTTGCTCCTAAACTGGGGTGACAATTTTCAAGAACTAGGTTTTGATTATGGACAAGTCCTGTGTTATGCTAAGCAATATTGTGTAGAGCTGTTATAATAGTCACTGGTACTATCAAATTATTACCTCTTTGGTTATATTTTCTGTGAAACCATTAAGAACATTTTGAGGAAATTTTGCCTTCTTTCCTCTAGCTACTCACTCTGGAAACAGATGTTGTTACATTCATTTATCAGAACTTAGATGTTTTCTGAGTCCTGTTTACCAATGATTAAGTGGGTTAGCTTGGTACTTTCAAGCAACAGTTACCAACATGAGAATTGATATGCTGAAAAAAGCAGAGAGAGAGCGAGACTTTGGATTGGCATAAAGGTTTTTTTGAAAACTTTTAAATTTTATCCTGGAGTACAGCTAATCAACAATATTGTGATAGTTTCAGGTGGAGAGCTAGAAGGACATGAGTATATATTAAGCTGGTGCAAACATAACTGCGGTTTCAGGCTGTGAATTTTAAATCATTATAACCTGGCCCAAACACATCTTTATTAATCAGAATAGGAACCATTACAATCAACACATTTTTGCCAATGAGAAATAAGTTTGTTTATTCCTGTAGCATAAAAATCCCAGCTTCAGGATTCAGTGAACTCTTGGAAAGTGTTTTCTGCCTTCTGCTAGTTATGGAAGCATTTTCCCTGCAAAAAGTTGTTGAGATGCTTGAAGAAGTGGTGGTCAGTTGATGAGAGGTCAGATGAATATGGCAAATGAGGTAAAACTTAGTAGCCCAATTCATTCAAGCATTGGTTGTGTGGTGTACAGTCGGGTGTTGTGGAGAAAAAGTGGGTCTTTTCTGTTGACCAATGCCAGCTGCAGGTACTGGTGCGTCTCATCAATTTGGTGAACATACTTCTCAGCTGTAATGGTTTCACCAGGATTTAGAAAGCTGTAGTGAATCAGATAAGCAGCAGATCACAATCCAGTGACCATGACAATTTTTTGGCAACCCACTCCAGTATTCTTGCCTGAAGAATCCATGGACAGAAGAGCCTGGTGCGCTAAAACCCATGGGGTTGCAAAGATTTGGACACGATGGAGCAACTAACACACTTGGTTTGGGGAAGTGCTCTGGAACTTCTTCTCTGCCCAACCACCGAGCTGGCTGTTGGTAGTTATCGTACAAAATCCACTTTTCATCATACATTACATTTCGGTTGAGAGATGGTTCATTGATGTTGCAGAGAAAACGAAAAGATGACACTTTTTTAAAACTACAATTTGTTTGATTTGTGGTCAGCTCATAAGGCACCCACTTACTGAGCTTTTTCACCTTTCCAATTTGCTTCAAGTGACTAATAATTATAGAATAGTCAGCACTGAGTTCTTTGGCAACTTCTCATGTAGTTTTAAGAGGATCAGTTTCCATGATTGCTCTAAGTCAGCCATTATCAACTTCCAATGGCTGGCCACTGTGCTCCTCATCTTCAAGGCTCTTGTCTCCTTTGTAAAACTTCTTGAAACCACCACTGCACTGTACATTTATTAGCAGTTCCTGGGCCAAATGTGTTGTTGATGTTATGAGTTGTCTCTGCTGCTTTACAACCCATTTTGAACACAAGAAAATCACTCAAATTCACTTTTGGTCTAACATCATTTCCATAATCTAAAATAAATATTAAAGATAAATAAATCATTAGCAAAAACAGTGAGAAATGTGTGTTAAAATGCTGTATAACAAAACCACTTTTAAGAATGTATTCCAATACTAGATAGCAAAGGTCAACAAGGCAAAACTTGGCACCAACCAAATACATGTGTCATTTCTCCCTCAAGTTCCCTTCCCATCCAGGCTGCTGCTGCTGCTGCTGCTAAGTCACTTCAGTCGTGTCCAACTCTGTGCGACCCCACAGATGGCAGCCCATCAGGCCCCACTGTCCCTGGGATTCTCCAGGCAAGAACACTGGAGTGGGTTGCCATTTCCTTCTCCAATGCATGAAAGTGAAAAGTGAAAGTGAAGTCACTCAGTCGTGTCCGACTCTTAAAGACCCCATGGACTGCAGCCTACCAGGCTCCTCCGCCCATGGGATTTGCCAGGCAAGAGTACTGGAGTGGGGTGCCACTAACAATGAGCAGAGTTTCCTGTGCTATACAGTCCATCTTTGTTGGATGTGGGATGAAGCTTTGATCCCCGTAAAAGAGAAGAAGGAGGATGGTGTAGAAATTACTTGAACTGCAGTGCAATTTCATCAATTTTGGCTAAAACACTGGGAGTCTTTAGGTCGAAGGTGCTCTCTGGGGGAGTCGCATATTTTTTCTGGAATGATTCTGCCCTGGTATCACTGTCATGCAGTCATTGGCTGGTTTTGGAGCAAATGTAGTAGTAGGTCCAGTGGGAGAGCCTCTGGGGCTGTAAATCAGTTATGTTCCCTGCAGCAGGTAGGATGTGGTGTCCTAATCACAGTTCACAGTTAGGAAAATGTGCCTCCCCGATGAGGAGCTGTTGGTAATTGCCCTTTTTCACTTCCTGCTACATACTGGACTCCACTCTGGTAGCTCAATTTGAAACAGATATGCACATCAGATCATTTCTGCTCCAAGCTTCTGGTCTCTTGGTCACATGGGGGATTATAGAGAGATTTTAGAGCTAAGGCTTACAGTCTAGCAACATTCATCAGAGAAAGTTTTACTGTTGGCAGTGAGGGAAGGGGTAGGTAATGAACAGGTCTTAATGTGATTATAGGGAATGAAGTAAACCTTCTCCATATGATTGTCTATGATATTCAAACAAATTCAATTTGTAGAAGACACTTTTCTGACTTCTGCTTTGAGGGCAAAAAATTAGTTGCTCAAAGTCTTCAGATTATTACTGGTATTTTATTTTATGATCCTTTGCAATGTGTACAAATGTGTCCTATGCTATTCTTAGATTATTTTAAAGGTTATATAATGTGTAAAGTTTGTTTTCAATGGGAGCTGCAGGCTGCATATACACTTGCTTTGTGTGCAGTTAACATCCAGGGGCTCTCAAGGTTAATTAGAAATGGTAATAAGTTTAATCATGATGAACTCATTTGGTGCTGATGCGGATGTCACCTGTAATTCCATAAAAATTCCATTGTAATTTAGCATTAATTAATGTCCACTTATCAATGAGTGTTACAGCAAATTAGCACAGAAGTGACAAGTTATGTGCTTAAGAAATGCTTAACAGAGGAAAAAAAACAGCATTACTAGGTCATCTTAAAATATAACAGATTGAGACATCTTTATTATTTAAAATATGAGATTAAAATCAGGTAAAGTGGTAATAATTAGGCAAGAATTTTGCTAAGAATTTGTCTGAGAACTAATGGGGTTACAACAAACTTTAGGAATATAGATTCGCTTGGATTACCATTTTTTTAACATAAATGACAGAGAAGAGATGGAGCTCTTCTTATCATTATTCTATAATAAGAGAAGCTGCCAAATTTTCAATAATCATCATCATGAAGCAATGGTCTTATTCATGTAAAATAAAAGTATTTTTCTCCATATGCAAAAATGCTATTAGCCATATTTGAAGCCATTATACTCAGATATCATTTTTCCATTTCTGTAAATGACAACCATTAAATGCAATTGTAGCTACATGACAAGACTATTTTTATTACATCAAAAGGAAGAAAGGGATTAAAATGAATTTATTCGAAGGTATTATTTGTCACTTTTTTCCCCCCTTTGTCAAGGCATATACAGGACAGCGTTAAATCTAAACACTGAGATCTGACCTAATATTTGAATAAGTTAATGGGATCTGGTGTTCTTTGGGAAGTATTGAAACCTCTCTTTTGTATCTAGAAATCCCAGGAGAAATTTGCCTTTTAGGTGGTCAGCTCCGTTTCCATTTCTTTTCATCATTTTCCCTTTTATCATTTGGCAGTTCTTGACAGCTTAGAGGGTCTTCTGGTGTTCATCAGGAAGTATAGTGTGAAGAGAAATTTATAGTTTCTTTTCTATTACCTAGATCTTTTAAAGTCATGTTACTACTATTTGGAAAGCTTTCTTCTCAGAGACAAAGAGACTAATCACTGTAAATGCAAACTTAAGATGCATACTTTAGAGAAAAATGCAGAGCTATCAATTTTACTAAAGTATTTCTTGGATTTCAATTATAAATTTAGTTCCATTCATTTATATATATATTATCAGACATTTTTAATGATTTTTTAATTCATAAAAATGACATACTTTATTAAGGTTTAGTAGAAGTATTCTGGATTTGTTCATCAAACTAGTTTTACTTATATGAATCTACCTACTTTGAAGGTGTCTGTTTCCCCTAAATATTCAGTGATGGTGACATAAATATTTAGGAAATATAAAAGGGATGCAGATAAGATAATAAAAATAATTGATGGTTAATATTGATTCTGAAATATATCTTTGTCTCTACAGCTATTTAAACATGGAAGATAAGACTGGTGACCATAATTCCTTAATTATTGGGGATGCAGAGTGGATGGTTTGACAGGAGCATCAGGTGTAAATGGATTGGGAATTCCTTAAAGAACAGCTCATTCCATCCCTTCTCTGAGTTCTCAACCTCTGCTATAGTAAGTAAGTAAAGTCACTCAGTCATGTCCGACTCTTTGCGACCCTGTGGACTGCAGCCCACCAGGCTCCTCAGTCCATGGGATTCTCCAGGCAAAAATACTGGAGTGAGTTGCCATTTCCTTCTCCAGGGGATCTTCCCAAACCAGGGACTGAACCCGGGTCTCCTGCATTGGAGGCAGACGCTTTAACCTCTGAGCCACCTGGCAATCAAGAGGTGTTCAGTAAGTGTATATGTGCATTTTGAATGGAAAATGCAAGTGGATTCAGTATCTCATGTAGAAACACAGCATTTCAGCCTTGAATTGACCTGAACTATAGCATCTTCCAACTTCCATTAATTTTCCTATGAAAATGTCAACTATCTCCTTTGCTTATATGCCTTGTAATTAACATTGTTTTCGATATTTCTGAGTGCTTAGATGAACAAATTAATCAATCCCTCTAACAATGCAGTGAACTATTCTTTTTTTTTTTTTTTAATTAAGGTGCCGTGTGTGTGTGTGTGTGTGTGTGTGTGTGTGTATACACACACATAGTAAATTGCACAAACCTTAAGTGTACAGCTTAAGGAATCTTTACATTCATGTAACCATTACCCAGAGTGAGGTACAAATTATTTATATCACTCTGATAGGTGTCCTCTTGTCTCACTCAGTCAATTGTCCCCTAAAATATTATCACTGTCACCAAGGATAATTCTGAACATAGATGAGTTTGAAGTCATGTAAATGAAACTGTGTGTTTAGCTTCTTCCCTTCAATATTGTCTGAACTATTCACCCATGATATCACATGTAGCAGTAGTCCATCTTTTTTCATCAACTGTGAAGGTTTTTTGTCATAAATATGTGATTATTTATTCCACAATTTTTCAGTTTTAAGGATATTTTATATGCATCATTAAAATAGTTTTTTACATGTAGAAAAAGTGATTGCAAACTAATTTTTGTTGGGTTTATACACAGTATGAAATTATTGGGTCAGTTTTTATATTTATGTATATGTGGGGGTATACACCTAATTAATTATACTACCAATTTTCATTTCCAAAACTCATGTATGAATATATTAGTTGTCTCATATACTTACCAACACTTGGTATGGGCAGTCTTTCCAATTTTATTCATTGTGTGGGTGAGGCTGAGTGATATCTCACTGTAGATTTTATTTGCGTATAATCAAATATATTTTCCAAAGAAGTGGGGTTCTTGGCTACTTTATTAACACTACAAGTGACTAGAACTGCTGCTATATATCTTTTGATTAAGCACACAAACACAAAATACTTCATATTATAACCAAGTCTTCCAAATTGTACTTTACCCGATACCACCAATATATGTCTTTCAGAAATGTTCCTAGAATGCTCCTAATTGAGACTATGCCTAGTAGTTTCTCAAACAAAATTTTGGATCCTTTATCTCCTGCAGTTTAATTTGAATCTCCCTCTTCCCTCTTCCTTGTCACTTTGTACTTGTGTTTATTGAGGAAATTGGCATTCTGCATTATAATCAATTGTCTGTGTGTGTGTCTGTTGACAATTGACTATAATGGGTAAATATGAGAAAGAGAGAGACTGCTACCTCAATATCTCTTATTAAATTCCTTCCATATCCTAATATTAAATATGCCATCTCACCCTCATTGATAGACTGACCCTTAATTTATCATACAAAGGAAGATACTATTGAGAATGAAATTGTCACTTTAAGCTGGACTATAGGTACAAGGGATGCAGTGTATTTCATACTTAAAAAGGTACAAATCTTAAGTAGTTTGCGCTTAGGCAAACTTGAATAAGTTTCTCTTTCATGTACTCCAAATACCCTTGATAATCAGCTATAACTATTTCTTTGATACTGTATGATCCTATAGAGTCTTATAGAAATATATCTCATAACTGGAAAAACTTTTAAGAGCAGCTTTGTTGCCTGAATCACAAGAGGACACTGAAGTGAAAATCATATAACTCTAGATCCTATCAAATATAAATTATTAAGGATTAGCTGAATACCCTAACTCTGGTGATACCATGAGCTTCAGCTGCATAACTCATCTGAAGTTTTATGACATTCAAACGCACAGGTAATCCTACCTAAAGATGTCTGCAAAGGATAATGGAAGAGTCTTACAAGACCTGGAAAATTTTGTAAATCAAGATAGATTTTATGAACTTTCTCTTAGGCCTAAAAATTGTAAATTAGAAATATGCCAGACCTTGTGGAACAATCTAAGTGAATCCAAAAACAAAGCCTTGGTTTATGCAGTTTATATATTCTAAAACAAATGAAAACGTATTTAAACAAAAGGGTGTGAAGATTTTCCTTGGAGAAGGAAATAAGGTCACCGTTATGCAAATTTCTTCTCACTCCATAGTCAGAGTAAGTGTTAAAGGGGATCTAGGGAGGCAGGTAAGAGCTGGAATCCTGGGAGCCTTTAACATGGGGAACGGTATTCTAAGAATCTAGTCTAGGAAAAAATTATCCCTGAGACTATACAAGGGAGCCTTCAAATTTCCCCAACTGTCATTCCCCATATGAGTGTTCAGTTCATTTCAGTTCAGTGGCTCAGTCGTGTCTGACTCTTTGTGACCCCCATGAATCACAGCATGCTAGGCCTCCTTGTCCATCACCAACTCCCAGAGTTCACTCAAATTCATGTCCATCGAGTCAATGATGCCATCCAGCCATCTCATCCTCTGTCGTCCCCTTCTCCTCCTGCCCCCAATCCCTCCCAGCATCAGGGTCTTTTCCAATGAGTCAACTCTTCACATGAGGTGGCCAAAGTATTGGAGTCTCAGCTTCAGCATCAGTCATTTCAACAAACACCCAGGACTGATCTCCTTTAGGATGGACTGACTGGATCTCTTTGTAGTCCAAGGGACTCTTAAGAGTCTTCTCCAATACCACAGTTCAAAACCATCCATTCTTCAGCACTCAGCTTTCTTNGTTCCTCTGCCTTTTCGAAAACCAGCTTGAACATCTGGAAGTTCATGGTTCACGTATTGCTTAAGCCTGGCTTGGAGAATTTTGAGCATTACTTTACTAGCGTGTGAGATGAGTGCAATTGTGTGGTAGTTTGAGCATTCTTTGGCATTGCCTTTCTTTGGGATTGGAATGAAAACTGACCTTTCCCTGTCCTGTGGCCACTGCTGAGTTTTCCAAATTTGCTGGCATATTCAGTGCAGCACAGCATCATCTTTCAGGATTTGAAATAGCTCGACTGAAATTCCAGTACCTCTACTAGCTTTGTGGAGCTTCAATTTCATCATGTGCTCACTGGTTACCCAGACAATTTACAATTTTGTCCAGGACTCCTCCACACTTGTTATTCTTCCCTTATGATGTCTCAGAAACACAAATGTGTTTTTATCACTCCTCAAAAGCCTTATAAAACATTGTTGTTGTTTAATCACTAAGTAGTGTCTGACTCTTTTGCGACAGAGGAGCAAAATCCCATGGACAGAGTAGCCTGGTAGGCTACGGTCCATACGATTTCCCAGGCAGGAATACTGGAGTGGGTTGCCATTTCTTCCTCCAGGGGATCTTCCCAATCCAGAGACAGAGGCCTTGTCTGCTGCATTGACAGGTGAATTCTTTACCACTGAACCACCTGGGAAGCCTTGGTTTTCTGTATATGTCTCCTCTATAGACTGGGCTCTCAAGGTGAAACTGTTTGGCAGTCATCTTATTTCTATGCACAGTATTGTGGGCAAGATATTATAAGTGGTGAATAAATCTTTGTTGAATGAGTAGAAAATAAACAGATGAAATTTCCCATTCTGGGTATTTCTTTGTGTTTATCATAAAATTTTAAAGAAAAGACCAGATAATTTCTAAATATAACACCAATTTTAACATTTGGTGTGCCAATATTCTCTAGGTAATTTTTAAAATATACTTTCACAGGCTAAAATTACTTGCTTTGATCAAAAAAATATGACATTGAAAGCCCTCTGTTTCCATTTTACATTTGCTGTATTAACATTTTAAACCCTTGTAGTTATACATGAGCATTAGAGAGCCTATTTTAAAGGAGATATTCATCATTGAATAGGAAATGCTAGGAGGCAGAAATTCCAAATAACTCTTCAGTATTACTGCACTTAAAAAATTGTCGTTAATTTTGAACAATGGGTTGCTTTTTATGTGTATGAATGACACCCTATCCTCAAATGGAGAGGTTTATATATCATACTTCTATAACGATACAGAGATTATAAAGCAGTTTTCTAATGTACTATTTCATTGATTTTCAAATTTTTTGGAGAAAAAACTGTTACCTCATAACATTTTCTTGTTGCCCTTGAATCTTTTCTGCGATCTCAGCAATAATGCAGTCAAAATAGAGTTACTTTAAGTGGGAAAAGATGAAATCCTGGGGTCCCAATTACTTGGTCTTGCTTCTACCACCTGCAAAGAAGTCTGAGATTCTTCTAGTAAAGAAAGACTAGGCTCTGTGGAGCACAATTTGGGCATTAATCACGTGCCAAGCTTTTAAAAATCCATTTTACTTAATATCAAACTAAAACAGAGAGCTAAAACACACTGCTCAAAGGTTATGTGTTGGAGATTAGAAAAATCCACATATTCAGACTCTAACTTATATCCTTCTTAGTTCATCAAACTTAGATATGAGGATTATAAAGGGAGTCTACACAGCCTCCCACTATATAGTCAAGTCCTCTCTATAGTATACCTGTAAAATCCGTTTTCCTTCTCTTTCTACACTCACCACTCTAGAAAGATGAATGCTTTTATTATTTTATTTTCTGTTTTATTTCTATATTTACAGGAATTATTCCTGGAGGAGGCATTTGCTTATTTCTCTTCTCTAACTTGTTTCCCTTTAAGGCCAACATGCAACTACCAGCACCTGTCACTTCCTTCCTGAGTGGCTGTGGGAACCTGATTTACTCTGTGCATGGCAGAATGGAAGTGCTGGAGTATCATGACTACCCAAGGAATAGTCTTTCACAAATGGCTGACAAAAGTTTATATATAAGCAGCTCCTTAGATTAGAAAACTCTGAAGTAAGAACTTGCACTCTTTACAGAGTAATAGAATTAAGTTCTAGTTACCTTGAATGGTAAGTTGATGACACACCCAGTTTTATCTTCTTCCATTTTCTGTTTCATTTTCCTATACTCCTACCAGAGTTTTTTAGAATTGTTTGTGAATATACTACTTAGATTCAGATCCCCCCACCCCCCAGTAGGGTGTTTTTCTGAAAGAATCCAAACTAAAACAGAAGTTAAAGTGTGTCATAATCATCTCTTAAGGCTCTTAATACTCTAGTATTTTTGCCTGGGAAATTCCATGGACAGAAGAGCCTGGCAGGCTATAGTCCATGGGGCTGCAAAGAGTCAGACTCCACTGAGTGACTAACACACACACATGGGAAGTGGGAACTTCTCACCATTATCAGCACTCTGTGAGCTGAGACTGGACAGTCATCTCCATGTACGTAGGACATCATCTGGCTCCCATCAAAATCCTTCCTTACAACCTCTGTCTCAAAATTCTAGTGAAACTGAACCACTTAGTGCTAATGAATTTCTCTTTTATGTCTATTATAATTTGCATCTATATAACTTCTTTTATATCAAAATTGTGTGTGTATACATATAAAGTTGTCCAATTTATATTCACTCAAAGTTTTTAAAGGCAGTCAACACCTATTTGAAGCAATTTTCACCTAAATGTATGAAACATTCATTAAGCACTTACTATGTGTCGGTCATTGACTTCTGCATGATGGATATAATGATAAAAGCAGACAGGGCCCTCAGTTTATAGAGCTTATATTGTAGTGATACAAACATTAACAGATACTTGCTATTAAAGGTAGTTTAGAAAAAAAAATTAAAATAACATGAAATGACTAGTGTTCAAGACAGAAAAAAAAAATTCCTTTAGGTCTTGGTATTATCACTCTGTTGATAAATATCCCTGGAGAAGGACATGGCAACCCACTTCATACCCTTGCCTGGAGAATCCTATGAACTACCCATGGGAAGTCCATATACGTTATATTAGTCTAAAGTAAGTTTAAGATTAACTAAGTATCAAATGCCTTATCAGGATATATAAACCATAATCTAGCTCTGTCAAAAAATTGGATCTTCTGAAATGACCCTCTTAAGCTCTACACTCTAGTTAATCTGAACCAATTCCAGTTCTTAGAACAATTTCTCTCTTTTGCCTCCCTACCTTGTAATTGCTATTCTCTCTGCTTAAACTAAGAGATGTTCCTTTAATTGTTGTCTTTCCGGCAAACTGCTGTTCAAACTTTAAGACCACAAACAAACATTACCTATTAGATTATATATATCAATTCTTGCCTCAGACATATATTTCAATTTCCTCTGCCATATAAGCACTTCCCACATCCCTAAGTCTAATCACACTTCTCATTGCATATCTCACCACAGGACATAAAACACCCATCTCCAGCTCTGTACAAGTTTCTGTTCATTATTGGACTGTGAGTTCTTTTAACTAGGGCTTCTTAAACTTTAATGTGCATGCAGAATTATGACCCTGTTAAAGTACAGATTTTACTTCAAAGGGTCCAAGGTGGGGTTTGTGATTCTGAATTTCTAGCAAACTCTCACATAATTTTGATATCTGATGCTCCTGATCCCTAGACCACACTTTGAGTACTGAAGCTTTAACGGTTACTTGTTTTTATTTGGATCTTAACTGCCTGGCATGGAATTTGGCACTTCATAGCTACTTCAGTGTTTATGTATAAGTGGTTTGGTCCACATGCTGTTATTCTTTCATGCAACTCCAATACCAAATCACAAAACTCCTTGGGCTTCTTTATTTTCTCTGCAAGACTTCCTTGAATAGTGTATATACATGGGGCTTTCTATAATTGGACATATATAAAGTGTGGTGAAATTGTAGTTGAGCTTTGCGAGGTGACTGGTCAGAGTTGTAAATTAAAAGGTAAAATGTTTCTGACATATTTAACTTTTTAAGCATAGTAATATATTAAAGAAACATACTTACACATCCAATGCCATAATTAAATTTTAACTCATAAAAAATAATCAATTCCCTACAGGAACAGAACGTTTTCAGTTAAAAAGCTACTTATCATTTCTATAGCCATACCATGTTGAATGTGCTGTTTGATCTTTTAATAATTCATTTTAAAATATTCACAAAAGAGTGGTAATTAAATTACATGGGTGCCATGGTAACCACTGCATTAACTATGCTTCAACCCCATGCTTTAGCATTTTGGTAGGGAAAAGGGTATGCTTATTCTGTGACAATTACACACTGCAGGTGTTTAGGTCAACCTTCACCAGCCTGCCAGTAAAAGGTAAGCACATCTGACTAAAGCTGGATCTGGGATGGAAGGACTTGCTTATTGCTATAAAGGAATCCTACAGCAGATTAGTGCATTGGGCTGACAGTCAAGAGGCTCAGTCCTAGTCCAGGCTCCATCACTGACTAGCTGTGTGTTCTTTGGTAAATGGCTTAATTTCTCTGAGATGCAAACACCTCAAGTATAAAGCAAGAAGGCTATAGATGGGACCAGATATTTTAGGATCCAACCTAGTCCTTTCCAATTCCATGAAATCTTTATGATTTAATAAGCACTGCTACTGATTTTCACACACTTTCTAATAATTTCTGTGTTAGCTTCTTAGGGCTGCCTTAAAAAGTACCATAAACTGGATGATTTACAACAAGAGCCATTTTTTTAAATCACAGTTTTGGAAATGTGAAGTCCAAAATCATGATGTTGGCAGGGCTGTAACCCCTCTGAAGCTTCCAGGGATAATGCATCCTTGCTCTTCCCAGGTTCTGGGTGCCAGAGGCATTCCTTAGCTTGCATAACTAAAGTTATACTTGCAGGTCTCTACTTGTCTTTACCTGGCTCTCTTCCCTCTGTGTCCCTGTCTTCTCCTCCTCTTAAAAGAATACCAGTCAGCTTGGATTAAGGTCCACCCTACTCCAGTATAATTTCATCCTGGTTAATTACATTTGCAATGATTCTTTTTCCAAGTAAGGACATTTTGAGTTACCAGAGTTATGACTTCAACACATCCTTTTGGGATACACAATTCAGCCCATAACAATTTCGTTTAATGAAATAAAAATTATATTGTGCCTCTTCCAGGTTATAATCTGGTTATAAACTGCAAAATAATATCATGTAGTCCTCTGTGTACTGAAGGAGAAGGATATAGTCAGTGACTATACAATCCATGATAAGAGAGCTATAGCTTTAAGCAAATATACTTACTCAGGACACAAGCTAACAGAATTCTTCAGTGTTTCGGGATCATGCGGCAGATCTCTGTGATACATTTCACAGCAATATCTCAAGCCACCTGGTCTCAACACAGCTAAGGAGTATAGGCCGTGCACTGTTGCCCATTCCCCACATAATACACATACCATAGGCTCATCGTTCTACTATACTTTCTTATAGTTGCAGAAAGCTGCTCAGAGTACCTAAAAGAAAATCAAAAGTAAGGAAGTTAATGCTTTCCAGGAATGAGGAACGTAAATCTATGGATAAAAGTCTATATGTCTATCTTTTAATGAGACAACAAGAGCTAACCAGCTCAAAAATACTCCATTCATTGTTATTGTTTTTTGTTTCTTTTTTCTTCTCCATTTCTGGTCTCCTTTTACCATCTCCTTCATCTCTATTTACTGGGATCACCTCTAAAATAAACCTTCTGCATGCAAGTGTCTGTCTGCATATCTCTGGGTCTGCTGTAGAGAAATCCAAATTAAGACAGAGGGCCAAGAAGATGGAAATAATAGCATGTGCAAAGACCCTTAGTTATGAAAGAGAAAGACACCAAGGGAGCTGAGAAGTCATGTGTGGCTGCAGCAAAGACAATCTAAAGAGGAGATGGAGAGAAGAGGCTGGATAATGAAGGTTTACCTCTACCGCACTGAGAAGTTCTCAATCTCTTCTTTGTTTAGTAAAGAACCACATGAGTTTCTAGACAGACTGGAACATGATATAATCTGTGCAATCACTCAGAGGAGACATGGGAGGCAAGAAGACCAGTTGTGATACCTCTGCAACAGTTTAGTTATAAAACAATCAAGGTCCAAACAAAGGTATGACAGCAGACCCACGACTAGGATGACAGAGAAAGGTTATACAAAACTATTTCAGATTAGATAGAGTTTACTGATTGCACAGTTGTAAAATATGGGAAAAGAGACCTAGGAGTGATTCCTAGGCTTTGTTTGAATAACTAGGTTGTTATAATTAAACAAGTGAAGAAAAGCTGGACAGAATAACATCGTTGTCCAACTTGATTAGAGTCAGTTTGCTTCAGTGTTTCTTAAATTTAAATACGTAGATGACTCACCTTGGGATCTTGTTAAAATGTGGAGTCTAATTCAATCTAGGGCTTGTCCTTCAAACAAGAGCTTAAGAGAGAGGGCTGCCGCTGGTACTTAGCACACACTACCTGTGAGATCCAAACCCAGGTCTAGCTCAGGCATTTGCTCAAAACCACCATCCGTCTTAACTTTGTTTTCTTCCAGCTCTTAGCTGATATAGGGTCTTTGATTTACTCTCCCACAGACCAGATCCCAATTACTTTGCTGGTCCTTCCTCACTCACATCTTTTCAACAGTACATATACATATCTTTATTTTTTTGGCTGTGCTGGGTCTTTTTTTTTTTTTTTGCTGGGTCTTCATTGCAGCCTGCAGGCTTTTCTCTAGTTGTGGCACATGGTGGGGCTTCTCTAGTTATAGTAAGCAGTCTTCTCTTGTGAAGCATGGGCTCTAGAGTGTGCAGGCTGAGTAGTTCCGGCACATGAGCTTAGTTACCCCACAGCATGTGTGATCTTAGTTCCTACCTACCTCTGATAACTCAGTTACATTAATCACTATTCTCCCCTTTTTCATTAGCTAGCTTGGGTACTTTATATCTGTTTCTCAATTTCATGGAGTGACCACTTCTCTGACCTTTCTATTAATTTCTCAGATTTTTATACTCTCAAAATTACTGCATGAGTATCAACTCTGTTATATTGATTTTCTCACTATTTTACATATTGGGTTTTGCTTCAAATTCCCCCTACCTTTCCCTGTTTGTAGAGAAAATTTACAACATATACAACTTCTCCCACTTAGGAATGATTAACACATATCTGTCAAATTTGATAGAAAACTTTTGGGATCATAAAACTCTGTGCTTATAATGCTTTCAAGAATTGGAGTCAACCATGGCTCAGCTGGTAAAGAATCCACCTGCAATGCAGGAGATCCCAGTTCTATTCCTGGGTTGAGAAGAACAGCTGGTGAAGGGATAGGCTACCCAGTCCAGTATTCTTGGGCTTCCCTGGTGGCTCAGCTGGTAAAGAATCTATCTGCAGTGCAGGAGACCTGGGTTCGATCCCTGGGTTGGAAAAATCCTTTGGAGAAGGGAAAGGCTACCCACTCCAGTATTCTTGCTTGGAGAATCCCATGGACTGTCTAGTCCATAGAGTTGTAAAGAGTCGGACACGACTGAAAGACTTTCAATTTCTTTTCTGTTTCATGGGAAGCCCAAAGATCAGGCAATTAATAAAAGGTAATAGACTTTCACATCTATCCCTTCTCTCTTCTGCTTCACTTATTCAACAGGGGTATGCACAATGAGATTCATTTCTCCTGAGGGTAAAATGTGACCTGTTGCATTTCATGTTAATATAATTCCTGTCTTCAGATTCATTTGCTTCCATTCTAATAATATTGTGATGTAATAATATCATGATGTCTTCCTCAAATTTTGGTACAAAGCCTCTCAACTGCAAGTAGTATCCTTGACCCAGAGAATGTTTGAAAATGTGTATGGGCTTGGTTTGGGTTGCCACAATGACTGGCATGGGGGATGACACCGACACTTAGAGGAGAAATTCGGGAATGTCAAATTCAGTCTTCAACAGATGTGATAGTCCCATCTGTAATGATATTTATTCCCCACTGAGAAATATGCTAGAGTATGATTGCATTATGTGTAAATCTGTATTATACGACTTTGAAGGGGGAAAATGTACTGCATTAGTACGTTGCCTACATAGGGGAATAATGTAAAATAAATATAGCTATTCCAATTTTAAAAATTAAAAAGAAAACTCCAGGCAGAAAGATATTGAAATTGTACACTGCCTTACCACAATTGCCACACAGGAGTATCATATTAGCTAGAAATAGAAAATTTCAGTCATATTTTTANATAATGTAAAATAAATATAGCTATTCCAATTTTAAAAATTAAAAAGAAAACTCCAGGCAGAGAGATATTGAAATTGTACACTGCCTTACCACAATTGCCACACAGGAGTATCATATTAGCTAGAAATAGAAAATTTCAGTCATATTTTTAAAGATATATCTTGAACTATGCAAGCTATGGATTGCAGGAATTGTTATCAGATCTTTTTTTGCTTACTGAAATCTTTTTTGTTTACTTTTCTAATAGTCTGAATTAATAGAAAGGATAACTTCCCTATCAGACCCATTAAAGTTGCTTTACTTCAGACATTTGATGTACAATTTTATATACACCAGAGAAGAGTCAGAGAATTAAAATGACTTCCTGGGAGACCTAAATGGTTAGAGTTGTCTGATACTTGGATAACTTAATTGCTGATATTATAGATCTTTAGACATCAAGAATTTTTGAGAAAGTACATGTTTGAATAGTAATTCCCCCCAAACAGACACCAAAACCCTTCCCTACTGGCTGTACTGCTCAAAGCTCTCATTGTTACCATAGGTTGGACATTATTATAGTTCATAGCTGAGGCCTGAATTAGAAGACTGAAGATAGTATATAAAACTTTAAGATTCAGGATGGAGATATATTTCCATCAGACATGACTGGATGACTGAACAACAGCAACAACATATTCCCATTGACAAATTATCAGGATGTCAATTTAAAAGAAAATCATGATTCTCTAAGTCGAAGTTTCTCTCATCTCTATATTNAAATATTCCCTTGGTATCTTGGGACTCTCAAAAATCTCCTCTAGCACCATAGTTCAAAAGCCTCAATTCTTTGGCACTCTGCCTTTTTTAGGGCTTTCTTGATAACTCAGTTGGTAAAGAATCTGCCTGCAATGCAGGAGACTCTGGTTTCATTCCTGGGTCAGGAGGATCCACTGGAGAAGTAAAAGACTACCCACTCCAGTATTCTGGCCTGGAGAATTCCATGGACTGCACAGTCCATGGGGTCACAGTGAATCAGACACGACTGAGGGACTTTCACTTCACTGTCTTCTTTATGGTCCAGCTCTTATATCTTTACATGACTACTGGAAAAATCATAGCCTTGACTATACAGACTTTTGTTGGCAAAGTGATGCTTCTGCTTTGTAACACACTGTCTGGGTTTGTCCTAGCTTCCCCACCAAGAAGCAGTCGTCTTCTAACGTCATGGCTGCAGTCACTATCTGCAGTGCTTTAGACACTAAGAAGGGGAAATTTGTCAACGCTTCCATCTTTTCCCCTTCTATTGGCCATGAAGTTATGGGACTGGATGCCATGAATGTAGTTTTTTTATTTGTTTGTTTGTTTTTTAATATTGAGTTTTAAACCAGTTTTTTCACTCTCCTCCTTTGCCCTCATCAAGAGGCTCTTTAGTTCCTCTTCATTTTCTGACATTAGAGTGGTATCATCTGCATATCTGAGGTTGTTGATACTTCACCCAGCAATCTTGATTCCAGCTTGTAACTCATCCAACCCAGTATTTCACATGATGTGCTTTGTGTATAAGTTAAATAAACAGGGTGACAATAAACAGCTTTGTTATACACCTTTATCAATCCTGAACCAGTCAGTTGTTCCATATAGGGTTCTAACTGTCTTTTTTGACCCGCATATAGGTTTCTCAGGAGACATGTAAGATGGTTTGGTATTCCCATCTCTGTACGAAGCTTCCACAATTTGTTATGATCCACATAATCAAAGACTTTAGCATAGTCAATGGAAGAGAAGTATATGCTTTTCTGGAATTCCCTTGCTTTCTCTACAATACAGCAAATGCTGGCAGTTTGATATCTGGTTCCTCTGCCTTTTCTAAACCCATCTGGAAGTTCTCAGTTCACATAATGCTAAAGCCTAGGTTGAAGGATTATTTGATTGTGTTGCATCAAACATGAAAGTGAGAAAGCTAGCTGGCGATACAGAAAGTAGGTGTTGGATCATGATGTAATGTTTGGAGATATACACCTTGCATCTCCCATCCTTTCACTGACATTTATTAAAAAGAAAAAAAAAGAGAGAGAGAATTTAGATTATTTAAAGCCCAGGGACTGGTTCATTTCATATGACACCAATAATTGGGCATTTATGCATATTTCTGGGACTAATAGTTTCCATTAGTTTTCCTCCAAAACTTACACATTTATTTCTTTTCTCCCTATTATATACAAAGAAATGAAACCATTAAGCATAGTCATATAAAGCAGTAACTCTGCTTCTAAGGGGCAAAGCAGAGGGGCTAACAATGATAAAGTAATCATGAAACACCTAGAAATTTATTACTTGCATTAGGTAAACACTAATTATTGTTTATGTAGCACTTTGCTGTTTACAAATCATGTCTTATACTTCATTTTCTGTGAAGAAATTAGCACTCATAATTATTTCTATTTTATAAACTAGAAAACAGGGCTGAGAACAGTTAAATGAACATGCCAATATCCTTAAATGCCCCATGACTCTTCTGATTTCAAAGTTTTAACAAATGTTGTTTCTATACCTGGAATTTGCTCTTGTTCTACTGTCTTATGAATGCTCTTCTCTGCCAGTTACCTCTTCTTAGCCTTCAGATTCATATTTACACATCACAGCCTCTTTTCTAACATACCCATTACATCTTTCATTTTCACACATTTATCTAATACCTTCCCTTTAGTGTATAATTAGGCCACATCATCACATCATTATTTGAATTTGTATTTGCCTTTCAATTATAAGCTTGATGAGTTAAAGAATTTGTTGTCTTAATATCTGTCATAGCCAAGAGTCCAAATTAGTGTTCAAAAAGTATTTGCAACATAAACAAGGAGAACTTAAAATTACATAATTCTAATCTTCTTAATCTACAGGTGAATTAATAGAATTTTGATCACTTTTCGCATTCAGGTCCCAAGAGAATCACAATGCTAAATTATGCTGGTGTCTTTACCTGATCATTATTTAAGAAAGATAATGAATATATGTTACAATTTAGAAAACCACTCTCATATATTGACTAATTTAAACACTCTCTCCAACATCAAGAAGGGTACAGGAAAGTAATTATTACTGGCTTATTTTTGGGGAAGAGGGGGATGAGGAAACAAGGCTTCAGAACTTCTTAATATTTGTGTATGGAGTGTGGGGGGTAAAGTGAAAGTGAAGTTGCTCAGTCGTATCTGACTTTTGTAACCCCATGGACTGTAGCCCACCAGGCTCCTCCATGTGTGGGGTAGGGAAAGAGAAAAAATAGATATAGAATACATCTAGAAGAAGGTCACATATCTCACAAATACATCTTTATCTCCTTTGTAGCTCCACCTTTTCTTTTTATGAGTAATTATGATTTACAGAACAAGAATCTTTATGATGCTAAAATTATCTTTTAACAAATTTCTATTTGAACCTGGGTAGGAGATTCATTTGTTTTGTTCCAGGGGTCAGGAGAAGCTGGTAAACCTTACCAACTAGTTGGGGCAGAATCTACTAGTTGGTCCTCAATACCCCTTCTCTGTTATTTTCTCAGTAATACAATTACTGTACTGGTTGGTCACATGGACAAAATGAAGATTGCATTTTTATATTTCTGTTATACCTTACACATGGTAACTTGAGTTAATCATTATAAAAGTGAATCATATGGACTGCTTAAAAGACTCCTTGGAAGGAAAGTTATGACCAACCTAGATAGCATATTAGAAAACAGAGACATTACTTTGTCAACAAAAGTCTGCCTAGTCAAAGTTATGGTTTTTCCAGTAGTCATATATGGATGTGAGATTTGGACTATAAAGAAAGCCAAGTGCCGGAGAATTGATGATTTTGAGCTGTGGTGTTGGAGAAGAGTCTTGAGAGTCCCTTGGACTACAAGGAGATCCAACTAGTCCATCCTAAAGCCAATCAGTNCATATATGGATGTGAGATTTGGACTATAAAGAAAGCCAAGTGCCGGAGAATTGATGATTTTGAGCTGTGGTGTTGGAGAAGAGTCTTGAGAGTCCCTTGGACTACAAGGAGATCCAACTAGTCCATCCTAAAGCCAATCAGTCCCGGGTTCATTGGAAGGACTGATATTGAAGCTGAAACTCCAATACTTTGGCCACTTGATGTGAAGAGCTGACATTTGAAAAGACCCTGATGCTGGGAAAGACTGAGGGCAGGAGAAGAAGGGGATGACAGAGGATGAGATGGTTAGATGGCATCACCGACTCAATGGATATGAGTTTAAGTTGACTCCGGGAGTTGGTGATGGACAGGGAGGCCTGGGATGCTGCAATTCATGGGGTCGCAAAGAGTCGGACATGACTGAGTGACTAAACTGAACTGAACTGATATGGACTGCATAATTTCCAGAAAATAACTTCAAAGTGTGTATATATTTCTTCCCTCTTTCCAATTTTGGTGGTTGTAGCTTGAACTTACAGCAAGAAGGCATATATTGAAAAGGTCATTACCACAAGTAGAAGAAACATAGATCTTTGATATCCATGGATACATCTTATCAGTCCCAGACTCTTCACCTTCTCTCTTTTTTGCTTAATAAATCTCTTCTGAAATAAGCTAAAGCTTTGCATCCAGTCCCATCACTTCATGGAAAATAGATGGGGAAACAATGGAAAAAGTGAGAGACTTTTCTTGGGCTCCAAAGTCACTGCAGATGGTGACTGTATCCATGAAATTAAAAGATGCTTGCTCCTTGGAAGAAAACCTATGACCAACTTAGATAACATACTAAAAAGCAGAGACATAAGGAACAAGATGGAGGAGGAGTGGGCAGATGTGGAGTACATCTCTCTCCATGGATATGTAAGGAATACACCTTCAGACACAGAAGTGCATGCAGAACACCAGCTGAGAGTGGACAGGAGTGCTTGACCAGTGGAAAAGAGTGTATAGAACCACGCAAAACTTAGTAGGACAAAGGAAATAGGGGGAAATCAGGAGTCTTATTAAGACTGGACCTGAAGGAAGGGTCCGATCCCCACAATTGTCTGAGTCAGAGGAGAAACATTTAAGGCTGAGATTAAACAACTGATTTGTGGCAGCCTAAATGGAATCAGAATCAGACAGTCCTTTCCACAACCGACATATTGGGCAGGAACATGGGTCTCCTGGAAGAGGCAGTGGCTGAGAGCTGGAGTTTAGAGATTGTGGAGCAATCCCACGGTGAGCACTGCTGTTGATGGCAGAGAGACTGATCAAGGGGATGTGAGGGAGGAGATCGTGGTGGGAAATGTCAGTGGAGGAAATCCAGGCAGCCATGGAAGCAAAGTTATACTGCTGAGTCATGTTTAACCTTTAAACCTATTACATTTTTGCTACATTTGTTCCTTCGTTTGCCTTTCCTACTGTCCTTGCAGTTAATCTTTAATGTATATAAATCTTCTTCATCTACTCGTATTTAACTTTGCACATCTATTCTTTCTTTCCTTTCCTCTCAACATATTTGTTAGTTTTGTTTTCATTGATTTATTCCCCACTTGGCACCTGGCTTTAGTTTTGTTTTCCAGTTTGTGCTAAACTTAGTTTTGTTCTTAACTGGTAAATATAATTTTTGAATTCCTTTGTTTGTTGGATCAATCTATTGTACTTTACTTTTGTTGAACTGTTTTCACTTTGGTCATGGGTGTATATGTATACGTGTATATTCCATTATTTTAATTATTTGCCTGATTTTGTAACTGCCATTGGTCTGGGGTTCATTTTTGGTTACTTCTTTTTGGATATTTGCTTTACTTTCCCTTAATGCCATAACAAATCACTTGTGGAATATTTCTTCTTGACCAGAGATCAAACCCTGAGCCTTTGAAGTGGGAGCAATGACTCCAAGATCCTAGACTACCAGAGAACTAACCCTAGGGAGTATCAGATAGTGAGAACTCATACAAAAGAAACCACTTGAATTTAAGATCCAGCATCAACTAACCACCAGTAGCACCCTGTGCAGGATACCTCATCTAAATGACAAACAAAACAAAAATGCAAACCCAATCATCAGCAGCCTGAGTACCACCTCACTCAGCCTTGTGCATCATAGAAAAAAACTCAGCACAAATCTCACCCTATATGAAACTCACAAACCACTGGACCAACATTTGGAGAGCATAACCCAAAAGGAAGAAAGAATTCAACCTTCTTCAAGGAAAGATTTCAACTTTTCTTGAAGCCTGGGAAAGGAGACCTCAAACACAGTAACTTTAAAAAAATGAAAAGGCAGAGAAATATTGCACAAATGAAGGAGCAAACTGGAAACACAGAAGTTCAAATAAATGAAGAAAATTTTTCTGAAAATTACCTGAAAAATAATTCAGAATAATGATAGTAAAGATAATAAAAAACTTTGAAAACAAAATGGAGAAATTCAAGAATCAATTAACAAAGACTTAGAAGAACTGAAGAATAAGCATACAGAGAGAAAGAGCACAATTACTGAATTAAAAATACTCTAGAAAGAATCAAAAGCAGAATATCTGAAGCAGAATGAATCAGTGAGCTGGAAAATAAAATGGTGTAAATAATTTCTGAAGACCAGAATAAAGTAAAAAAGAATGAAAAGAGCTGAGGACAGTCTCAGAGACATCTGGGACCATATCAAATGTACCAACATTTGAATTATATGGAGTCCCAAAAGAAGAGGAGAGAAAAAAAANAAACCTTCTCACTTTTTTTTTTTTAGGTAAAAACTTATGCCTCTGTTTCTTTTTCTTTTCTTTTCTTTTTTTTTACTCTATTTTACTTTACAATACTCTATTGGCTTTGCCATACATTGACATGAATTCACCACAGGTGTACACGAGCTCCCAATCCTGAATCCCCCTCTCACCTCCAGAGTCTTTTTATTAAAAGTGGTACACAATGCTTTTTTTCTTTTTCTTTAATTTATTTTTAATTGGAGGATAATTGCTTCACAATGTTGTGTTGGTTTCTGCTGTACAACAATGTGAATCCGCCATAAGTATACATATATCCCCACCTACCTTGAACCTCCCTCCCACTTCCACCCCATCCCACCCCTTTAGGTTGTCACAGAGCACCAGACTGCACTCCGTGTCATATAGCAACTTCCCACTAGCTGTCAATTTTACATATGGTAATGTGTATATTTCATTGCTGCTCTCTCAATTCATCCCACCTCCTTCTTCCCTCACTGTATCCACAAGCCAGTTCTCTATGTCTGCGTCTCTATTCCTGCCTTGCAAATAGGTTCATCAGTACCATCTTTCTAGAATTCTGTATGTCGTATTCTTAGTCACTCAGTCATGTCTGACTCTTTGTGACCCCATGGACTGTAGTCTGCCAGGCTTCTCTGTCCATGGGGATTTTCCAAGCAAGAATACTGGAGTGGGTTGCCATGCCTTTCTCCAGGGGATCTTCACAGCCCAAGGACTGAACACAGGTTTCCCTCATTGCAGGCTGATTCTTTACCATCTGAGCTACCAGGTAAGTCCCTAGATTCTATATATATGTGTTAATATACAATATTTGTTTATCTTTTTCTGACTTATAATATTTCACTCTGTATAACAGGCTGTAGATTTGTCCACCTCAGTTCAACTGACTCAGATTCACAACACACAATCCTAACAGGTATATAGATGAAGTAAATGTATTGTAGTAGTCTGTCCATTAACTCATAGATGGAAGGATCAGATTATTTGAAAATATGTCTAACTGTGGTTGTGGTAATGGGAACTCAAAAATTATATCACAAAATATCTGTTCTAGGTTCTTCTGGCAGAGGCAGAATTCTGGGCTGAATGAATTATTAAATAAATCCAACTCCACCCAGGCCTTCTTAGTGGACTCAAGTGTACTTAGACAGGGCATTTATTATAAGGCTACATGTGCATGGAAACACAGGGGACTCAAACAACCAGGCCTCATGAAGGGTAAGAACTATCTGTTCCAGAGAAATTCCTAGCCAAAGAGTTGAGTGGATTCTGTTCTCCAGGCCAAACACCAAAATAATTAGTAGGTAATTTTTACAAAAGCTTCAGAATTATAGAGGAAAGTCAAAAGAGTTTCTCAACCAAGTTCTTTTTTATTTCTGCTGATTATTCAGCACTAAAAGTCAGATAATAACCCCATTGGCTTTTCACCCCTATCAGTTCAGTTCAGTTCAGTCACTCAGTTGTGTCTGACTCTTTGCAACCCCATGAACCACAGCACACCAAACCTCCCTGTCCATCATCAACTGCCAAAGTCTACCCAAACTCATGTCCATTGAGTCAGTGATGCCATCCAAACATCTCATCCTCTGTCGTCCCCTTCTCCTGCCCCCAATCCCTCCCAGCATCAGGGTCTTTTCCAATGAGTCAGCTGTTCGCATGAGGTGGCCAAAGTATTGGAGCTTCAGCTTCAACATCAGTCCTTCCAATGAACACCCAGGACTGGTCTCCTTTAGGTTGGACTAGTTGGATCTCCTTGCAGTCCAAGGGACTCTCAAGAGTCTTCTCCAACACCACAGTTCAAAAGCATCAATTCTTCGGGGCTCAGGTTTCTTCACAGTCCAACTCTCACATCTATACATGACCACTGGAAAAACCATAGCTTTGACTAGATGGACCTTTGTTGACAAAGTAATGTCTCTGCTTTTGAATATTGCCATCTAGGTTGGTCATAACTTTCCTTTCAAGGAGTAAGCGTCTTCTAATTTCATGGCTGCAGTCACCCTACAGCCCTATACAAGGCCTCTATTCAGCCCTATACTAGGCCTTTTTCTGAGTAGAACTAAAGACCCCACCCTGTTTTCTTTTTTAGGAGAGATGAAGAAAGAGCCCTATCCACAGTCAAACTCTGCAACCCTGACCTGGTCACTACTTTCCCACTTGTGAGGTGGCCCGCTTTCTCTTTATACTTTAGTCATATCTGAACATAATCTCTCATTTCTTCTTTGGGACATTGTGACAGAGGATTCTTCCATTCTCCAGTAGAATTATCATAAAGTTCCAGGAGTGCACATATTTTCCAGACACACTGCAAGACATAAAGACTAAAGAATATCGTACGTCTTCTGCACCCAGGTGACAGTAGCAGCCCCTCACGGTTGCTCACCTGAGTGCTCCGTCATTAGCCTGTTCCCGTGCTCTACCCTGTTTCACCCACAGTCGTTCCATCTCCTCCATTTCTGTCTTTTTCTTCTTTATTTTAATCTTTAAAAATTGAAATGTAGTTGATTTACACTTTATTACAATAGTTATGTTAGTTTCAGGTGTGCAGCAAGGTGATTCGTGTGTGTGTGTGTGTGTGTGTGTGTGTGNTTTCACCCACAGTCGTTCCATCTCCTCCATTTCTGTCTTTTTCTTCTTTATTTTAATCTTTAAAAATTGAAATGTAGTTGATTTACACTTTATTACAATAGTTATGTTAGTTTCAGGTGTGCAGCAAGGTGATTCGTGTGTGTGTGTGTGTGTGTGTGTGTGTGTGAATACATACACGTATTCTTTTTCAGATACTTTTCCATTATAGTTATTATAAGACATTGAATATAGTTTCCTATGCCGTACAGCATATCCTTATTGTTTATTTTACATAGAGTAGTATGTATCTGTGAATCCCAGATTCCTACTTTATCTGCCCCCCCCCATTTTTCCCTTTGGTAACCATAAGTTTGTTTTCTATATCTGTGGATCTCTTTCTGTTTTGTAAATAGTTTCATTTGTATCATTTTTAAAGATTCTATATGTAAGTTACATCATATGATATTTATCTTTATCTGACTTACTTTACTTTGTATGGTAATCTCTAGGTCCATCCACGTTGCTATAAATGACATCATTTCATTTTATGACTGAGTAATATTCCATTGTATATGTAGTCCACATCTTCTTCATCCATTCATCTGTCCATGGACATTTAGGTTGCTTGCTATTGTAAATATTGCTGCTGTGAACACTGGGGTGCATATATCTTTTCATATTAGAGTTTTCTCTGGGTATATGCTCAGGGATGGTATTGCAGGATCATTCATGTGTGTGAGATAAGGCGCTTCAATCGTGTCCAACTCTTTACAACCCTCTGGACCGTAGCTCATCAGGCTCCTCTTTCCATGAGATTCTCCAGGCAAGAGAACTGGAGGGGGCTGCCATTGCCTTCCCTAGGGGATCTTTCTGACCCAAGGACAGAACCCATGTCTCCTGCATTGGCAGGATCTGTAAAGGCAGATTCTTTACCACTGGTGCCAGCTGGGAAGCCCATTGCAGGATCATATGTAACTCTGTTTTTATTTTGCTGGAGACCCTCCATACTGTTCTGCACAGTGGATGCACTAGTTTGCATCCCTACCAACAGTGGGGGAGGGTTCCCCTTTCTCTACAGGCTCTTCAGCTTCTATTACTTGTAGTCTTTTTGATGATGGCCATTCTTACTGGTGTGAGGTGCTATCTCACTGTAGTTTTGATTTACATTTCTATACTAATTAGTGTTGTTGAACACCTTTTCATGTGACTTTTGGCCATCTGTATATATCTTCTTTAGAGAAATATTTAGCTCTTCTACATATTCTGTCTTCTTCTTAAGCATAATTTATTTTCTGTGATGTTTCATGCTTCGGTTCTCCAACTTTACAACTCTTTCTTATTTTCTTTTCTGCTTTAGCAGCCATTGTTGTTATCCTTCCCCAGAGACTAATTGTGATTGAATCAGTTCATCTGTTCATGTCCAGCCATGTCATAGACTACTGCTGATGAGCCTATGATGGATAGGTTTANCCTTCTCCAATAAAGCATGCTAACATATTCTAAATGTTTGAATGTTATAGGAAAAGCTAGAATTAATAGTTGTGACATATTTAGCACTTAATACTTCGCAGAAAAAAACAAACATAAACAATTGTTATGTCTGGCTCTAGGTGAGTGATCACACCACCATGGTTACCTGGGTCATGAAGATCTTTTTGCCACCTCTTCTTAATATCTTCTGCTTCTGTTAGGTCCGTACCATTTCTGTCCTTTATTGAGCCCATCTTTGCATGAAATGTTCCCTTGGTATCTCTAATTTTCTTGAAGAGATCTCTAGTCTTTCCCATCCTTTTGTTTTCCTCTGTTTCTTTGCATTGATCACTGAGGAAGGCTTTCTTATCTCTCCTTGCTGTTCTTTGTAACTCTGCATTCAAATGGGTATATCTTTCCTTTTCTCCTTTGCTTTTTGCTTCCTTTCTTTTCACAGCTATTTGTAAGGCCTTCTCAAACAGCTGTTTTGCTTTTTTGCATTTCTTTTTCTTGGGGATTGTCTTGATTCCTGTCTCCTGTACAATGTCACGAACCTCCATCCATCATTCACCACGTACTCTGTCTATCAGATCTAGTACCTTAAATCTATTTCTCACTTCCACAGTATAGTCATAAGGTATTTGATTTAGGTCATACCTGAATGGTCCACTTTTTTTCAATTTCAGTCTGAATTTGGCAAAAAGTAGTTCATGATCCAAGCCACAGTCAGCTCCCAGTTTTGTTTTTGCGGACTGTATAGAGCTTCTTCACCTTTGTAGCTGACCCTAAATCTAAGGATAGATTAGTTCTTTGTGAAATAAATATCAGAGCATCCTCACAGAAAGGTATAAGGAAAGATTTACGTGTAAGAATTGCAGAATTGTGTAGGAATATCAGAAAACAATGATTCATTTTTCTAGAACATATGGCCTCTGGATTCCAAGCTAGAAATGAGGCTACAAAAGTAGTTGTGTGTCAGGAAATGTCTTTCAAGTCTTGCTAAGGTGTTTAGACCCCAAGAAGAACTCTCTGTCATAAATAGACTCTAACCTGAATTTAGAATTAGAGTTCTGTTTCATATAATGGTAGAAGATTTCAAGGAGGCTGTAGAAATATTCTTCTGATCCTGACATATCATATCGTATCATTCAATCTAAAGGAGGATGTCTTTATTCTTTATTCAAGTGCAGATATTCTGCAATTGTGCTTGCTTGCTAGAAGCTGACATAAGAGTTAATTGTTGTTTATATTTGATAGCAGTCCAAAAATCAATTTGATCTCACTGCCTCTGCTCTTGAGTGGCTACAGACAATATGACACACAGGAAAATTCTAATTTAAGAAAGGCACCTGTCAGGATATTGAGCACCTTGCCCTAAGGATATCATCAACCCTAGAGATTTAGTCTCCTGATGTAATATGTCTAACTTGTCTCCTCTGCTGACTATGTTGACATGTAATGCATGGCAAAGAATAGAAACTGAAGGAAGTTGCAGAAATTTTTATGACTTATTGACAGTATATTCAGTGCTATACAAAACCAGAAAGAAAGATATTTTCAACTAGGACAGAATTGTGAACAATCATGAAAGGAAAGAATATGTTTGGACCATTGTGCTTCTCTTGAAATTGATTATCTAAAGACATTCACAAGACTTCCTTCCTGGGAAATGAATACTCTCTAGAGAATGTGACATAAGGAGAGAATGGCACTTCATATAGCAGAAACATGCCAGCCTGCTTCATTGACATAATACAACATCTTTGCTTCACTGTTGTTTTTGAGAGACAAAACATAGGTGGCGAAAGTGGCTGGAGTTGCTTTAAGATGCTATAGATGGTGGCATTCTGAAAAAAAAAAAAAGGAATACTTATATTTATAAGTATATTTATGTTATAAAGAAAACAGAAGAACAATATATCTGGAGAGAAGGATGTTCCTCCGGGACAGTCACAGTTCCTACTGACTGAACTCTTTGGGTAGTTGCAGTTAACATACTGAACGTTCTGGTTCTTTGTCTACATATCCCACCAAAGAGGAATTCTCTTGGTTATTGCTCGCAGGCTTTTGCAAACGCCAAAGGAGGGGAAAGTTAATCATCTTTTATCTTCTTGCTGTGTCTCAGAATCCCTAACTCTTCTATATTAGGTTAATTTGAAGAATTCTTAACTCTTCAGCCGTATGACCTTGACTGTGGCATGAATGCCTTCTTTAAAACAGATATGGAATATGTCTGATTTTCTTTTAAGTAGGTTAATAACCTTTAGCATTCCCAGACTCAGTAGCAGAGAGAAGATCATTCTAAATTATAAATCCTTATGCTAAATAATTTTTAAGAATAAAAAACTTATAGTTCATTAAAATTGTGAACTATTTTCATAATAGCAACAGACAAAGCCATGAATATTAGTTGATATAATTGAAATAAAGACAACTTCAGAGATATCTAAGAAAAGTATAGGCAACTATTTACTGAAATTTCACAAAATTAACCTTTGCCCATATTAACTAAATGATTAGCCAGATTTGTAAACTATAGAGATCTCAATTCTCAGATACTTATATCAGAAGAACAAGATTTTTTTTTTGTTTGTAATTTGTATTTTGATTGATTATCATACAGTGGATTTTTCAGCTATTTCAATAACTCTGATGTTAATCATTCCAGTTTCAATCAGTACCACTGCAATGAATATCTCATACTCAAGTCTTATTCTAAGCATTCCTAGTATTGGCAGCTTCTAGAATTATAGCTGGTTGTTAAGTTTTAAAACTTCACCTGACAGTCCCAAGAATCAGTTATTATTACAACAATACAGGGCAGGTTATATCAAGTGTGTGGTTTCTTCACAAGCCATACACCATCATATCAAAATCTAGAGATACCATCAGAGGACAGCAGATAATGATAGGGCCATTATAGCAACTGAAGATTGATAAAGTCTAAAAAGTAAAGCTAGAGATGTAGACTTTCTATAAGTCAGAACTGAGGGAAGAACCAGAAAACAGGAACTCTAGAAATAGCTTAAGTCAAGTTGAGGACAAAGCATAGTAAGTAGTAGAAGTTATTAGATTAGAAATCAATGTAGTTTGTCAAAAGTCAAATGAACCATAAAAAGAGATAAACAGAAAAACATTGGAAGCAATATGACCTTAAAACAGTCAAGTTCCAGGACTTTCTTGATAGTCCAGTGGTTAAGACTTCACCTTTCAATGCAGAGGATGTGGGTTCTATCCATGGCCGGGAAGCTAAGATCTCATATACTTTGTGGGCAAGGACCAAAAAAGATAAAAATAAAAATAAAAATAAAATCAAACAGAAGAAATATTGACTTAAAAGATCCACATCAAAAACAAACAAACAGAAAACAAACAAACAAAAAAAATGAACAAAAAGCCAGTCAAGTTCTGCCTTTGCCAAACTTTTATATGGATTCTAGTTGATGAAAGGCAGTGTCAGAGCTTGTACATTCAGTTCAGTTCAGTCGCTCAGTCATGTCCGACTCTTCGACCCCATGAATCGCAGCACACCAGGCCTCCCTGTCCATCACCAACTCCCAGAGTTCACTCAGACTCACATCCATTGAGTCAGTGATGCCATCCAGCCACCTCATCCTCTGTCGTCCCCTACTCCTCCTGCCCCCAATCCCTCCCAGCATCAGGGTCTTTTCCAGTGAGTCAACTCTTTGCATGAGGTGGCCAAAGTACTAGAGTTTCAGCTTCAGCATCATTCCCTCCAAAGAAATCCCAGGGCTGATTTCCTTCAGAAAGGACCGGTTGTATCTCTTTGCAGTCTAAGGGACCCTCAATAGTTTTCTCCAACACCACAATCCAAAAGCATCAATTCCTCGGTGCTCGGCTTTCTTCACAGTGCAACTCTCACATCCATACATGACCACTGGTACATTAGGATAGTTAAACTATACTGGAAAGGTGGTAAGTTCATTGATAAGATTAGATAGGGAAGTGTGAGCCTAGAGCTAAAGTTAAGTTCTGATGAAAAGACTGACAAATTTTTCTTTGATGAGTCTTTTTTTGAAAACTACTACTAAGTACCAGCAGTATTTTGGGCATAGAAGCATCAAAATTAGGTCCTAAAACATAGGAGTTAATAATCTACTTGGGGAGAAGTCATGGGAGTAATTTGCTTTTAGAAAGAGATTTTTGTGATCATATTTTTATTTTGGAATACTCAAAACCTATGATCGGGGATGAGTTTGTGATGCATATGGGTAAAGAAGGAAGCAACAATAGTATTGGCTAGAACTAAGTGGAGAAGACAATGGTGCCCCATTCCAGTCCTCTTGCCTGGAAAATCCCATGGACAGAGGAGCCTGGTAGGCTGCAGTCCATGGGATCGCTAAGAGTCAGACATGACTGAGTGACTTCACTTTCACTTTTCATTTTCATGCATTGGAGAAGGAAACAGCAACCAACTCCAGTGTTCTTGCCTGGAGAATCCCAGGGACTGCAGAGCTTGGTGGGCTGCCATCGATGGGGTCACACAGAGTCGGAAACGATTGAAGTGACTTAGCAGCGACAGCAGNTTTTCATGCATTGGAGAAGGAAACGGCAACCAACTCCAGTGTTCTTGCCTGGAGAATCCCAGGGACTGCAGAGCTTGGTGGGCTGCCATCGATGGGGTCACACAGAGTCGGAAACGATTGAAGTGACTTAGCAGCGACAGCAGAAATAATAAGCCTTTAAATGAAGGCATGTCAGATTTGTGTGTGTGTGTGTGTGTGTGTGCATGTGTATATGTGTGTGTGAGAGTGGTTTGATAATTATTATGGGGATAAATTGATGAAATAGAGAGGAAAAAAATAATTACATCATGTTTAAACTATCTAAAAACAGCTGAGAGTATACCTAAAATAAGGGGCCAAAGAAGAGGGTGACTAACTTTCTTTTGTGTCAGAGGAAAAAGAGGAAGAGTTCCAAGCAGCTGAAGTTATAATGAGTGAATTACCTATCATCTTTTTTAAGTATCAGAAAGGTGGACAAGCCAATCATGTTTGGACCATGTGATTAGCAGAACAACTCAGGGTTCAATAAATAATATTAGAGGCACAGTGGTAAGAAATTTAGCATCAGAAGAACAGGGTTTGAATCCAGAATCTTCTATCTTTTAATAAGTTAGTATTAATCAATGGCACCCCACTCCAGCACTCTTGCCTGGAAAATCCCATGGACGGAGGAGCCTGGTAGACTGCAGTCCATGGGGTCACAAAGAGTTGGGCACGACTGAGCGACTTCACTTTCAGTTTTCACTTTCATGCATTGGAGAAGGAAATGGCAACCCACTCCAGTGTTCTTGCCTGGAGAATCCCAGGGAGCCTTGTGGGCTGCTGTCTATGGGGTTGCAGAGTCGGACACAACAGAAGTGACTTAGCAGCAGCAGCAGCAATCATATTATTCTACCTCAATGAGATTTAATTTTCTTATCTAGAAAAAAATACTAGCACAGAACTCACAGAACCATACTATACCTGATACACCCAGCACTATTCCAAATTTTCTTAAAAAACATATACAATCATAGCATTAATTCTTTAAGGTAGGGACCCTTATTATTTCCATCTTAAAGATGAGAAATTTGAGATAACAAGGAAACATTACCTAAGTCATAAAGTTGCTAAGTGGTAGCATTAGAAAATTAACCGCAGGAACAGATGCTCATAGAATAAAAATTCTTTTCCTTTTGCTTTAGTGTGTGCTTCTCAAAGGCAGAGGAAGCAGGAGGAAATTATGTCTTGATAACTTTTACAGCACTGCAGAATATAATACCATATTTTTCACTGAGGAAATAGGAATGCCAATTTATAAAAAAACAAATAAAATATGGGAATTCCAACAGTTAGTCTATTACCAGTTCTTACCATCAAAAGTCTGTTTTTTTCTGAATATAAAAATCATATAAGTGAGTGATATGGTAAAACAGTATGTTTCAAATTCACAGTCCTATACAGACACCATATGGGCAGCCACATACAGACAAAAGTGCCTTTGTGGAAACTTTTTTCCCCCAAGTACTGAAAAAAAAAAGGCCTGCCAAGTTCAGTTCAGTCGCTCAGTCGTGTCCAACTCTTTGCGACCCCATGAATCACAGCACGCCAGGCCTCCCTGTTCATTACCATCACTCAGAGTTCACTCAGACTCACATCCATCGAGTCAGTGATGCCATCCAGCCATCTCATCCTTGGTCATCCCCTTCTTCTCCTGCCCCCAAACCCTCCCAGCATCAGTCTTTTCCAATGAGTCAACTCTTCGCATGAGGTGGCCAAAGTACTGGAGTTTCAAATTTAGCATCATTCCTTCCAAAGAAATCCCAGGNGTCCCCTTCTTCTCCTGCCCCCAATCCTTCCCAGAATCAGAGTCTTTTCCAATGAGTCAACTCTTCGCATGAGGTGGCCAAAGTACTGGAGTTTCAAATTTAGCATCATTCCTTCCAAAGAAATCCCAGGGCTGATCTCCTTCAGAATGGACTGGTTGGATCTCCTTGCAGTCCAAGGGACTCTCAGGAGTCTTCTCCAACACCACAGATCAAAAGCATCAATTTTTCAGCGCTCAGCCTTCTTCACAGTCCAACTCTCACATCCATACATGACCACAGGAAAAACAGCCTTGACTAGATGGACCTTAGTCGGCAAAGTAATGTCTCTGCTTTTGAATATACTATCTAGGTTGGTCAGAACTTTTCTTCCAAGGAGTAAGTGTCTTTTAAGTTCATGGCTGCAGTCACCATCTGCAGTGATTTTGGAGCCCCAAAATCAAAATACTATATCTGGCTAGCCTGCCCTTCAGAAATGAAGAAAAGAAACAGCCATTACCAGACAAACAAAGGTTGAGGGAGTTCATTACCACCAGAGCTGACTTTAAAAAATACTAAAAGGATTTTTCAAGTTGAAATGAATGGATGCTAAGTAACATGAAAACATACGAAAGTATAAAATCCAGAGGTAAAAATAATTACATGGTCAAGTTCAAAACACTTCAAACTATAACTATATGTAAATCCCCTTTAACTCTAATATAAAAGTTAAGAGAGTATTTAAAATAATTATGGCTACAATAATTTGTTAATGGATATACAATTTAAAAATATGTAGTGTGGCATCAATAGTACAAAATTAGAGGGAGGAAGAAGTAAAGTGGTAAGTTTTGTATGTAATTGAAGTTATAACTACTAGATGTTTTATGTAAGTCTGCTGCTGCTGCTGCTGAGGCACTTCAGTCATGTCCAACTCTGTGTGACCCCATAGACAGCAGCCCACCAGGCTCTGCCGCCCCTGGGATTCTCCAGGCAAGAACACTGGAGTGGGTTGCCATTTCCTTCTCCAGTGCATGAAAGTGAAACATGAAAGTGAAGTCGCTCAGTCGTGTCCAACTCTTCATGACCCCATGGACTGCAGCCCACCAGGCTCCTCCCCTTCTCTGTTTATGTAAGTCTAATGGTAGTCAAAAAGAAAAAAAGAAAAACTCTAATAGAATCACAAAATAATGAGAAAGAAATCAAAGCATAATGCAACAACAACAAAACCATAAAATCAAAAGGAAGACCTCAATAGAGGTAGAAAAGATCAAAGCAGCTACAAAACAGTGAAAATTATAAAATGGTAATATTAAGTCATCTACCATAGTTATATTAAATGTAATTAAGTCTAATTACCCAATAAAGACACAATGAATAATGGATTGAAAAAAATAACTGTAACATTCTGCTGTTTATGAGAGATTCACTTTAGCTGAAGGACACACCTAGGTTGAAAGGTACAGAGACAGGCTCTCCGTGTGAATGTAAACCAAAAGAGAGAAGTGGCTATACTAGGGAAAACAGATTTTCAGTCAAAATTTGCCACAATAGACAAAGAAGGCCAGTACGTAATGATAAAGAGGTCAGTTCATCAAGAGTACATGATAATTATAACCATATATGCACTCAATATTGGAGCACTTAAATATAGAAAGAAAATATTAACAGAATGGAAGGGACTAATATACAGAAACACTAATAGTGCCAATAGACAACAATTGATGGACAATCCTGAAAGAAAATCAATAAGGAAATGGCAAATTTGAATAACTCTATAACCAATTATGTATGACAGACATTTCTAGAACATTCTAACCAGTGAT
This sequence comes from Neotragus pygmaeus, assembly GCA_006410875.1. Taxonomy (NCBI): domain Eukaryota; kingdom Metazoa; phylum Chordata; class Mammalia; order Artiodactyla; family Bovidae; genus Neotragus; species Neotragus pygmaeus. The sequence goes on from SJYV01029949.1 coordinate 1,522,533, forward strand.
AGAAGAATACACATTTTTAATCACTACACATGGAACATTCTCCAGGATAGCGCATATGTTAGTCCACAAAACAAGGCTTAACAAATTAAAGAAGACTGAAATCATATCAAGTATCTTTTCTGAACATAACAGTATGAAACTATAGATCAATAACAGGAGGAACCCTGAAAAATTTACAAAGGTGAAATTAAGCAACACTTTTGAACAATCAGTGAGTTAAAGAAGAAATGAAAAGGCAAATATAAAAGTATCTTGAGACAAATGGAAGTGAAGTCACAGAAAGCAAAAATTATAGGATTCAGCAAAAAAAAAAAAAATTCTAAGAGGAAAGTTTATCTTGATAAATGCTTACACTAAAAAAACTCAAATAATCAACTAACTTTACACATCAAGAAAATAGAGAAAAAGAAAACCATGCCCCAAATTAGCAGAAGGGCAGAAATATTAAAAAAGAAGAAGAAGAAATAGCAAATAGCTGGAATGAAGATAGCTGGATTTTTGAAGAGATGAACAAAATTGGCAAATCATTAGTTACATAAACCAAGCATAAGACAAAGAGGACTCTAATAAATAAAATTATAAATTAAAGAGGAGATATTACAACTGATACCACAAGAATACAAAGGATCAGAAGACACTACTATGAAGAGAACAATAAGCCAACAAAATGTATAACCTAGAAAAAATGGATAAATTCCTAGAAACATACAACCTACCAAGACTGAATCATGATGAAATAGAAAGTCAGAACAGGTCAATTACTAGTAGAAGATTGAAGCAGTAATCAAAAAACTTCCAACAAAGAAAAGCCTGGGGCCAGATGGCTTCTTGAGTGAATTCAGCCCAATATTTAAAGAAGAATTAGTGCCAATCCTTCTCAAACTCCTCCAAAAAGAACTGAAGAGGAGGGAACAGTTTCAAACTAATTATAGAAAGCAAGCATTACCCTCATGATGCAGCCAGATAAGGCTATTACAGGAAAAAAAAAAAAAAAGCAGATCAATATCCCTGAAGAGGCCTGGCGTGCTGCAGTCCATGGGGTTGCAGTGTGTTGGACATGACTGAGTGACTGAAATGAACTGATCTGAACTGAGCCCTGATGAACCTAGATACAAAAACCCCCAACAAACACGTGTAAATCAAATACAACAGCACATTAAAAGTGTCCTATGTTATTGTTAAGTGGCATTTAATCCTGGGATATAAAGATGGTTCCATAAATACATATCAAATAGTATGATAAACTACATTAACAGAACAGAGGATGAAAATGATACTAATATGTAAATAGATACAAAAGCATTATAAACTTCACAGTAACTGTTTTTAAACTATATGATTGAACTATAGTAACCAGAATAGTATAGTACTGGCATTAAAAACAGAAGAGTAACCAACTAAACAGAATAGAGAATCCCAAAGTAAACCAACACATGTATGGCCAACTAATCTTTTACAAGAACAACAAAGACACATAATCAGGAAACATTTGTTGTTATTACTAAATTTATTTGTCTCTTCTTTAAATGGTGTTGGAAAAATCAGATTGTACGTATACAATAGAATGAAACTGAATCTGTCTTAGATCACAGACAAAAATTCACTCAAAATGGATTAAAGATTTAAGCTTAAGACCTAAAATTGTAAAAATTCTAGAAGAAAACATAGGAAAAATACTCCTTGACATTGTTCTAGGCAGTGATTTTTTTTTAAGATATGACATTCAAAACACAGACAGCAAAAGCAAAAATTTTTAAATGGGACTTAAAAAACAAGCTACAGATATGGAGAGCTAACTGTAAAGCTATACTTAATTTTTGACTACACAGAGGCTTGGCAACTCCAATCTCTGTGTTGTTCAATGGTCAATTTTATATACAATTTTCATTTGTCAATTATGCCTCAAAAAAGTTGAAAGAACAGAAAGAAAGAGTACAAAATCAAGAGTTTATCCCTGTGAAGTAAATAGTCATAGTGAGAGTCCATGACCAGTACTAGGAAAATAAATCAACTGACAACAGCTTGGACTTAGCCCAAAGTCCAAGAGATCAATGCTCTTGCATTAAGACCAGCTTGGTTATCAAAATATATGCATAGCAAGAGGTGTCTGTATATGAAAAATGCCTTTCTACTAACTAACACATGGAAAGCAACTCTAGCAGAATTTGTTTTGCATCACCATCACAAAATAATACATAAAATGAAGATCTTAATCATGGAAAATAACAATAGAAGCCTATTTAAGATTATAAAAATAATAAAAGTAATCTGATTTAAAAATGAAAATAAGAAGAATGATCTCTATTTAGTCACATTAGTAAAAGCTCCTCAAACCAGAAACTGTCAAATTTCAGGAGGTTAACCCAACAGAAGACGAGCTTTCAGTTACTTAAAGTCAAAATGAGAGTAGTAACATCAGTGAGTGGTTCTCTTCCATTATGTAATTCTTGACTCATGCTTCCTGTTATCTAGTAGCTCAGCCATCTCTCAAGGGCTCTGAGTTCAGGGATGAGTCTTCTGCAAGTAGAAAGGGAAACGAGAAGATACATCTTCTATCACTGGTGATGGTCTCATGTCCTCCCCCACATGCAGGATGGAAGAAGAGAATAGATTTTTCCTGGACATCTGCATAGCTTCCTAAGATCATAGCTGAGATCATACTGAAAATTTTATCATCTTGACTCATGAGAAAAGACTTACTCTTCTGAAGATGTGACAGGGTTAACTATAGTATTCATATCTCTTCCAAAAATAGGGCAGCAAGAATTTTTTTAAAGCACCTACTATGTACCTGATACTGTACTCAACATACATAATATACAGGATATGGACAATCAACTAATAATGGTACATTAGCAACAATAAGTGAAATAGTAACAGTTAGACCAAGATAAATGTAGTCAGTTTCAAATTCTGTGGTCAGGGCAAGTAAGGAACTAAGAAAAGCACTCCATAGAACTACATGCTACATAAATAGCATGTAGATGGGTATAGCAGAAGGAGAAAGAAATTCGACCATACAGGAGAAAGGGAAAACCATGAATCATAGTTCAGTGCTTCTAAAAATCATCATTGTTAATCATAATTGAAATACTTTATGAGGTTTTCATATATGACATTCTTTATAAATGAGAGAAGGCTTTTAGCCAATTGGTGATTAAAAAAAAACTGAATTAATTAAAATTTACAAGATCTTTCAGAGAATTCCAAACACTGTATTTTACTCATCTGTTTTGAAAAAGATTGGTCTAATTGGTACAATTTCATTTTATCCCATGGGGATAAAGAATGTTTTACTATGGTATAGTATTTATTTCAATGGCTTTTCAATTTTTGTACCCATTTCGTTTAATGTTTAGAAAGAACTTGATATCAAAAAAAACCATAGCACAAATCACAACTGTCAACTCTTATAGTTTTAGGCTTTAAATGACTAAGATAAATTACTCCATCATTGGCTAAATCATTACTAATCATAATTTGTGTATGTTCTTGGACTGTGCAATTGAGACTGGCGGCACTACAGCCTGCCCAGAACTAATTGCTATAAATGTGCCAGATGTTGTAAAAATCTGGACACATTTGTGATAAAGCCGAATGGTGCAAATTCGGTATGAAGCAAGAAGTGCATGATTTAAGGGTGTAATCTATATTTCTGACATTACAGGTCAAAGAAATATAGTAAGTATAGAGAGCCTTTATTAATATTGTAAAAGGTTATTTCCCTCTGTACTAAAAGCCATCTTTTTTTTCTTTTATGTCTTGATCCTAATAGATTGAGGTTTGACTATAAATTTCTATGCTCCCACAAAGGGCATCAGTCTGTGGAAAAATAAGAAATCAAGGTTTAAATTAGAAAACTGTTCTTTTTATTTCAGGTATTAACAGAGACCTCTGCATTGTCATACACAAAAATGCATAATAAACTAGAATGTTTCTATTCTTTAAGAGTCCTAAGTCTATTACAACAGAAATAGTACATAAGGACAAAGGAAAAAAAAAACAACACAATGCCTTGGCACTTTCTGATTCATTTAGATTTGAGCTGCATATCCCTACATTAAATAATAAGCAAACATTACTTAGAGGTTATGGGTATCAATATTTCCATTTTCTGAGCATTGTTATGGTAATAAAGCCTTTTAGTCAAGGAAAATATGAAGCCATAAAACTTAATGCTCTATTTGAGGAGCAATTATAGCAAATTATAAGCAACTTGGTTGTACAGAACTGCTATGAATAAAATTTTAAAGTATAATAATATACTGTAAGCATTTATATAGCTGATACTATCCATTTATTTTAAGTGTCAGTCTTTCTAAAAATAATTACCAAAAAAAAAAAAGCTGGATTTCTTAATTATCATGTTGATTATTTAGAAGGATAGGCTTCAAATAAATTTTAGAGTAAGAATTTTCAATAGAGTTTGGGTATAAAATACCATATATTCTGTTCCATCTCATTTAATGCAATAGAGAATTTGTGGCATGCTTCATGGTAAATTGCATAGTGGCCATGCTTCACTGTGGGTGTACGTTGTATGTGTGTGCATTTACTTTCAAAAGACAATTGTATATTTGCTATTAACCATTTTTTACTAAATATTGCAGACACTACAGAATTTTAAGCATTTTACTAATGATATTCTCCAAATTAAAATCAATAGGCTAGCTATTAAATGACTAGATTATTGTACATATGAGCTATTATATATAGTTTATAAAATTTACCTCAATGGGCATTTTCCTAGGTATGCTTTCACCAAACCATAAAATGCTCAAACCAATAAGTAACCAAACACACACATATATTACACAATGCACAAATTAGTCATATACCATAAATAATCATTATCATCTGTATATTAAAACCACTTCCTAAGCTTAATACTGATTTAGTAATTTGAAAAATATTTGCTTGTCATTTAATTCTTTTCATGCTATTTTTGCTGCACATAATATTAAAGAACTTTAATATCATTGCAAACTTTAATTACACAGTATATATTTATAATTTATTAGATATATAATATGCTTGTTTTCCTACTAATCTTTTTTAAAAGATATTTTCTCTTTTCTTCTATTTATATAGATTATTTAGGATGATTTACAGTTAAGAATGAGATATGTTGGTTAGTTATTCCTTTTACTTGATCTAACAGATCAAGTGCTAAACATGCAGCTGTGAGACAATATCTTTGCAATAGGAAAATTTAAAAATTATAATGTACTTAAATGTACAGTGAATCATTCTAAATCTCTAGAGTATTCTATAGGGTCTTTGGTATTCTAAAATGCATATAAAAACATCTTTGTTGATTGCAGAAATGTACGAATGAAATACAGGAATGTACCAGACTATAACATAGACATATAATTGAGTGTCTGCCTTACTTATTTGTTATCACCTTCTCTGAGATATCTCAAGTCAATAGACATTGTTAAAATTGTAGGTCTAGGTAATAAGTTCATTTGTATAACTTGACATAATGGCAAACTCTGATCACCTCGGAGATAGTCACTAATGGTCCTGTCCTCCCTAATAGTCTGCTTATGAGTTAATTCATTTCACTTAAAAATGAAAAAAGAGAAGTTGAATCTGCATTTAGGCAGTACTGTCTGAATTGGGGCTTCCCTGGTGGCTCAAATGGTAAAGAATCCATGTGCAATACAGAAGACCTGGGTTCAATCCCTGGTCAGAAATAATCCCCTGGAGGAAGGAATGCCTACCCACTTCAGTATTCTTGCCTGGGAAACCTCATGGACAGAGGAGCCTGGTGGACTACAGTCTATGAGAGAATACAGTCTCTGAGTAGCATTCTGTCATGAGATGAGATAAGAGTCAGGGCTATGAAATCCAGAGACACAAAATACACAACATAGTGTTAGAGAAAAAAATTTTTAATAGATTAAACTTTTATTCAGGCAGCAGGCATACCCCTCTGCCTCATACACACACAAAGAAAAACTAAACCTAGCAGTCTTTACAAATGAGAACTGGGGAAATGCTTCTATTTTTAAATTTTATATTCAGGTTTAAGTCTCCAGAAGGTATGTTTTATTTTCCTTTTGTTTGTTTGTTAATAGATATCTAAGAAATTAAATTTTATTTTCTCAATTACTACTTTTTTTTACTATAAGTTATTTTTAGTAGGTTTCTTTAAGTTGCAATCACAAGTCCCTGACATAGAAAGAAAAAGACCAAAAATAATAAGAACTAAGACTATAGAATTCTAAGATTTTTATTGAGTTGAAATTTTAAACAAGTTCAAAGAACTACTAATCATATATCCATAGCTGCAAAGTATGGATATGGACTTCCCTGAAATATGCTTCCTGTCCTATGAATCTGTGGTCTGGGTACCTGAAGACATTTAAGAATTCTTCAGAAAGCATTCAGGGCTTCTCTAGTAGCTCAGCTGGTAAAGAATCTGCCTGCAATGCAGGAGATCTGGGTTTGATCCCTGGGTTGGGGAGGTCACCTGGAGGTAGGAACAGGCTACCCACTCCAGCAGTCCATGGTGCAGAGAGTCAACACAACTGAGCGGCTTTCACTTTCACAGAAAGAATTCTTGGGCGCTCTCTTCCAGCAATATATAATACACTGTGGGCTAGCCCTTTAGGCAACTAATTTTTTCTTCATAGATTCAATATTTTCTAGAGTAACTCTTTTAGTGCTCAGCACTCACAAGTTCAATTAAGATAGTGAAGAATTTCATACCTTAATAATTAAAGGAAGTAACAAAGAAAAACTAGCAGGAAGAAAAAGAGGCAGCAGTGAGTGTGGGAAAAGGAGCAAACAAGGATCAAGACCCAAGAAAAGGAGGAGAGAAGATCACAAGAGAAGAGCAGCGGGGTTTCACCCATCCACTTCTCCTGTAACTTGAGAAGGAACTGCCATATTTACGAGTCAGTCTCCATAGCAACGAGGCCCTTGTTCACTAAGTACATTTATTCTAGAAGTTTCTGTACCCTGCCCACCCCCAGTTGAATGAGTTCTAAGGAATGAAAGTAAACAGCCCTTCAGATCCCCGCTCCTTCACCCCCAGCCCTACCCCCCACTCATCCCCAGAGACTTCATTCTGTTGCTCAGGCATTTTATCTTTTCTCTAAAAATCTCTAACCAACCAAGATTCTTTGTATGAATCATCTTGTTTTTCTAGGAAAACCAATATGTAAAGAGTTCAGTTATTGAGAAATAGTATAGAAAACTAATTCTGTCTTAACTATGAAATGATTATTTTACATAAGACTTTCAGAATTACTTTTTATATTGCTGTGTAAAGTGTGTGGAATTGCCTTTTATGAGAATATATCATAAGATTATGATTAATTCAGAAAAGCTTCTTACATTGAGCTCTTTCATACTATTCTCTTTAGATAGAGCACATAACCAAAGGTCCACTAAATTAATTAAAAATAAACCAAAACCTAAACAAAAGTAGCATCCAGCAGTCTAGACTGTCTATTGAAAAAAGGATCCATCTGATTTCCTGTTTCATAGTATATCTCCTAAATCCTCTCAGTGCACACATTCTTACTCATCCCCTAAGGCAACTGTGCACATTTTATTGGGCAGACCAGTGTTACTAAATGTCTATGTTGATGAATGTGCCAGGTCACACATTTCTAGTTTGTAAGGATAAAGTTTTCACACATCAGTACCATACCAACCAAATCAGGTATTTCAGTCTCGATGTCTTCTGTAAAACAGGGACAACTATAAAGATTTAAAGTATATGGGAGTACTTCCCAAGTATAGGTAATATTCAATTAATACTTATTAATATAGATAAGCATTCAGTTAAGAGTAACTCTTGTCATTTTTATGGCATATTGTTTCATTTTCATCCATCATACCTGGATCATTGAGACAGGGATACATTTAGTTAGCAATATCTGAGACAAACTAGGACTAAGTCATAACCGACTTCTTCCAAATGACTTCAAGATCCAGCTAATCATTTGGGTTCTTGAATCATCTTTAAGCCCTTAGAATTCAGATTTTCAGCTTCTAGTGTAACCATGAATGAACCTTTGCTCGTATGTGATGCTACCTCCTTAACACTGGTCAAAGTCTGTCACTTCATTATGTGTTTTGGCCACCAAACTAGAATGCTCTTAAATTCTTCTTTATCTTTGTGTGGGAACCCACTAGAATTGTGCACATGGTTTTACTGTCTACCTTAAGAGATCTACTAAATAGTGAATGGGCGTGTTTCTTCCATGGCAAGTAATTATTTAATTTTTTGTTGCCTAGAGATACAAATGGGGAAGAGAAATGAAGATATTGAATCTAAAATGTGCTAAAGCATCCTAAGATGCCAGTTTTCTATTAGTCTGTCATCTTGACATGACAACACTTACTGGTTATTAACCTGAAGAGACAGGCATTTAAATCTTAAAGATCACAATGGAGGAATATACACTATTTTCATGTCGTTATATTTCATTTCTAGCCCCTTTTTTGATTCTTACTTATAACGGGACCAGATTATAATGGCTAAGGTTAATGAGACAATTAACTTTATACATGATACCAATCACAAAAATTGTTTTACTGTAATTAACCATGGTGACTTCTAGCAGAGTTCTTTGTACTCATAAATATAATTTTTTTCAGGAGTTTTTCAAGGCTTAAGGGAATTATTTTGAAAGTTTCAAAGCATATTAAGAAGCCAGATGTAGAAATATTTAATTAAGTTTGGCTATGGGAAATGCAATGAGCATGAATCATGCGAAATGCAAGCTTGTGGTAGTCAGCAGTATATCAGTTTCAAAATAGATAGATATAGGCATTCATGTGAGAGCTTTTGGTGGGTTTCTCAAACCTCCCGTTTGACCTTTTCTTAAGTCTGGTTTTCAAATGTGCTTGTTTTCTGACTGATGTATTCAAAATGCTCCTTTTCTGCTGACAGTGTCCAATTTTGTTGTTTTATGGGGATGCAGCTTGAGAAATCTGCAGACATGACCAGCAGCTTGTGTACAAAAATGGATTTCAGAAATTGAAGAGCTGCAATGTTTCTGCTGTTTTCTCCTCTCACAGTGAAGCTTGTCAGCAACTCATGCAAATGCATCTCGTAATTTTCCAGACTCAGACCTTTAAAGGTATATGCACTGGTTAAGATTTCACTTGCTTTGGTGGGACTTCCCCTTTTTACATATCCNCAATGTTTCTGCTGTTTTCTCCTCTCACAGTGAAGCTTGTCAGCAACTCATGCAAATGCATCTCGTAATTTTCCAGACTCAGACCTTTAAAGGTATATGCACTGGTTAAGATTTCACTTGCTTTGGTGGGACTTCCCCTTTTTACATATCCCTGGGATTTTAAGTGACTTCCTTCACGTGCTCAAAGAGAGTAACAAATCACTTTGACAAAGTAATAGGACATCAAGTGGAGCCAAACAATTGCTTAGCTGGGAAAGATTTTGTTTTGTTTTGTTTTGTTTTACCTTTAAACATCTCTGCCGCTGCTGCTGCCGCTGCTGCTAAGTCACTTCAGATGTGTCCGACTCTGTGCAACCTCATAGACGGCAGCCTACCAGAAGTTCTTATTTCTATCATTCTCTCTGTCAATGTTGAACAAAGAAATAATTAATTTGCTTTCATATAATCTTATGAAATTCCCTATTTCATTTAACGTTTTTGGAGAATTTCAGTGCTTTCTTCTTTCTCTTTATTTTTTCCTAGAATGACACAATGACACACCTCTGTACACTAGTGTCCTAATTAGTTTATTTCCTGATATAATTTTAATTAGCTTTTAGGATATGTCTTGCTGAGTTTTCCTCATTGACAGTTGCTCTTGTTTTTAAGAAAGAAAATAGTGATATTTATGTTACAACCTCATTTACTTTTTAAAATCCCCTATATTACGCACAAAAAGAGAGTGTTTTCATTTTCAGTAACAGGAGGCAGAAGTTACAGTAAAACAGTGGATTTCTTCCCTGATCAGGCCCTTTTTGACATCTGGACCCTGGATGACAGTCTAAAAGTATTTGTGGACAGAGGCAATCATTCATTGCATCCCTGTCAGAACTGGGAATTCCTAGCAAAGTCTGCCGACCGAAGCAATACACACATGGATGGCCTAGAGGGAACTGAGCTTGTTTTGGGGGTTGTTTTTTTTTGGGGTGTATT